>OX439038.1:62856575-63446575 GCA_949317995.1 Acholoe squamosa | reverse complement strand
AAGGATGGTCCGTCAAATTGAGGATAGCGCTGTCATGCAGGGAATAGATAATCCTGTCCACAGGATTGACCCAGATGAAGATACTGGTATCTCACATATCGCAACTTTTCAACCTGAACCAGAAGCTAAAACTGAGGTATGTCAGCACTTTTAGCATTTATGTATCGGTTTGATAACTTGAAACAGATTAGCCAGAAATGATAGTCTTTATTGTCCCTGGCTTTGTGGATAGGCTTTTAAGTCTTATATGGTGCCAACATTTTGGGAAGTTGATAATAATAGTTTACATTATAACCCCAGGGTCGGAGGCTAAGGAGACCCTTAAAGCCCCACTAGACTGGAAAACTACCAGCACAAAGCAGTCTATATGAAAAGTTTTACCTGTGTAGAGATAGACTATTAAATTAAAGTTTTACCCCCCACAGGCCATTCGGTCTTGCAGATCTTAATGTTCTGCAGGCCCGGACTGATTTTGGCAGGACCGGATTCCTCAAGAACACAAGGTCCTAAGGTCAGTCAGACATTCGGTCCTGCAGTCTGGTCATTTCTGCTGGCCTGGCAGCGATTTTGACAGCAATGACCTCGGTCCCGTGAGTTTATGTATTGACTGACAAAGTTTTATGACAGTTTCCGTAATACTTCACATTAGGCCACACCAACTTAAAAAGTTGGTCTATGGATTTTCATTTTGAAAAAAATGGAGAGGGAGGGCGACATTTTTATTTTTTTTTTTGAATTTTTTTTGTCAAAGGATTCTGCACATCACAGATGTGGAGAGGGCGATTTTTGTTTTTGATAACCAAAGATTTCTCATGAAAGGAGTTGAGAGGAGTTGGCCAGTTTTTAAAGGTAGTATCTGCCATTCTTTGTCCAAAAATTATGGCAAAAAAAAGAATCAGATTTTTGCAGAAAATGGTGCGGGCGCAATCCAAAATAATTTTCAAAAAAAAATAATCTGAAAATATGATGCGGGAAATCCATAGACCAACTTTTTAATTTGGTATGGCCTTATAAGGTATACCGAAGACATATCCAAAATTAGATTTTCATTGTAAAGGGAGTCCTTGTGATAAGGTTCCCCTTGGGAGTGAGTGGATATAGGAGGAACTGCAGAAGAGAAAACATTTAGATGGATCTGATGTACTGTACAAAATTTCTTCTGAACCTAAAACCAACATTAAGGTAATATACAGTCAAAAACACAGAAAAATAATCATGCAACTTTTGAGAAGATATGCATGAACAACTGCTGTATGTTTTCTCTGCTCTACTTTCTGACAGCTCTAATGTAGGTAGGACAAAGACATATTTATGTCAGTCCTCCCCCTGGCTTATGGTGTCTTTAGTCAGTCCTCACCATATACTGTGGGGTCCCTCCCCACTTCAAAGCTTTAGCACTGCAGGGATTAGTATACAATTTTCCTGTTTCTGTGACCCAATTAACCTAAGGTTCTGGTCACATTAATTAAGGTATTGGCTCTATATGACAGGAATAAAAACATACATACATCACTTTTCATGTTACTCATAGACCCAAAGTCTGCTCTCAATCAACATTCTCATTTTTTTTTTAGTTTTCATTAACTGACATATCATTGGATGGTAATACTCAAGTGTACATTAATTCAGATGAGAAAAGGGCCAGAAATTGAATTCACTATTGTTGTATGAATGTGGACCACAAGAATTGAATTGTTATTAGACATTGGTGCATGCAGGTAAATATCTATAATGTTCCCTTGATACAGACACATTTTTTGTTCATATAACTTCTGCTGCTGGTACTTAACTACAACCTAGTACAGAATGTAACAGATAATAACTTGCTCTGATTAACACAGAGTATTTACACTCTTTGTAAAGCTGATTTAAAGGTGATGTAAATACATGCACTGACATTTGCGTTCCTTTACCTTGCTAATACTGGTGTAAAGGTAATGAGAATATGTGTAATTCTCGCGAGAGTTTGCAATGAATTTACCGTTTGCTCACACTCTTCAAAATTCTGCTGTAAAAGTGATATAAATATGTGTAATTTTCAATAGAATTTGCATTGCTTTCACCAATGGGGTACACCATACCAAATGCTAGTGTAAAAATATTGTAAATATGTGTAATTCTCAACAGAATGGACAATGCATTTATAGTGTATTTAATCTGTTCATGATCTTCATGCAAAAATACAGTGTCATTACCAAATTTTGAGCAATTGATTTCTTCCTATTACATCAAACTCTTGCAGATAGAGGGGGGGGGGGGTTTGCTGCTGCTTAAGTTTCATTATTTTCTCAAGTGTTTCCCCTATCTTCTCCCAGTCACTCCCTCATTTCTCTTGGCTGCCCATCACTTTCTCCTGGTCTCTGCTCACCTCCCCCAGCTTCCCTCACCTTCTCCTGGCACCCTATCACCACCTCCCGGCCTCCTATCACCTCCCTGTGCCTAAGTCTATTCAAATACTACATCTACCATTATACAACACTTAATGGTCAGCCTAAATAGGCTAGGATTTTATACTATAGAAAGTGGAATTTTGCGCTGATTTTTCACACACAGCACAAGTCTCTTAAGGTCAAATTGGGGACATTTTGTTGACACACTAGAAATCATGTTTATAACCATTTTTCAAGGTCATCGTTGATGCCCAAGCCCATAGCCTCCCTTTTTTCACTGCTGAAATATTGTTCAGCAGTGATATGTCAAATGATAAAACAAAGTTGACTGTATAAATTCTGTTGCATGGGAGGAGGAGGTGTGGCCATGTCCTCAGTTTGCCTCCACACACTGTGTGGAGGGGTTTCCGGCCATTCAGCCCCATCCTATCCGGCCCTTGACCATCCAGCATCGTCTATTTAGTTCCTGATACTTTGCTTTTGAGGTGTTCTTTGTTTACTTGTGTAATGGTTCGAATCAATGTTTTGACCAGTTTGAAGTTAAGACCAGACAAGGGATCTCGGGTTAGTGCAACTGGCACGTATTTATTACAGTATATGGTTTACATCTACCTCGAAGTGTACTGCTTAACTGTAATGTAAGCTCAGGTAAAAGTGGTCCGACTCTGTCGACAGCTAGAGCCAGACTAACGCCTTCCCCGGCCCCAGGTAGGAGCTCTGACGAGGCGAACAGTGCTGCCACCACCCTGCAGAGACCAGGGGTCGAGGATACCTCTAGTGACTACCGATGATGGGCGCACTGCTCGAGACGCCCTCTCGAGGGAGACGCTCACACTATATCACGATCTACGAGCCCCTAAACTACCTCCACCAGAATAAGGAAAGGGGTGTGTAAAAAAATGTATTTAACATTGTGACAACTTCGTTATTCTAAAAAATAAGGGCTCGAAGTAATAAACAAGAGTTCGAAGTAGAACCTGATATGTTATTTGTGTGACGTCTTAGTATTAGGAGTCGACCACATATAATTATATTAGGTGAAGTAAACATATTTATACACTATGAAACAATGTAGAAGAAAAATATGGGTCGAGACAAGTTTGGAAGAACATGTTCGAACCCATACATAGAGTATTTAAATGTATGTTATTAATGACATACTATGTTTGTAATTATATATGGTAAAGTGTTACATAACCCGAAAAGAAAAATTTTACAGTTCACGTATGAACCCTATATAATAGTTTTTTTTAGCACAGTTTACAGTAACTGTTGGTTTTTTACATTTATAATTATACATATAAATATATACCACTATTAACCTCGAAGTGTGAACACAATTGGTATGTACATGCGGAATATTATTAATATTTAAGGTAACAGATCTCGTAGGTTTATAGCACCAATTAGTTTGTTTACCAGTGATAAATAGACATATTTTATGAGATAAAACTAATTTATGCGTAAGGTGAGAGGAATAGTGGTTAATTACATAGTATACAACATGACTTTATAGCAGCCCACCAGTGTAGTGGGTCTGCCGCACAATAATAAATGACTTCGGGGTGTGTTCGGGGTTATCCACTGCTTGTCTGCAGATCCAGTCGGCGATCGATGGACTTGGCGGTGGCAAGCCGTGTCGCTGTGTGGTGTGCCCTGATCAAGATGGGAAGATGTAGATTCGTCCATTGGGTTTCATGGGTCTGCATCCGTCCTGACATTCTTCGAGGTTGGGGCACAGTTCGGGTGTTCGAGGATCCCATATAGAGGATAGGGTTGGCACCTGTAGTTATCTACATCGAGGCTCACAAGTCTCCATCACTGTCTCACCGGAGTTGGTTTCTGGATCAGAGTCCAGACTTATCAGGTTATGGACCACTGGGGATTGGTCAGGGGCTGTGGCCGCAGTGGTTGCCTCGGGGATAGAGGTTAGGGTCTCGGTTGGTCTAGCCGGGGTGGCAGACGGGGCAGTGGTGGTGGCTTCGGGTTCCCTCCCGGGTCCGGTTGGTGGTGCACCTGCGCTGGCAGAAGGTCTCGGGGTGGACATACTTATGAATCCGAAAGACTCGATGTCCGCCTCGAGCTGTCTAGCCTCCTGCAGCTTGCCCTCGAGCTTTTCGAACGCACTCTCTGCAGTGCCGTCCCAATCTTTCGTGAAGCAGCCGAATACTGCCATGAATCGAACGTCCTGGTGGTCGTATTGGCTTCTCAGCTCCTGAAGCGTATTTCAGCTTCATGGCCTTAGCCTCGTTTTCACGCTGGAGCGAATCCCGAAGCTGGTCTCTCGCCTGTCCTAGCATGTCCTGTGAGATCCAGGTTATTTCCCGTCGCTGGATCTCATGCAGACATTCGAACACACCTTCGGTCATGCCTCGAAGGTATCCGGTGGCCTGGTTGATGTGCCTCTCTTGCCACGCCTGGAAGACGTCGGCCTGAATATCACAGGATTCTTGTGTCCAGTTTTTTATGTAATCATCGGGGTCCTCCAGTTCGAAGTTAGATTTCACCAAATGTAGCACATTGGTGGTCCTCATGTTTCTTACTGGAGGCGTCGGTACAGGGGTCGTGTGCGTGTCTGAACCACTCTCGTAAGCGGAGCTCGAGGTGGCAGTAGCACTCGGGGATGGGTGGCGGTGCTGGTTTGTCAAGACGAACTAACTACTGCCCCACTCTCATCAATTGTCAGACCTCGCCCCCTTCCAACCTCGGGGAGAGGTTGACTGGGGTCTTTTAGCACCAACTCTCTTCCTGGTCGCTTCGGGTCCACAGGTCGGACCCGTCCGCGAGAAGAGGTGGTGGCAGGAGTAGCTGGGGGACCCATAGACTTCGGTTTCCCTGAAGGCAATAAGATCTGGGATTCGGGGCCTGGTTTCTGGGTGTCAGACAGCGGGGAACTCGTCTGGTTCGGCTGCCTGTGCCTTAAGTCTGGCGAGTAAGGCATCTTCCTCTGGGGTGCCCTGGTATTGTGGAGTAGACTCCGAAACACCCCTCATCCAGTCTGAGTGGGAGAGGGTCGTCTGCCCCTCGAACCAGGTCTGGTGGTTACCAGTCGAGGTCCGTGCTACGGGTCGGTAACCACTCGAGCTTAGGGGCAAGAGATGCAGCACCCAGGATCGTGCTAGGAATGGGGGATCTCTTCTTGTGGTCGGGGGTCGGGGCTGGAGATTGTGACTCCGACCTCGGTCGCTTGGCGTCCCGAGTCCGAGGGTCACCACCAGGGTGTGGTCGGGGTTTCCCATGTCGGTCAACTGCGTCAGGGTCCCTTCTCTGGACTTTGACACACCAGTGCATTTCTGCTGACATGTCAAATCGATGGGAACGCACGTTCTTGAGGAAGTAGGCGTCCTGCTTCCCCTCGACCGAGTGACAGAGGTGGTCAGTTCTCATAGTGATCGCCACTCTCTCCTCAGAGGTCATTTGGTCCCACTTCGACATAAGTCGCTCGTGGAGCTTCAGGCCCTTAAGTCGGGCGTCACTGGCTTTGAGGCCATGAACTTGAGCCAAGTGCTCAGCCATGCGCCCCCGCCTCGTGGTTCTCAGTCCTTGACATTTCTTGTTTTCATTCTTTTCGTTGGAGCACTGATACACCGGAGCGTGGTGCATGTGGTGCTCCACGAGGTGTCTAAAGAATGAGTCTTTGGTTGGCCAGACTCTCTTTGTTTCTGTGTTGTTGACACAGATCTCGAAGGGGCAGGTCGGGTTAGTTGGTGCCCAGTTCAAAGCGGCATACTGCAACTTCGTCCGGTGCTCGAAGCCATAGTAAGACTTGGGAGTCTTTACTGTGTCCCTGAGCAACGCTACCCACACGCGATAAAATTTCGCGGGGCTTGAGTCTTTTTTCAGGATTTTCATCCATTCCTTGTCGTCACTCTCACCGTCGCGATTGGTGGCCGGAGGAATCGAATAACTGTCAGTATAACGCTGACAGTCCATGAAACATTTCGGGGTGTAATCGGGGAATCCAGAGCGGGCGTTAACCCACTTGTTCAGGCTGGATTCGTTGGGGGTGTCTTTCAACGGTTCCTCCAACGAGTCGATATTTTCCAGCACCTGCCGGCTCATTTCGGCGACCTGCCGGTCACGGTCCCCATTGCCTTCCTCCTGAAGCTCTTCCTCCTCGACCGCAGTGCTACTAACGGGCTCGGGGGGAAGAGGGGTCACTTTTCACGAAGTTCTCGTTCGGGTGGATCTCACTGGAGAGGAGGCATCCTCCTCCTTCGTGGTCTTCCCACTTCGAGTTCGACTCCGCGAGCTTCGAGACGAAGTCGAGGCTGCAGAGTCGTCGCTCTCTTCGGCTTTCTCTTCTACCACCTTCTTTTTGCGGCGGCTCGTCTTAGATTTAGCTTCGGGTTTGTCCGTGGACTCCTTCTTAGCTTTCTCCACGTCTCTTTTAAGCTTCGTCTTGCGCTTCATGAGATCCTTGCGCTCTTTGTCGATGGCTTCTTGGCGGGCATCAAGCTCCTCTAGGCTCATCTCTTTTGCGGTGGTTACTTTGGTGGAGTAGCAAGCTCCACCTTCCATACTCGAGGCAGCATCGGGGTCTGCTAGCAAAGCATCTTCTTCTTCACGGACAGGGGAGTTCTTCTGTGAATCCGACATGAAAACAAAAGTGTGTTCTTGGGGGGGTTTCTTCTGGAAGGAGTACTTCGGGGGAGTGGACGCTTGGCGCTCCTCGAACCCAACTAGACCATACAACAGTGGGTATGCTGTCTGTGACCTAATTCGGTCGTCCCAGCAGATGGCGTCAACAACGGCGACGAGGCCATCGCTGATGCACATCGCTTCAGCAAGTCCGAAGTAGTTCTCAAACCAAATGTTGGAGACGTCAGAGACTCCCGTGTCAGTACACCCGCGGCAGATCCTAGATTGTAAATCATAGGGTGTCAGCTGCGGAGGTTCACCTTTAAGGCCCAGGTATTTCAGTGGGCAATATCGGTTTTTACCTGTGGCCGTCCGGATAAATCCTTTGGTCACATTCACATACCCGATGGCTGGTGGTCGGTCGGTGAAAGTCACGGGGACTTCGACGATGACTGAAGGAGTGGTTTCCTCAGTCGTACTCGGGCGTGGTGTCCTAGGAGCAATTAGTTCAGCACCTTTAGGGATGCTCAGGGTATCTGGGGTCGAATCGGGAAGAGACGGCTCCATTTCGGTGGTGTCCATCATGTCCATCAGCTCAACTGCTGGACTTCGGGGTGCCTCGTCTTGGGCTCGAAGTGGGGTCAGGTGCCCATCAGGATTGGCCGTTACGGTCGCCACCACCTCCGACTGAGCCATATTTCGGGCTCAGACGGCTCAGGGGATTGTCCTCCTTTGTTCAAGAACAGAAGGAGTCAATATTAGTCAGTGGAAAAGGGATTCTGTCACTATAAGTGGCAGAGGAAACAGCCGCAGGTCTTACCTCGGTAAGACGGTTCGCGTGCTGTGAGCGATATTGGAGGCACAACAAGCGAGGTGGAACCAATGCGCATGTGCCGCTGCACTGCGCCACTCTGGTACCCCGCTCACTAGCGCCCCCCTTCCCGCTCGTGGCAGGCATTCGTACTACCCCGGATAACCAAGTTTCGGGGTTGGTTTTCTCCATAGGCCATTGGTGGGACTACCAGCTTCACTATTCATATCAACTGGGGTTTGGCAGAAGAACATGTAGCATCGTGCGTACACGTCAGACAAGCTGTCTGCCACCCACAGGAACCATGAATAGGTTAGTAATACCCGTCGTGGTCGTATTTCGAATCATGGCCGAGGTATCTCAACCTCCAAACATATAACAAGACACGTAAACAGGACTGTACACTCATCGTGATTTCGGAACATTAAGTAACGGCAGTCCGCCTAGCAAATCTGGGACTGCGCCTCACCTCTCTTTCTTTGTTTTTCAACCGGGAATCTCGAGAAGGTCCAGTGGAAGGTGCCAACGTTTTCCCCCTACCTCGGATTCTCTGTTCCGCCGAGACAATTTTATCACGATTAGGTTTTCTCTTTGGGGCCATTCCCTTCATTTTCCTTGATAGCTCATTAGTTTTCATTAGGATCTCGTCCCTCTGTTCATTCATCTGTTTGGAAATTTCCTCACGCTCGGAGTTGGCGGCATCCCGTCCCCTCCATTTCCTTAATCTACACACGTTAGACTTATTCATTCGGCCTGTGGCCAGACTCATAAGCATAACCGTGCTCTCAGATATAATTCAGGTGACCACGTGAGGTCCATCCCAGCTCGAGATTAATTTCTTGCACCTTAAAGGTTCATGTATCCTAAACACTCGGTCACCCACGCTAAACTGGCGTGGCTTCAGGTGGGTATCATACCCAATTTTCTGCCAATTCGCGTTCTTTAATAGCTCATTTCGAACTACTTCATAAGCTCTCTTAAATTGATCTCGTAGAGATTCTACAAACATCACCGTACATGGGGCTTCGGGGCTCACCCCTATAACACCATATACGAGATCTGCAGGCATTATAATATCTTCCCCGAATACTAATAGATTGGGGGAACAGTTCGTTGCAGCGTGTACAGTACTGTTATAAGCATGTACTACAAAGTCACATGGAGGGGATGGGATGCCGCCCAGTCGTCTTGGCAAGAATTTATCAAGGGTTTGAGGACTTGTATCAATGTTCGATTGAATCTTTCTACTTGACCATCAGACTGGGGTCTGTATGGATTAGTTCGAGTTTTACAAATGGCCAAATAGTGGCACATTTCTTGCCATAGGTTGGACTCGAATTCTCGTCCTTGGTCACTGTGCATCATTAATGGTGCACCTAGGTGTAGAACCCATCCTTTCACGAAGGCGCTAGCGCAGGTGGCTGCCTTGTGGTCAGGTAAAGGATATACTCGAGTGTACTTAGTATAGTAGTCAGTCACTACCATCATACAGGTGTTTCCCCGAGGTGTGGGTTCGATTCCACTGATGATGTCAATTGCTACTCGGGCAAAACGAACGCCGAATAGCTCTTGCACCAGAGGCATCTTTCCCATTCCAGGACTGGGCTTATTCTTACCGCATTTGGGGCAAGTCATTACCCATCTTATGATGTCGTTGTGCATCCCTGGCCAGTAGTATCTTCTGGCTAGGCGTTCGAAAGTTCTCTTCTTCCCGAAGTGTCCGCTAGTTTTATGTCTGTGGCAATAAAACATAATGTCTCATCTTAGTGACATGGGTATCACTATCTGTAGGACCTTGTCCTTAGTAGGACAGGTTTTCCATCAACACAGTAAACCGTCTCGAACCTCTAGCTCGGTCCATTGGGCTAGAAATTTTCGAGTTTCTCTGTCTTTGAGGGATAATGCCGGCCGTTCAGGCTTGGCTTTCTTATTCAGGAAGGAAATCACTCTCTTGATAGCGGGATCGTTTTGTTGGAAATGTTGGATGGTTTCTTCTGGCCATTCTATAACATTTACCATGCTGGCGCTAGGTGGCGGTTTGGACTGTCTAGTTCGAACCATTGCAACTACCGCGTTGTGGGCCCCACAATCATCACAATCGATTTTCTGGCACTTTCTAAAAGGCCTCCGGGATAGGGCGTCCGCATTAATATGCTTTGAACCCGGTCGATGTTGGATCTGGCTATGCTCCAACCCAAATTCTGACAGGTGTGCCAGCCAACGGCCAATCATTCCTTCGGCGTCCTTAAAATTAAGTAGCCACCTCATGGACAAGTGGTCAGTTTGAAGAGTAAAATCGGTACCCCATAGGAAGTGTCAAACTTTTTGGTATACACCACCACAGCCAGCAACTCACGTTTAGTGGTGCTGTAGTTTCGTTGTAACCTATTCAAAGTGTTACTAGCAAAGGCGATTGGTACTTCGACCCCGTCCTGGACCTGCGACAGGGCTGCACCAATACTATCGTTGCTAGCGTCAGTGTCCAGTATGAAATGGTCATTCGCAGTTGGATATTTCAAAACTGGTGTGTTAGCGAACAAATGTTTTATTTGCTCCAAGGCTGCATCTTGTTCATCTCCCCAGGGAAAACGTTCCTTTGCTCGACCTGGGGTCCAATGTGCTAGCATTTGCAAGGGGTAGCTCACTTTAGAACAGTTCGGGAGGAAGTCTCGATAATATGAACAGAACCCGAGGAAGGATCTTACTTCCTTCGCACTTATGGGCTTCTGCCATTCGGACACTGTTCGGAGTTTTTCAGGGTCGGATTTTACGCCGTCAGGAGTTATTATGCGACCAAGATATGTAATAGATGATTTAAATAAATTACATTTCTTAGCTTTTAACTTCAGACCATTTGATAGTATTCTCTTCAAGACTAAATCGAGGTTGTTCATGCAATCCTCGAAAGTCTTTCCAAACACTATAACATTGTCGAGATACACCAAACAACTCTTCCAAAGAAGGTCGCTTAGCATTTCCTCCATCATAGCTTCGAAAGTGGCTGGTGCATTACACAGCCCAAAAGGTAAAATATTGTATTGGAATAAACCCATATGGCTTGAGAAAGCTGTTTTCTCCATGTCCTTAGGATCCATCCCGATCTGCCAATACCCGGACTGAAGGTCCAGGGTACAGAAGTATTTGTTTCCTCCTAACGAGTCTAAGGTCTCATCTATTCTTGGTAAGGGATAGGAGTTCTTTTTTGTTAAGCCATTCAGCTTCCTGTAATCGATGCAAAATCGAATAGACCCATCCTTCTTCGAGGTCATGCACACGGAGCTGGACCAGGGACTCGTGCTAGGCACAATAACCCCTTTTTCCATCTGTTCGAGGATTTGTTTCTCAGCCTCCACTTTCTTTTTAAGTGGTAATCTCCTATAAGGTATTTTAAATGGCTTCGAATCTCCGGTGTCGATCGTGTGCAACACTTTGCTAGTGCGGCCTACCGAGCCCCCAGGTTTCTCGAAGGCATCATGGAAGGTAGCAAGCAAAGCTCGAAGTCTTTCTTTCTCTGAATTTTTCCTCAGGGAAGAATCATCAACTAATTTTCTTAAATCATCTGGTAATCCTCGAGCTGCGTCCTCAGGTAACTCAGTTCGAAATTGAGCTTCCGAGACATGTTCGGTCAGGAACATATCACCAATCTTCTCATTTTTTCTCAAATACACAGGTTTTAGTCCTCTGTTCATGATCGGGACTACCATCAACAGAATCTAGCTGTAAACTAGATAATACTTCAGAATTGGGTTCGAAGACAGCGTTCGAACCTCGAAAAGCATTGTTCGAGGAACACAAAACGTCACAAGTCATTCCAGATGGAATTTTCACAGTCTGTACCATGGTGGCTACCGAGGATACATGTCTTAATATGCATGGGATCTCGCAATTACACAGTTGCCGGATCTTCAGCATCCCGAACCGGGGATCCAACACAGCACCGTACAAGCTTGCGAAATCCAAACCGATTATTCCATCGTCACTTATGTCGGCCGTGCAAGCATTAACACCAACAGGTAGTGTTTCATGGTTGCCGGACACCAGATTGAAGAATTTTCTCGAGACACACGAATGGCTGGCACCTGTGTCAATCAAAAATTCTCCAGTCCGCCCCTTCACCGATACAGCGATCTACCATCGTTTCCCCCCCAAAGGTGAGGAGTTCTGTGCAAATCGCAGTTGTTCCTGAGAGTCACCGATCTCCCATCCGAAACCCTTCAGGAAGGTTACACACAGATGGTTCAGGGGGAGGTGTGCCGCACTCACACGCGTCAACTCTTCAACCCAACCTCTCTCTTCTTTGACGTAGGATTGCTCCCTCGGGTTCCGACCTTCCTCTGTCCCAACCCTGTCGAAGTTCCCGGCTCGGACTGGGGTGAGAGGATCCTTCTCACATACCAGTCCCCCGGAGCGTATTGACTCCTGTACTAGCTCGGATTCACCAGTGGTGGCATTTTGGCAGATTTTCGAATCACGGATCACATCCTTTGCCACAGATGCGACCCTCTTTAGTTTTCCTCCTCCTTCTTCTCTTCCACATAATTAACTCGGGATAGCACAGGCTTTGGGGCTGTACACTCTTGAGCGTAATGTCCCATTTCTTGACAACGGTAACAGCGTATTCTACTCCGGTCCACTCTCTGTTGTTCAGGTGTGGCATACATAGTTTCAGCAAAAGTTTTCATAAAATCCTCCATCATTTTCTTCATATCCAGAGGTTCAGGTGGAGCAGGGGCTCTCGATAGAGGTGGTCTTGGGGGCCGACTAACAGCCATTTCAGTAGTTTGACTGTCTAAGGGTGGGTCTTGTTTCCCCTCGAGCTTCATTAGCGCTTCGGTTATATATCCATCGAGGAATATACTTGCGCTTGACGTCTTTCCTTACCTGTACTGCGGAGATAGTACCGTCCTCCTCCTCAATCTCGATGATCTTGAAGTCATTGTCGGTTGTTTCAGTGTATGTCGGTTGGTGTATTCCCGACATGGAAGCCGTACTGGTATTAGTACTCGCACAAACCTTGGTATTCGAGGTTTTCATCTCTACTTTTCCTGCCATGAGGGTCTTCTTAACTGTCCAGCACTCAATCCCTTCAAAAAGGTCCATCAGGGTAGGATTTCTCCCTTTCCAAGCATCTAAAGCTGCTTGCTGCTGATCTTCATCTCGAAGTCCACTTATGAATTGTGGCAACAAGTCGTTCAGGAAATATTTATCAGAAGGATTGGTTCCCGGCCGCGCCCTCTGTAACAGAGATTGCAACTCATACCCGTAGGCTCGAAATGATTCTTGTGGTTTCTGCGTTCGCTTCTTGAAGAGCATAAAAGGGTCTTCACTCACTAAATTGTACAGCAAAATGCTGTTGGAAAGTACCCCTCTCGAAGTATACTTCGTTCCACTTTTCAACGGCTAGGTGAGGTAGTGCCTCCTCGGGAGTCCATGCATTGCACCTCATATCATCAGTGAAGTTCGAGAACCATTCTTTCCAGGTTTTTACACCCTCGTAAATCTTAGGCAGGATGGCTTGCCGCCTAGCTGCGTTATTGGTCGTACCAATTTTTGACATTGGTTGACGCTCCACTCTCGGATGGTCTCCTCACTGTGTGCAGTGTTTGAAGTATTGGCTGACTGATTCAGCATGTCTTCTAACACACTGCTTCGCGATCTGCGCCTCGAAGTTCCTCCCGTGGCGCCTCCAGCCCCTGGAGGGGGTGCAGTTGGTCCTCGGGTAGAACTTGATGCACTACCCCCTACGCACCTTGGTTCCCTGTGCCCAAAGGTTCGGAATCATCTACAGAATTGTCATCATATGATAACTCAAAGTGGCCCTCCTGTCCACATCCAGTATTGGGTTCGTTCTCTTTATGTGGTAAGTCAGTGGCGACACTGAATCTTATCCTCCGTTTTTCAGGTTCAGTTTGCCTGGGTTCATGTGTGGGGTCATAGACGCCATCGTTCCGAACATGGACGTCGGCATTATCATTTACGAATGGATCGTATCGATCTGGCTTCTTTAAAGCTTCGGCTGGCGTTGATGTCGCCAAAGGTGTAGTTCCTTTTACGAAAGTAGCGTAGGAAGGTATGTCATTATTAGTCATTTCCTGGTGGTAAAGTATATCTAGTTGTGTTACTGATACACTTGTGTCCGTTTCGAAAGATTTATCTTCTTCCTTGGGGCATGTTCTGGCAGTTTGATCACTGTTCTCTATTCCCGACACATATGTATCGAGAGCTGTCTTTCGTTTTGTCAGGTTGGCTATTTCGAGGCATAGTTCTTGTTGCTTCAAGAATAGATCTTGATTGCTATCTTTCATGGACTCCATGACGTCCTCGTTTTTCAAGATGCATTGATCTCGGATCTCTAGCAGCTTATTTGCCTTTTATTTATACTGTTCCATTTCGGCTCTTATTTGCTCGGCCTCTTTTTTTAGTTCGAGATTCTTGATGGTGGAAGTAGCTTCCTGTTCCTCTAGATCAACTTCTTGTCTAAGTTTTTCATTTTCCCATTTAGCTTTAGCAAGTTCGAGTTTCCTTTGGATGACATATGTCTGTCCTTCGAGGTCACGATTGATTTGCTCTTTTAATTCGGTTCTTTCCTCGAGTTTCTTCATGTCGTTCATCATTCGTTGTTTATCGGTTTCATACTGGTGACATTGTTTCTCCAGATTCCTAAGTCTCAGAACTTTTTGTTCGGAGTGTTCTAACTTTGGTAAACGTTGGTATAGGCGAACTTTATTCATGGCGTCAACGCTCAACTTGCCCTGTTCGCGCAAGTATTCTGCTGCTGACTCAGTGATTTTCTTCGAACCTCCTATGTCGAATACGGAGACGTATACGTTGTCTAAGGATCAACGGGGGTTCGCTGTTCTCGTTTCTGCTTGAGCCGAGGCTGCTCGTTGAGCATCCAGAGTCATCATCATAATTGGTGTCGATCTTTCTGTGGAATCGGTACTTAATCTGTATGTATAATTCATGACTGGAGTGGGCATCTCTTCGGATTTGAGGTCTCAAACTACCTTCTCTACCTTGGGTCCAATTATAGAGGTATACCCCTTCATTTGGATTCGGCTTAAATCGTTGGCATGAGCAGTGTCATTCGATGTGGATCCCGAGATACTCGATCTTTCATCTCGAGATCCATCGTGCTCGTGTTCGGCCTCCAGGGCCGCGCACTAACACCAAGAACTGGTCACGGCACCAGTGTAATGGTTTCGAATCAATGTCTTGACCAGTTTGAAGTAAAGACCAGACAAGGGATCTCGGGTTAGTGCAACTGGCACGTATTTATTACGGTATATGGTTTACATCTACCTCGAAGTGTACTGCTTAACTGTAATGTAAGCTCAGGTAAAAGTGGTCCGACTCAGTCAACAGCTAGAGCCAGACTAACGCCTTCCCCGGCCCCAGGTAGGAGCTCTGACGAGGCAAACAGTGCTGCCACCACCCTGCAGAGACCAGGGGTCGAGGATACCTCTAGTGACTACCGATGATGGGCGCACCGCTCGAGACGCCCTCTCGAGGGAGACGCTCACACTATATCACAATCTACGAGCCCCTACACTTGCTTGATAAATCGTTTTATAACCTCAAATTTTGCCAGTAAATCTGCAATGGTCGCCATATTGGATCTCAGTTCAGAGATATCGGCACACTTCCAGTGGTTATTGATAAGGGAAATCTCCCTACGACTGCAGATCTAAATGGTACTCCCCATAGGCTTCAGGTCATATGTTAAGATCTGACTGGTAGTTTCAGAGAGACTTTAAAAATGTACCTTTGAAAGGATCTGCTTGGAGATTGCTAGATTTGTTTGAAGTTGCTATTATCATGCGCCACTAAATTATGCAACTGTAATGTAAAACACCAGGGGGCAGCATCTTCAGTTGAGATGCTCTGAGGGAAGGCACATGAGTTTTCTCCCTCCCTCGTAGTCCCTTTCCTCCAAAATTTGCCCTTAACCAAACTATGTTCTAGAAGCTCACTCTATACTGCTCTGGCATTATAAGGGGGTGCCCAAAAGAGCTCCATGCACCATGGCAATTGGCTGGCTGTATGGTCCCAGTCTTTAACATATTGTCCACTTAAGCCCAGAAATGAGGGACAGGCAACTAGAAGGCTATCCCAAGGAAGATGTGCGTCAGATGTGTCCAACTATTAACCTGATGCCATTCACCCATCCTGGGGAGGGCCTCCTGAGAATGTGCCCAGGCAACTGACTAGATAGTGTATACCTCCAACTGCCTAAGTTGGTAAGGCATGCCAGTAAACGGAGGGAGAGAATTTGAGGATAGACAAAGGCTCAAAGACATATAAGGTGGGGGCAGAAGAGCCAGCTTAGTTGATCTACCCTAGGAAGGAATAGTTATATAGCAACCAGTAGTGAGTGATAATTCAAAGAGTCACCTGAAAAGCACACTACCCCAGCAGGGAGCCACAGAACAGACAAACGAGGAGCATTCAGAGAAGTTTGCGAAAACTGCAGGAGGAATACTAAGGAGGCTGCTGATAACTTAGGGTTAGAGGTAAACCACTAGAAGCTGGGTGGTCAGTTGTTGCACAGCAGTCTTTGCTGAAAAAAGTCCTGGTGAAGGTCGAGATTCAATGGGCCTGGACCCCCTGGCTGGACCAGGATGGTGAAAGAGCTGGAACAGAACATGGCCTTCTGAGTGGGATGTCCCTTGAGTTGTCAGGAATCAGTCACTCTCATTAACAATTTCATCAACATTACCAACTGGTTGATATTGTGTTGATAGTTTTGATCAACCTGTCTTCAACACCTTTTCAATCATTCCAAATCAATTTTGTCAACCATCACTATTTCAACATCAGATCAACAGTTGACATATCGATGCTGAAATATTGTTCACACTTCGAAATATTGTTCACAATTCAACATTGATTCAACATTGATCTGTCATGTCAAATCAATGATACCGATTTCAATGTTGATTCAACATTAACATGTCAACAAAGAATTGCCTAACTACTACATGTATCAGTGTTGTTTCAACTTTTGAAACAACATAGAAACACAAATGTTGAATCAGCACTTATGATTTGATGTTGAATCACAGTTGATTTGATTATGTTGTGTCAACTTTCAAATGCGATAATATCTAAACCAAGAATCAACTGTTCATCTGCAAAAATTGTTTCAATGCTGAATCAACATTAATGTGCCCACTGGGTCCTTCGATGCTGAGCTGCAGTATCATATGAGCAAGTGCCTAATCAGTGTGCTAGGTTGCAGTGCATGTGTTCACCTTTAGCAGAGGTCCTACTCTGACAAGGTACGGGGAGAGACCACTCCTGACCAGTGGTGTAGAACATTAATCAAAACTGATCGATCAACCCTGATTAACCAGTATCCTACACTGATTTACAAAGGTTTTGCAATAGAATTACTCTAAAACAAAGTTGACTGTATAAATTCTGCTGTGTGGGAGGGGGGGTGTGGCCATGTCCTCAGTTTGCTTCCACACACTGTGTGGAGTATATCTTAGACTACGTCCCAAGTTTGCCTATACATGCTGTGTCTCAGACTAAGTCTTCTATTTTTAACACACATTGTATGGCTTTGTCCTCAGTTTAACTACACATACTGCATGGAGTATATCTAAGATTAAGTCCCCAGTTTGCCTACACATGTTGTGTCTCAGACTAAGTCCTCGTTTTGCATAGACACACTGTGGGGCCATGTCCCCAATTTGTCTACACACACTGTATGGACCTTAACTAAGACCAAGTCCTCTTGGCATACACTATATGGCCGTGTTCTCAGTTTGCATACACACACTGTGTGGAGTGCAGTCTATAAGAAAAGTTTTTCCCCTCGCAAGCCATTTGGTCCTGCAGATCTCATCATTCCCCAGGACTGAATACCTCAAGATTATTTTTGTTGAGAAATGAATAATAAAAAAAAAACAGCATTAAATAACTATTTTAACCATTTAACTCTTCAAAATTTAAATAAAAGTAACTGCTTTTGTTTTAGGTGGTAAAAACCTTAATAATGGTCCAATTTGCATGCCGTAAAAAACAAAATGTAGCCCAAGGTCCCATAAATACAGCCAGACATTCCAGATGTCCGACAAGTTTTTGTATTGACAAGGAGTGTATCCAAGACCATGTCCTCTATTTGCCTACACACACTGTGTGGCCATGTCCTCAGTTTGCCTACACACAGTGTGTGGAGTGTATCTAAGACCAAGTCCTCTATTTGCATACACACACTGTGTGGAGTATATCTAAGGCCAAATCCTCTATTTGCCTACACACACTGTGTGGTCATGTCCTCAGTTTGCCTACACACACTGTGTGGAGTGTATCTAAGACCAAGTCCTCTATTTGCATACACACACTGTGTGGAGTATATCTAAGGCCAAGTCCTCTATTTGCCTACACACACTGTGTGGTCATGTCCTCAGCTTGCCTACACACAGTGTGTGGAGTGTATCTAAGGCCAAGTCCTCTATTTGCCAACACACACAGTGTGGTCATGTCCTCAGTTTGCCTACACACAGTGTGTGGAGTGTATCTAAGACCAAGTCCTCTATTTGCATATACACACTGTTTGGCCATGTCCTCAGCTTGCCTACACACACTGTGTGGAGTGTATCTAAGACCAAGTCCTCTATTTGCATACACACACTGTGTGGAGTATATCTAAGGCCAAGTCCTCTATTTGCCTACACACACTGTGTGGTCATGTCTTCGGCTTGCCTACACACAGTGTGTGAAGTGTATCTAAGACTATATCCTCTATTTGCATATACACACTGTGTGGAGTGTATCTTAGACCAAGTTCTCTATTTGCCTACACACACTGTGTGGCCATGTCCTCAGTTTGCCTACACACACTGTGTGGAGTGAATCTACGACCAAGTCCTCTATTTGCCAACACACACAGTGTGGTCATGTCCTCAGTTTGCCTACACACACTGTGTGGAGTGTATCTAAGACCAAGTCCTCTATTTGCATACTCATTCTGTGTACTAATGTCCTCAGTTTGCCTACACACACTGTGTGGAGTGTATCTAAGCCAAGTCCTCTATTTGCATACACACAATGTGTGGTCATGTCCTCGGTTTGCCTAAACACTGTGTGGAGTTTGAGTCCTCAGTTCGTTTGAGCACACAGTTAGAAAATGATGTCTTGTCCTTGTTTAAATGTGTCTATTCTTCGTAAATAGACTGAATGCTCTTGTATAGGGGTAGAAAAGTATCAAGACCTCAGTTTGTTTACACTCTTTGCATTTGACCATACCCAAGAGAAAGTCCCTTGGGCCTCAGTTTGCAAGCACACACTGTGAAGTCATGTCCTCACTTTGTAGACACACAGGGTCTATTAAGGAAATTCCTCAGTTTGCAGGCACACAGATTCAATGTCTGGCTCAAATTTGTGACAATTTTTATGCAAATACACTGGATTAATCCCTAAGAGGTCAAAAATGGCAATAAAGCTAATTAGGCAATACACCCAGATCACTGGGTGAACTGGGGACACACAGATCTCTCAGTGTGCAAAACAAATTGGGGACTTTTACACACAGGCAAAAATTCACAAAAAATAGCTCTTACTTTTTACACACAGCACAAGTTGCTCCGGGCCAAATTGGGGACATTTTGTTGACACACTAGAAATCATGTTCATAACCATTTTTCAAGGTCATTTGTGATACCCAAACCCATTGCCCCCCTTTTCTCAAGGTCATGCGAAGTGAGCCGTCCCCGGTTCGCAAGATGTCCCCAGTTTGTAGGTGTGTGTTCCCATGAATGTCCCCAATTTGCTGGTTACACCAACTCATACACACACACACATTATCACAACACATAATTTCATAAGAGTAGCAAGGTCGGCAACCATCAGACTTAACACCTAGGTATTGCACAGTTCTTATCTAGACCTCAGAGATCCTCGTGTTCGTACCCGTGATCCTGCAGTGCCTCGCATATATGCCGGAACCTACATACCAGCCATAGCCTGGACTTTGAGAAGATTCTATAAACCACGTTTAGAACCTGATTTTTACCAGTTACACACCAATATAATGCATTGTGAGTATATTTAAGAGAAACAAAATCTCTGGCAAAGGAGGGAGTTTCAACCCTTCCTTCCCTTCTGACTTCTTGTTTTCTCTCTTTTATTATTTTTTTTACAAGAGGCTGGTGGTCCTACTACTACTACTACTACAAACAGGCGACTTTTAATGCCATTCTATATATCATACTGAAAATGATGTATATACACCCCCTTTCCCTTTGACAGTATGCCTCGGATTCTATCTAAAGAGTCCATCCATTTTCCGCTATTACCTTCCACTGCATTATCGCAGTGATAGATACTAATTACATGGCATGTGTGCCTATCACTCTAGATCAATTAAGAATTCTTACATGCATGGGTGAGCCGGAAAATTGGTACGGTAGATGATGCCAATACTAGGTGATCCACAAATAAAGAAGAACAAATAATGTGACCAGGGATTGAATCATTTATAAGGATGGACGGATGGCTTCAGGGATTTCCCTGATTTCAGGAATTTTCAAGTTCCAAAGTTCTATATATTCCTATATGAAAACTTATATCTAAAGGCTTCTAATTTTTGTGCTCTGCCACTTTCATCTCGAAAGATGAAAAATAAGCTACACTCAGATAATAGAGATTCATTAAGATGCAGGTGGGAGCCACCCTTACATAACGTCACCAGATTTCACATCTAGGCCTCATACAGTCCTTATCTAGCCCTCAAAAGATCCCCGTGTTCCTCCTCGTGATCCCCACCTCAGTCCTCCCCTGTCAGCCCCACTGGTTTTATCTATCATGAAAAATAGTCCTGGCCAAATGGATTGTTGTTTCACAGGTTACTCTGGTGGGTCTCCACAGTGATAAATCAAAATGAAATGACTTTTATGCACTGAAATGCGAGTTGAGAGAAACGGCTGCAAGTATTTAGTGAAGGCCGTCAGGAACACAGAAAGGCAGCTGTCTCATTTGGGTCACGCCTCCTAGCAAAGAGCATAGAATAGTTTGCTTTCTGCTTTCACCCCCCCCCCCCACAACCCCCCCCCTCCCCTCCCCTATGTGTTACTCCACCTACCAGAGCCTGGAGCGTGTCCTTATGTACCATCAGTTTGTTGTCAGGCCATCACAGGGTGAGTGTCGTCCGCAGGAAGCAGTCTCTCATTCTGGGGTTCATATAGGATCACTACAGAAGTTGGTAGCATTAGGATATTGTCATTTTAACGCAGAGGGGTTTCAGCGACATTTTCAGAGGCATTCTTTTTTCTAATAGGTTTTTAATTTATATTCAATCTTTTTCTTTTTTACGTTACAATTTTTCTATTATTACCAGGTACCTGTAGAAGACTATTTGCCATTCTCTAGTTGAAACTTTCAGTTTTCCTAGTCTTGAGATGTCTCAGGTTTTAACCATGATTTTAGACGTCACCATGCTTCAGTCCCTAGGTGCTTCAGGTTCATTGGTCTAATAATATATAAGGGTAGGTTGGATCAACTGCATAAAATCCTTTTGGACTTGATATAGGTCGATAGATAGGTTACATAGTCTTGCAACTACTCACAAATTAGAGTTGTGACTTATAAACGAGTAAATTACCTGAAAAATGTTTGATTTGCATATTTAAAGTTGTTAAATAGCCTAAAACTGTAGGATTAGACATGTTTAATTATGTAGGTTTGGGTGACCTGGAAGACTTCTTGTACATGTTGATTTATTCACCTTTGTCTGGCAATCATTACCTATCTTGTGTAAATGTATAAATTTGTGTGCCTTGCATGTAAGAATTACCTGACTTACATTTTATGTGATCTGTTTTCCAGAGCAAATCTTCCGGAAAGTGTCTCAACATGGCAGTACATCAGTGGCTCGGACAAATCTCATTACCAGTCTACATACTGGTGATACTCTTCGCCATCTCCTCGTGGATCGATGTGAACGGTCTGTGGGTAGAACTGCCGCTCCTTGTCAATGTGCTGCCCGAAGGCTGGAACCTTCCCTCCTACCTTGCTGTCATCATCCAGGTTGCTAACCTAGGACCATTGATATACACCATTGCCAACCGTTTGGCACCTAATAAAGTTAAGGAATGGCCGGTCATCTATCTCATCATCGTCACCGGTGCCATTGCATGCCTTCTCCTGGCATTCTTCTGGCAAACGACAAGCTTCATTGGCGGTTCGGAACACAGTACAGTGTTGATTGGATTGACTGCACTCTTAGCCTTTGTGGACTGTACTTCATCGGTCGTGTTTCTACCCTACATGGCAGTCTTCAAGCCGCAGTACATGACAGCCCTGTATGTCGGAGAGGGGTTCAGCGGTCTCATCCCGGGCTTGGTCGGGCTGGTTCAGAGTGTTGGGGCAGAGCCTGATTGTGTGAACAAGACTGTCATTGTACACAATGCCACCACTGGCATCAACCATACAGAACATCAAATAGTGCCTGTCTACCCTCCACCTGTATTCAGTGTAGAAGTCTTCTTCTTCTTCCTCTGCGGCATGATGGTTGTGTCTTGTGTGTCCTTCTCGCTCCTTCACTGGCTGCCCTACTGTCGCCGCGAGCGCATCCAAGTACAACTGACCCATGTTGAGTCAAGCCACTTCCACTACATAAAGGCTAGCAAAACAGAGCCTACAGATTCACTCACAGGCTCAAAAGAAACTAGTGTTCCTTTCAAGAGCTCTGAGCTTACTGGCTATACCAATTCAGCTGGTTCAAGGGATGGGGACTCCAGTTCAGTCTCGACTAACCGCGATGATGACGGTCGGGACCCAAACATGCAACGCCTTAGTAAAAACAATTTCATCCTTTTGATGGTACTAACTGCATGGCTGAACGCGCTCACCAATGGTATCTTAGCCTCTACAGGGTCCTTCTCAGTACTGCCCTATGGTAACCTAGCCTACTCACTAGCCGTACGTCTATCAGCTGTGGCCAACCCCCTGGCATGTGTATTGGCCCTCTTTGTCGTATGTCGCTCGGTGTCCACAGTCTTCACCCTGACTGCCATGGGCAGCGCACTTGCAGCTTACCAAATCTACCTCGCAGCAGCCAGTCCCAACCCACCGCTTGTTGGGACAGTTTTGGGACAGCTCCTTGCAGTAAGTCACATTATTCAACTTAATACTTTTATCATTGGGAGAGGTGATGCATTGATTATATGCTGACAAGGTATCACAGGGAAGAAATTCATCATATTGAAAGTGCTTAATGGGGCTGTTATCGGACTTCTTAAAAATAGGGGGCTGGAAATTATGCTGCTTTATGGGAAGGGGGTGCCAAGTGGCCAAAAGGGAGGGGAGCTGTTTTGCAGTTGGTACTTGCCATCAAGGAGTCAGTGCCCCCCTCTCCCCAGTTTCGGAGCTCATAAGCATGTATACTGCATCAATTTAGGATGTCTTTAAAGACGAATCGTATGTAGGATAAGTCATAGTTATTTGACTGGCAATGTCAAGATCAACGTGCTCAGGCAGTCATCTGGCACATTTGATCTTGGTTCCCTTTAAGTATACTTGCAATCTATCATTACTAACATGTTGCGTGACTGAGTCTCTGTGTGACATTCTGGTTTACCTAGTAGGATTGGGATCATGTTGTGAAGGTCGCACATTTGATCTATATTGGAACTGTGTGGTGTCTATGCAAGTACACACACACACACACACACACACACACACACACACACACACACACACACACACAAATATATATATATATATATATATATATATATATATGATATAACTGCCAGGATCAAAGGTCACATCATGCTAGCTTCATACAGCATAGACTGTGGATCAAGGTGAAACATTTGTGACATGATGGGGCTAGTGTCACCAGATAAACTGATAACTGTAATGTTAGGACTAAGCACTCAGATAACCGGTATGGAGAAAAAATTAATGAGGTAGATTCAGGCTACAGCATGGATGTGCCTATTGTGGGAGAATATTAACAAATTTACCGTTAGGAGTATCAGGCATGTATGTACACCATAGCTGCTGTTAGTGGTGTGTCATTGACATAGTAAGAACTGTAAATCCTCGGGTATAGGACGCCCCCCCCCCCGACGTACTCTGAGTTAGGCTAAATCCTATGGGGTCAAACTTTGGCCATTTTAGTACTTTTCTATAGTGAAAAATCCTCAAGTATAAGACACACCCTGTGTTGGTCTAAATCCTTTAGGATTTCGTCTTATTCGTGTCGTGAGGATCTGTGGTAGGATGTGTACATTGTAACATTAGAAGGTTACTCTTGCCATTCTTTGCCCAACATGCACTGTGTATGTAGGGATGAGCTGACATCATATGGTCGGCCTAAGACCTAAGGTTAGAAGTAGGATTTTGCTGTCTGGGTGTATTAAGGTGAACTACCATATCAGCACTAATGGATTTTGAGAGATGACTGTGTCTGGCCTTTATACAAAGCTGACGCATATTAACAGATGTTCTATGTTTAAGAGTCATTCCAACGCCCTCTTACCCAGTACTTAGCCTTAAATTTCAGAATTGATGCTTATTCCAAACATACAACAGTTCTTTATACCCTGCTAAATATAGCACTGTTTTCCTGCACCTATTGTATACACCCCTATATCATAGTGCTACCACTACCACCCACCTCATGCCAGGTTAGCATGCTGCATTATGCGTTATATGGATTATCTACCAGGTTGAACCGTAAAGCCATGTCACCCCCATGGTCCTGACATTAGCAAAGGTCTGCCCGTTCACAATGGACCCCTACTTACTTATTTGCAGGTGTCCTTTAACAATAATATCCATAAACTTAAGAATATTATACAAACTGTTTAGATCTCTTGGGATAGATAGCATGGTGTGATAGAGTAACTTTTTGTCGAGCAGAATTGTCCTTTTTCGGCTAATTGGGTATAAGAGCATGAAATGAAATGGGTGGGGTGCAACAGTACCGATGTACATGTAGTACTGTTTGTCGTTTTAACTCTGATATGATTAAAGGATATCTGTTCAAAACTCAGTTTGGGACCGCTTTTAACATTATGTGTTGCCACAAAATTCTACTCCACCCAGGTAAAATCATGAGGACGAAATATATATATATGTATCAGATAAGATAAGGTAGATAAGAACTAGCTAATCATGCACAGCAATAATAACCAAGTAGCAAGATTGGAAATGAATGGACACCATGCCAATCTAACTTAATTTGTCCTCCTGTATATGGTTTGGGGGCTTCTTACCTGTGATTAATTTAGACAGGACAGGTTCAGTTAAATTACCCCATCCCCTTTCCATCTGGAAATGACTATCAAGGAGAAGAGTGAATGAGACAGAGATAAGAGACTGAAGTGCATAAATTGAGATGTGAACTGCGATAGCTATGTTTACTATCTGTTTTATACTGACTGTTTGTAACTGTCCATTTTAAATGATTTAGAGCTCAATATTTTATCAACCGAACGTCATTTGATAAAAAAAACCTTTTGTTTTTTAAGACAACAGCTTTTGTTCAATATACCTTTAAGACCCGCCCCTTGTCTTTACTTTCTAGTTTCTGGTTGATTTATATCATTTCCACTGTCAGCCTGACAGCTAGATATATCCCAGGGAGGTCATGGGGCCATAAATAGAGAGATTAGAGAGATTAAATGGAAAATGGATCTGATGTGTTCAATGCCAAGGGCACCTATTGAACACAAGGTCAATGTTCAGCTTGGCCAACCACAGTGTGTACATAAACAAGGGGATACTATTACAATCCTCGGTGTAGCATTATCCCAAAATGAGGGGCAATTGGACATAAGCTTCAATGTGTATTATTTATAGAGGTACTTGAGAGGCCCTTGGATCAACAGATACCTATCTAGAGGCATAACTCTACTCCTACAGAAGAAGGGATAACTCCGAAATATGTCTCATGGTGATAACCTTTAAAATTGTAAATATAACTTGTCTTGTAATTTCCATGAATTATGATGATTTCAAGAGGATCAATGATATACAGGAACGTAAGTGTTCAGAACTGAAAAGTTCTGGCATTAGAATTTTGTCTAATATGAGATTTTCTTTTGATTGTTTTCAAATAAGTTTATCATGCCTTTGATTTCATTCAACGCCTTTGTAGTATGTTTCAGTGAATTTTTGTGTAAGTTCAGAATTGTCCATGCACCCCATGTAGATTCCCCCCTACTGGGATGGCCCGAAAATAATTTTAACCACGTTTACTTGGGACACGTGTCTTGAGTATATATAGGGACTAGTAGATTTAGACTGGTCACTTTGGACACGTGTCTTGCGCAACACGTGTCTTACGCACCATAAATTATCCTGTATTAGTGGTGGCTCATACAGAAACCAGAGGCAAATTGTGGCTAATCGGAACCTCTCAAAGTCAGGCTGAGGCTTTTACACATGGGTATTCCTCAATATAGATCAGTACCAAACTATCGATTTTCAAGCCCCAAGTGTGGCTTATAGGCGAAGTCAGGGTGTGGCTTATACTTGTACATGGGTTTGGCTTATACGGGGGATTTAGGGTATATTTAGACTGCTAGATTTAGACTGACCTGACTGCAGGACTTCGCATGTCCAGCCTATTTCCAGAATTTTGACATTGACATTGACCTACACCCTTGGTTACGTTTCTAACTGGCCACAAAGGTATATGGGCTAGATTTTCTGGACATGTACAATTGGCATTTTTCACACATTTGCTTATGCACCTACAGAATAAAAACTTATGAACCAATGTCCTGTTTTTTGGTCCCAATCGGAAGGGAACACCATAACCTTTCAAATGCATGTACTCTCTTGCATATCCAACCATAATATTTGGATTAGTTGGCTTCCAAAGTTGAAAAATGGTGAAAAAAGGTAAATTTGACGAAAAAGCAGGTTTTTTACAGCCCTGGCATATATCCCAGAGGGGTTCCAGAACCTCAGATATAGCTTTTTCTCATTGATATATCTGTTGTGTTAATGATTCAGAAGGTTTTTGTGTATTGTAGAGCATAAGTATTTGTTCGTGTAACATTCAGTGTAAAATGACACTCAAATGTCCATCCGACAGTAAAACTAAAACCCTCCCATATTCTAAACTAAGACAGTTAATACATTATTCTTACTCTGCTCAGAATTGGGGGGCACTAGGGTGATTAAGCTGCTGCAAAGATTTTTTTGCTGTAGCCTGAAGTCTTCCTCTTATACCAATGAGTGCATCCGTATACACATTTTTCTGTCAGATGGACAAATTTCTTTCTCTCAAAGTAATGCATTTGGATGCATCCTTTATGTTTTAAATCAAGCACAGTCATCCCTTGAACACTATTAGATAACATTTGCACCATAAGTCTCCCCATAAGTGTGTTTTATACACTGTAATATGAAAAAAAAGTGCCCATCTGACAGATAAAGTCTGAATTTTAGGGTCATTTTAAGCTAACGCTGTGCTGAGTTGGTGGTCCATTAGGTTATGATGATCATTATTTCCTAGAGTAGGCATGCTGAACTTAATGTAGATTGATTTTAATGAGTATTTTCTAGAGAACTAGAGGAAAAATAGCATTTTTGACAAGAATTTTCATTTTTTCACAAGATGGCTGAATTTCATCAGCCTATATATCAAAAAAAATTTGAACAGTGATATTTAATCATGAGCTTACTAAATTTGCATACTGTAAACAAATTAGAAGTTTCTGTGGTGTATATATTGATAACAAAATCATATCACTCATTAGATCTGTCGGATGGACACAAAAAGTGACAAATTGTTATCACACAGCTATAAAAATGGAACCGGTAGGGATCATAACTGTGTATAATTGGTGGTTCCAAGGAGCCAAGACATTGTTCTTTCAATGTAATAAATTGATTACCGTAATCTCCCGCGTAGAAGACGCGCTGCGCGTATAAGACGCACCCCAAACACAGCACATGCATTTTCGCGTATAAGATGCACATTTTAATACTGAATTTTGTAAATTCAGTACATTTCTATAGTAAAATTACCCCTCGTATAAGACGCACCCCCAATTTCAGTACATCCTATAAGACTGCCCAGCATTTTGTTTGGCGTAGAGGACGCGTCTTATACGTGGGAGATTACGGTAATTCCTTTTCTGACTTTTATATTTGGGGCCTTCTCAGGGAGATTTGTACGTCCCCAGGAAATCTGGCCCATATATATCCAAGCTGACTGAATAAATACCAGGCACACTAGTCAAGGGTTACCATAGACCTTATTTAAAGGTGTTGACCTGTAATATAAAGTAGTATATTGTGTAGGTCCATGTGAAACGTCTATCTTACATCCAGCCAGGGGACAAGATTTTGTTGTTGTTTTTTTTTAATCAGGATAATGTTAGTTCTGTATGAAGTGCATACTCTTCTGATGTGACTAAAATAGATCTTATCCATGTTGTGCCGCAGGGTAATACTTGATGATAGGGGCGATGATGCTATTCATCATATTGCTAGATTCACATTATTGCACATAGGCTCTAGATTTACATGTGTGCATATCAGTGTATACATATGCTACCGTATTATGATATCCTTCTATGATATCCTTCTATGATATCAATGTGTAATGTTGTTTTTTCCCTCTCCCCAGGTAAGCACATCAATAACGATGACAGGACTTTTCTCATACGTCAAGGTGTCAATCGCCTCGATCCTGCGTTTCGAGGGGAGGAAAGCACTCTTGTGGTGCGGTGTGATCACTCAGGTTGGATCCTGCGTTGGAGCCATCATCGCCTTCGTCTTAGTTAATGTACTAAATCTATTTCACAGTATGCCAGCATGTAGCCAATAGCATACACATTACATGTTCAAGGGACTAGAATTACTGGAAGTGTTCAAGGAAGGTAATTGATATATCACCCAGATGGCCAGTAGTTAAAAAACCTATCATGTGATAAAATAACTGGGTTTCATACAGTGTTAGATATTACCTTTTGAATCTTTCAATTTAGTTCTGAAGGGAAAG
Organism: Acholoe squamosa; assembly: GCA_949317995.1. Taxonomy (NCBI): domain Eukaryota; kingdom Metazoa; phylum Annelida; class Polychaeta; order Phyllodocida; family Polynoidae; genus Acholoe; species Acholoe squamosa. Next base: position 63,417,813 of record OX439038.1, on the reverse strand, counting down.
TTCCAGAGGTCCCTTTGCCTTCTTCTTTCATCAGAATTGTTTCTCTTAATTATTTCTAGAAAATTGATATGTAATGTGATATGTATTCAATGGCTAGGCTATGACCTATTTGAGTGTGGCGGGCTTCCCTAGCCCACTTAAAAGGGTCTATGTCTCTTCTTTACTATCCCCTCGGATGTGTGTGGTGCACATATGCGTGGGCACTGACACATTCCTCTGTGAAATTGTGTAATGTAATTCTCGCCATGAATATGACCTTAGCTGTCGAAATGGCGTTAAACATCTATTACTCACTCACTCACTCATTTGAGTGTGGAATTTCAAATAGATTTGACTGGAGCAGATAGTATGAGGGTGCACTTATACGACCAGCTGTTATAAAGAGTATACACTCCTGCCCACACAATTGTTGCTGTGACTAGTAGTAATTGCTCTTTTATAAACGAATCATCTGTTAAAGCACTTACACACTTGCATAATCAATTGAAGGTCTATCGGAGGTTTAAAATCAACAAGCTAGACGGTTATATATATATATATATATATATATATATATATATATATATATATATATATATATATATATATATATATATATATATATATATATATATATATATATATATATATATATATATATATATATATATATATCCAAGCCGGGGACTCATTTATTTTACGGTATTTCTGTCAATGTGTCCACAGAGCAAAATGTCATATGTTGGAGGTATTGGTATAGGTGGTTACAAGTGCAACATATTCGTAACAGATTTATAGAATATTAAGAATGTGTATGAACTGTTGAATCAGAGAGGTCTGCCGTGATGAACTGACTGGATAAAATTCACTCATATAGTTTATTGCGAGCAGGATCAGCTCTCCCATAAGGGGACCAAAAAACATATATGTAAAGAAGACAATGAAATGATTCAGATATTGAAGGTAAATTTTTATCAAGTTAATATGGTCAAGTTTGTCACACCTAGTGTACACGAAAAGCATTTCCATAGGTTATGTGATATATTCAAAGCACGGTTCATTCGTTGTAAGGTGTGGCCATGGTCTAAATATATTGTATGCAAAGAATAATGAAGGTTTGCTATGTATATGTTGTGATATCCCCCTTTGTTAGGGGCTTACTTGCACTTGAAGGGGAAAAAATATCAGTACATGTAGTATCACCAGTAGCCCTAGACAATTAGCACCAGATAATGTATACGCCATATCGAACTGTTGGGAACTGGTATCTAACTCATCATGTGCAATAGAAATGTGCACATATAAAATCACTATAGTACTTCATTATAAAGCATGCATCTTATTACTCCCGCACCATGTTGTGTGGTGTATGTAGCGTTATATATATATGCTGGTCGTTTCTTTTTCAATACTCATGGTAAAGGGAGCAGGACCAAACCTCATTGTATGAAGGTAGAAGATGCTTTGGAAATGCTGAGATAATGATGGAATAATTGTCTCTAACAATATACATGTATATTCAGTCTACGCTATGGTACATGTGTGTAAATCTGTTGGGGGTTAGTAAGCGCATTTACTGAAAATTATATTTGGTATTCCCATATCTCTAGAGATCTCCTATTTATTACCCCCAAATGTTTTATTTTCATAAAGAAAGCTATTTTTTTTTTGACACAGAAAAAGGAGATAGAAAGGTACATGTAAGGAATAAATATGATGAGAAGTAGCCCTATTTGGAGCCCTCTGAGTGACGGGAATGGGGACTGCAGTGAATTTTGACATTTGTTAGAAATTCTAAAAGTAAAATCCTGTGAATTATTTTTTTCCTATTGTAATTGTCATTCAGGAACGAGATCCTACATAGAAACTGCAAAATAATCGCCTGGTAAATATTGTGTTGCCAAATCAGATGTTCGTCCCTGAAATAGCTTTCAAAGTACCCCCACCCCCTCCAATGTCATCCTGTGTTCCTCTTTTTTCACAACTACATGATCCCTGCTATCAAATGAACAATCATCCAAAAGGAAATAATGAAATATGCTACAGATACTTGATACGACCCAGTCTAACCCCTATAATAGAAAACATTGTGTACTCACCGGCAGTCTGGTTATAAACTCACCCAGCTCCTATATTCCAGACTAGAAAATAACCATAACATCATGGTAGATATTATAAATGCATTTCTTATATAGACATATGTTTGTTATACCCTACCATGGCTATCTATATTTAGTTTGGCGCCTCAGTAAAATGATAATACAGTAACAAAAGAAATATCGATCAAAACTGTTACTAAGTAGCATGTATAGGCACTTATTTGATACCATGTAGAATATTAACTTTATGGCATTGAGTTCAATTCGCACAAGGTGGAATTGTAGTCAGCCTACTTGCGTGCTGGAGTTCTAATTGATATATATATATATATTTGATCATGGCTAATTGGAATATTATAAATATATATAAAAATGTATATAAGGAAGAGTATACTTTCTTTGATTCTCAGCTTAATATATTGTGATACCTCCTGTTATATAGACCTAGGTGTGAAAGAACGAGAATACAGGTTTTTGAAAATCTAAAATAGGAATGGTATATTTGTTATTGGTTCCTTTTTCTGACCATTGTGGCGTAACCTTAAAATGTGTACAGCGAGGAGCTTTGGTTGAGTGACATCAGCCAACTTGTGAGTGGAGGCTTTATTATGTTGTAAATAAATCCATACATTGTAAATGTACTTGCTGTCCCGTGTTCGTTATTCAAAAGTCTACAGTAAAAGCCAAAATGAATGTAGGGGATAGTCTAGATTTAAACAGTGGCTCTCTTGCTCCAGTTCTAAAATAGAAGACAAATATAGGTCATAGGGTTGGCGTGGACGCGGGTTAGGGGATGTACAGAAATACACATGGAGATCTCACAAATAATAGGTACCATTTCGCATGTAAGGAGTGGCTTACAGATTTTTCCTCGGACCCACATAGGGGAAGAGATCCCCAATAGTCCCACAGTGGGATAGGGAGTGCTAAAAGGATCACTTGGGGCTAGATTTCGAGCAATTTAGTAGTTCTATAATACACCCTCCCCCATAACTTTTGTTGATTCTACAATCGAGGGTCTAACTATGATACGCAAGGTATTATTTTTTCTTAAGATGTTTCTATCAAATCTATTTAGTCTCGATGGGTCTTAATGAAACTTGAAATGTATATATTTTTCGCTTCTTCCTGGAGTCCATTTCTCTCATAAGCCCACTTGTTGAAATGTGGGATTTAAATCTCATTGTTTCTTTTTTTTTTGTTTCTCATTCTGTTGCGTGAATTTCAGCCATGCTAATTCCAGGATACAGGTGGGCAAAAATAAAATGCTTACAGCATTTTATCCATGTTGACAAAACACCCTGGCTACTTAGTTCTGCCACCTGGGGAGATAAGTCAAAACTATTTAGCTAAGCGTTATCCCTCTTCACTAAAAAGGGATAACAAAAAAAAAACATGTGTATTTATGACAAAACACAGGTATTTACAAAATTTCATTTCTTTTATTCAAATATACAAAATATTTCACAATACCTATACAAAATACAACATATTTCTGGATGTTTAGTAAAGATGGGAAATTCTCTTCCCATGATACTGGACGGTAGTGTATCTATAATGGTCACCATTTTGGACGGGTGTTTCAACGAACTATCACTATCGATACAAAAAGACATTTTGATACATTCTGTAAGTTGTGTTTCATTTTTTTCTATTCATCTCTATACATGATCTTGGAATGGTCAATTCATCTGATGTAGAGATTTACCTCATTAAAATATCTGACGTTAATACATGGACGGATATTTAAAAGTGCAAGTAAAAGCACCCCCCCCCCTCCTCTTTTCTTTTTTTTTTTCACTTTCGGAATGCGTGTGACATAACCCCCTACACAAGTTTAAGTCGGCATTCACAGGTGAATTTCGCAATGGATATTAGGAAATCAGGGGACATTTTACAGTTTATACTGTTTATATTGGTATCTCTTACAGGCAAAGAGGGACTAAAACATCTCTAGTGATTTTAAAGACAGGATCAAATATTTACTATGCCTATGGAGTATATACAAAGAGACACTTAATCATTTGATTGGTATACGAAATGACATTGAAATATACATGATGAATTCAGTGTTTGAATATTCTTCCCAGTGTTTGAATATTCTTCCCAGTGTTTGAATATTCTTCCCAACACTGAGTGAACTATGTACAACTATAAATTAACAATGGCAAACAATGAGTAATGGAGCATAGCAAAGGCATGTCAGTGTAATACGAATCTTGAGTGCAAGATGCTGGCGTTGAATGGTAAATGATTTAAAATGTATTGTATTATAGCCACATTGACTATACATATATCTATTACTCAAAGACCATTACCGACAAGTGAAATCAAAATTCAGAATAACTCCTGAATGAAATTTCAGCATTGTACATTTATGTAGGTTAGTGTTTTGATGTTTTAATGATGATTGATTTGTGTTTTACAGCACTTTAGCGGCACTAAGTGGCTATACCGTGCTTCACAGGTTGATAATTTAACAGAGGAATGTGTCAGTGCCCGCGCATATGTGCACCACACACATCCTGAGGGGATAGGAAAGAGGAGATATAGACCCTTTTAAGTGGGCTAGGGAAGCCCGTTTGATGTTTTACCCTCAAAATCATTTTATATGAATAAATCAGACGTTTCTACTTGACATCTCCCATAAGGCAAACATATTGTGTTCGATAGTAGAGAGTTTAAGATCACGACTTGTACGACAACGTGTACGTCTAGAATTTTAGAAAATGGTAGGCTAGACGTTGCTGTACACGTTACAAGTAGGCAAATCTTAAACTCTCTAATAGCAGTAATTTATATCTAGATCAGGAACCGTTTGTCTACAAGAGTCTTCTTGGCCAGGTTACCTTCACTGAGACTGTTTCTAACCATGTAGACGAGCTGCAAACACAAGAAAAAGGACATTCACTTATTATCCTCCTACACTAGACGTACATATCAGTCGTTGTTTTTTAACAAATCAGTGATTCACCAAAGACATCTAAGAGCGTTGTGTACTTCGATTTATTTTATCTTTAAATGAGATGACAGTATTTTTATAATGGATCAGAAATATTGAGAGGTTTTGATAATTCAAATTTTGTTTGATTAACAAAACTACCAAATTCACAAGGTTGTCTTAGAGTATTAAAACACCAAATTTGCATCAATACTTAAGTGCAAACCAGAGCACGCATCAACATTTCAGGGGAAAAACGCGCACCAGTATTATCGTGAAAAATCTCTACATTGTGATACCAAATGAAGCAGAGACTAACTTTGGATGAAAAGCGAGATGTGGTGATGTTTCCTTGTCTTAAATGGGGATGAAAGGGACAATCTTATTTGGAGACATGGACAAATGTTCACTTTTAATAGGAAGGTCTGGGACGTGGGCCGGTGGGGGGGGGGGGGGGTTGTTGTCTTATCTTTTGCGTTAGTAGTGAGATTTTTTGTGTGGATTGTGCCTATAACTGAATTAAATAGTTGTCAACTGTTGGAATCTTACTACCACAGTAAAAGTAGTTTAAGAGCTTTAACATTCGCCTTCTTTGGGTTGCAACTTGACACACCAACTTTCACCCTCTATGATCTGCGTGTACAAGGTTCTAGTCAGTTTTCGGCCTTTGTTACATATAGTTTGATTCCAATTTCAAAGATCAGACTAGCTTTTCCTAAAGATACATCTTTAAGAATCTAATTCAAAGTTATGAACAGTGGTTATTCTATTTTCTTTCAGAATTGTGAAATACCTGAGATAGATTTTGAATTTTTATCACAAAGAGTGAAAATTTGTCGGAACACCCCAAGATTGGTGAGTGTTATGAGTGCATCCATAATAGGACAATTGGGGGAATTTAAGGTGACAATGGGAGTAGAAGTTTGGATTACCCTAAACGTATAGATCTGTACGCATGTTGTATGTGTTATATGTACATTTGTGTTTTAGTAGCAACTATTTCAAGTATTTCTTATCGTGAGACCAAACTGCTGTGAAAAACTCACGAAAGAAAAACAATGAACGAAATCACATTAGTTATGGAACACTGCAACAATGTGATGGCACTTGTAATTACAACTTTTCTCCTGGTCTGAATGGTTCGAGAGCATAAGCCCCAAGAAAATGTGCAACTCGATTCATTGGCACAAGGAAAGTTTTGGGAATGAACTTCAAAAGGAGCTTCAAGATGCTTAGTTGTATTTACAAAAAGTCATTGGTCTTGTGACTCAACCTGGGAATTCCTTCATTTCTTTTTCTATAGAAGGAAGCGGCGGTCGATAAGGGCTCTCTTCACAAGGTTTTTAGACCCAAACATGCCCCGCACGGTAACAATAATCTGTACTCAACATTGAGTGTATATATGAACCAAAGGAAATGATTAGTCAATGGTTAAAACTAGCACAATTAGTCTAATGAATTAATAAATTTTTACACTAATATGTCTAAATTCATAAGGGATGTAACATGGCACATTCTACTATATGTACTATACAGAAAGGTTTCCTAAACATGCAGGAAATGGGTAAGACATCATCCTAGGGAGTCTATACAATTGTTTTATCAGTTTGATACACTAGATGGCGTCCTAGTCGACCCCTAGGCTACAGGGGCTACTCACCCACCCAGTCCCTGCAGCCTCATAGGCCTATTGAGGGGGCAGAAACACCTCTCATAATTATACTGTTTTGAAATTGAAAAACGGTTCCAAGAGCTCAGAAATCAGAGATATCCAGAGAGAAAGAGTGTATCTAGGTATCCCATCAATATTGGATTGAAAAATCAAACCAAACACCTTCTGTAGTATTTCAAATTTTGAGATACACTGTGCAATGAGTAAGAGAGGAACTCACCATGCCCCTGTAGCAGGAGCAATTTGGCTTGGTCGAAACTAACGCCATCTACTGTATATCCTTGATAGAACCTTCGTTACCTTAACCCTTAGCCCAAAACCTTTAAATTTGTTGATTAGAACTGATATCTTAGTTCCCATATATATGCAGCAAGCTGAATGTCAATTGTTATAATAACCTGGCCTCACACACTAAATTCTCTAGGCAGATACAAATTCTCTGAAGGAAGGCTAAGTGTAACTTTAAGAGAAATTCTTACCTCCATAACAACAAAGGTGATGACTGCAGCGAGTACAAAGTTCTGTGCCAGAAGGTCGACTACAGTGAAGAGCAGGATCTCAAACAGGAGCAGTGTCGTCTCATGCCCGAAGAACAACACCTCGTCAAATGAGTGACCATCATCTGCCAACAGAGAAAGGTTACATGTGATGTTCAGCGGGTTTTCTACAAGTATTTCCGGTATTTCCTTTGGGATCAAGTAATTTCTTGACACACAGATATCTTTGTGTCAAGATATATTATATTATATATATATATATATATATATATATATATATATATATATATATATATATATAATATATATATATATAAAGAAAGTTATTTTTGTAGGGCGGGGATGAGGGCACTCTTCAAGTCAATATTGATATGGAAAGATTGGACGGTCAATATCAAAATTTTGTTTCACCTGACATGCCACTCCCTGATCCATAATATTTTTTATCTGATTTAAAAACCCTGAGGAATTCATGCATAGCATGTACGCAGGCATTTCTGAATCATGGTTCATCATAGTAAAAAGGCGGGATGAAAGAATTGAGAGGGCGCTGTGTCCTCTTTTACCTTTGTCTTTATCCCTTACACAGATCCTCTTACCATTATAAAAGATGCCCTTTTCAGACGCGTCCTGGAACTCGACATCAAGGATACTTTCTAGTAGCAGTTTGTCCTTTATAATGTAGTCTATATCACGGAAGGACTGTAGAAAATGATGGATGGATACATAATGAGAACTCTCAAATTCTAGATAATCTGCTGTTATTGATTCAGGACTAAATTGTCAAGCGTATGGCCCCACTTTGTAGCTGACCAAATTTTAAGAGCTGATTTTAACAATGAAAATAAATTGATTTAAAAAAACACTGGAAAATATCTAATAAATACAAACAAATTGTGCCAAACAAGAGCAGAAAAAAATCTATTTGGTTCTTATTTGAGAAAAAAACAACTTTTCAGGAATAATTAAATACACATGATAGCAGTGATATACGGTATACAGATTGTAGAGACAGTGGTTTATAACATACATGGTCTATGAAGCTTTGTAGGAAGCGGTTAATGATGGTGTAGGCCTGGATACTGCGCTCGGTCTGTGCGTCCACATGCCCCGTCTGTCCACCACCTCCCGCTGCCATCCGACTCTGTGCAGATTGCTGAAACACACACACGAGGAGGTGTAGGAAGATTAACATGAACAGAATCATCCCTATGCATCAATATAGACAGTAGAATACATTATGTGGCTTCTTATACCATAAAAAAGTGAACAAGTGAATGTAAACTGACAACCTTGCTTGATGCATACTATATATTATGCATATTCATGACAATCGTCTTGAATTTCAGAGGCAGCTCAGAGTATCGGCATTTCAAACTCCACCCAAGTCAAATAGGTGAAAACTTCACATTTGCATTTACCGTAATTATTACCGTAGTATTTATATCATTCAGTCATTCAACGATGAAGGGCCTCAATATTGTGAAAATTTCTTGGTCACTAGTTTAGATACAGGAATCAAAGTCAAGGAGCCCGAAAATCCCTGAAATGGTCCAATATGGGCCAAAAAACCTGGGTTTTTGTATTAATGTATAGGGCCTTGGAACTTCAAAATCCCTGTAATCAGGGAAATCCCTGAAGACTTTTATCCCTGTAGATAGAGACAAATAAAAATGCAAGTGAATATGGACGTTGATCAAGTCGAATACGATCGATACACTTCTAACAGTTGGCACAATGCATCGACACAGCACCGGCAATTATTCACGGGCAGAGCATTGGCGGAAAATGCAGGCAAATAAATTTGCTGGCTTAAGCCATCATTCCAGGCAAAAAGTTTCAAATATTATTGTTAGAAGCTCGTACATGTAATCAGCAATCGAACTGGTTAGATTCACAGACCACGCTCAACACACTGGTCACAAGTCACCAAAAATAAAAAAAAAAAAAAAAAAACAGCGGTTAGGGAACACTTGGTTACAGAAAATATTGTACACATGTATATATATGAAGCGCGGGAATAATGCAAGAGAAAGTCGATTTGAAAAACAGCATGTCCCCAACTGCGTAGAATTGCAACCATCCCAGGGATGCCACTGACTGATCACCAAAAAGTCAGAAATTCCCCTAATTTTCTCAATTTCCAATAGGAAATACCTGTAGGAATGAAAGTCTAAAATTCGGAACCAGATGGGACAGTATTTACCTTTTATCGCCACAAAACCTAAACCACAGCGAGACCATGAAACAGCTTATATACAAATGCACACATACACATTCTTTCTCCAATACTAACTGCCCCTGGCTCATTTCCTTGTAGAATGGAGAGATCAAAATGTGATTAAACAGAATCCTAGTTTTCGAAGCACGTACCGCGGTACATCCCCTTTCAATCAAATATGAAAACAGCAATCATATTCAGATACTGAATAAACTGATCATTACATTTGCAACAATATAAAAGACAATAGTACAGCCCATACATGATACCAACAACAATAGGAACAACATATATTGTGCAGCGCTCGTCACCGCTACCACTCACAGTTCGACCCCAAGCGGCTCTCTGCCTAGCCTTTCGGATCTGTAAAAGCCATGTGTTGGATTGAGACCTAGAACTCGCTGGACTTGATTTGAATTTGATTTGAAATGTATAGAAAAGCCAATGGATGCATTGTCCAAAAACGCCTGCTCTCAAAATAAAATGGAAATGAATAGAATGGTGTGGACTATGAAAAATAATGAGACCAAAAACAGTTTTGACCAATTCTTTTCTTTTTCTACTATTCTAACCGTCTTCCTCGGAGTTCAGTGTAAAAACGTTATAAATTTCAAAGATTCAAAATTTGCTTCAAAAGAAGACTTTATCAAATAAAAATTAGAAGTTTTCCACGGAAAATAGATGGTCCTCGTGAGGTCTCATTTTATGATCTAGGGTGCTAGTTTGTGTTTCTCACATGGTGGATGAAAATTGACGGTGTTCTTTGTAACACTGACATTGATTCTATCTAAAACAAACAAAAAATACACAAAAGCAGATCAATGTCGAACAAAACCGACTGAAATGACAAAAATTGTGTTTGGCAAGATGATCTCTAACGGGATAAAAATCTACTGTAGTAAGAACAGAAGTAATATCTATAAGAAAAAAAAGATCTAGTACCATCGATAATACCGGGATATATGGTTCTGAAATCCTAGATGCACCCCGTACATCATATATAGGAAAGTGATACTGTCATACATGAGGAAAAGATGCTGGAATTGTGTACCTATTCAATATTCCATGCGATATTCTCACACAAGAGCGGTCTCCTAGAATTACAGTATAAGCATTTCCCTCCTCATAAAACATGGGCGTGGAAAGCAGGGGGGACAGGGGGGACATGTCCCCCCCCCCACTTTTGGCCAACTCCTCAAAAGGTCAAAACTAAAAGGTCAAGCAAAGGGAGGTCAAAAATTGCAGAAAACCCCTCTGGTATCACCCACTCTGAAACTGCTTCCCACGCCCCTGTAAAAGAAAATCATCCAAAACAAAAGACACTCCAACCACCTGAAGATTATACTGCAGGGGTATGTTTTAGAACAATTTTAATTTACATCATTCAGTCCCCTGTACTGGAGTGCACATCATTGTTTTTAAACCAACACAACCCACCTCGGCCACACCACCAGCAAGAGTCTGTAAGTGTGACATTGTAAATATCAACATGACAAGTATTTGGTTTCATTCCTAGGTCTGTGTCTGTAGATAGACTGCTACTAAGTATTATACCCAAATAGGAATGCCAATGATAAGCAGGTCGTACAGGATGGTTCACTTTTCAGCATGTGGGTGTCACACCATGTCGCATGACACTACTGGATGACTCAGTGAACATTTCAATCCATGATATGGACACATCTTTGAGATAAAGGTTCATAAATCTAATCAAGAATAGTTGGAAATTCTAGATTTGAGACTTGATTCATTTATATGATACGGGTAATTTTATAAAAGTCTTGGACATGTACACTAATATTTATATACATAAACCTATCAAACAGCCACATACAATCAACATCATCAGCTAATCGCTCACGCTAATGTTGATTCTTATTGGTTAACGAGGGTATATATATTTTTTTTTATTTTAGGAAGCATCATAAATCATGAGGATGTAAGCTTTTAGAGGGATCAATGTTAATAATATCTAACTTGCCATACTAATGATGGCAGCGCAGAGTGAGGACTTACCTGCGGTGCGTTGATAGGGATGAGTACTTTGTCGTATTGTGTGCGCAGCTTCTTAGGTACAGCCATCTGGAAGGTCTGCTGCTCCGTGTTGGGCAGCAACCCACGCTGTCCGCACAGGTTTTCCTGAAACGAGGATGCCATTTTCAAGAGTTGCACTTTTTATAAACTCAGAGTAGATATGATTTACTTTTAGTTACCAGAGGTATCTAACTGAAGATTATAACTGCTATAGAGGCATTCCACTTTCAAACACCAATGAGAGAACAAATGATCAGATGAGATTCATAGCTCAATCACATTCCATGAAAGGAATATATTTTGACAGGTAAGGTGATTCTTACTTCTTCTCGTTTGAGATCTGAGTGCATTTCTCGCATGTCAGTGTCAGCACGGCCATGGACCGAGCGACCATGGATGTAGTAGCCAAAGTGTGATTGGTCGAGGATAAAGACGGACACGTTACTCATCGAGCAGAGGTCCACGTACTGTCGCACCTTGTCCTCTATGAACCGCTCATAGATGAATGTGTAGAAGATCCATTGTAACGTAGCTGGAATTTATCATTTTACATTAAGTTAAAACATAACAAGATTCCCTAGAATAGAAAGAGGCATATCATGAATGCTCAAGCTATTGATGAAGTTCAGAGACTCAGAGGACTTTTCAAACTTTTCTGTGGAGGTTCTCTTTTAGACAATGACATATTAATGTCAAGATATGTATCATCATCTATGGTCTGTCTGATTTTGATTTTTAAACAATTTCTACAGACACATGTAATCTTACCGTAGTACAAATTTTAGAAAGTAACTCTGTGGGCTTACCAATCAATATGTAGATGAGAGCACTGATTGCAAAGCGGAAGAACTTGTTTGGATGGCTATAGAATTGGTCTGGGGCACTGTTGAGATCACTGCGTGGGTCGGCTGATGCCATGTTCTCAAAACCGACAACATTCAAGAAAAAGACTACAGCAAAAAGCTGAAACATCTCATTGATTTTACGTGTTGTCTGAATTTCATTCCACTCATTCGCAACAAAGTATGTTCGCCAGATGGAGACGGGTGCCTCTGAACCTAAAATACAAGAAAAACCAGAGTGTTATGGTACGGTAAGTAGGAATACACATTTGCTTTTAGCATTATTTATACAAAAGCAACTACCGTAATCTCTCGCGTAGAAGGCGCGTCTTATACGCGAATCAGATTGTTCATGGGTCTTATACGCGGGAGGTAAATTGCCTTGAGTTTGGGGTGCGCCTTATACGCGGGTTTTTCCAACATCTCATTTGGGAAAATGCGCCGATGACAGCTTGAACTCATAGCGCCAGCACCGCGGCAGACCGGGAGGTGTCGACGCGCTCGCCGGGGATAAGGCCCACCATGCGCCGATGACAGCTTGAACTCATATAGCCAGCAATTCGGCAGCCCGGTCGGTGTAGATTTGCTCGGTGGGTTTGACGCCGACCGTGTGCCGATGACAGCTTGAACTCATATAGCCAGCAGCCGGTCGGTGTAGATTTGCTCGGCGGGTTTGACGCCGACCGTCACACCGTGTGCCGCTGACAGCTTGAACTCATAGCGCCAAGCGCGGCAGCCCGGTCGCTGTAGATTTGCTCGCCGTTTTTTTTTACGCCGAACGTGTGCCAATGACAGCTTGAACTCATATAGCCAGCACCGCGGCAGACCGATCGCTGTAGATTTGCTCGCCGTTTTTTTACGCCGACCGTGTGCCGATGACAGCTTGAACTCATAACACGAGCAGCGCGGCAAACCGGGAGGTGTCGACGGGCGCTCGGCGGGTTTGACGCCGACCGTGTGCCGATGACAGCTTGAACTCATATAGCCAGCACCGCGGCAGACCGATCGCTGTAGATTTGCTCGCCGTTTTTTTTACGCCGACCGTGTGCCGATGACAGCTTGAACTCATATAGGGGGGTGGGGAGGGGGGGGCGCCTTCTACGCGAAACAGCCCCCCTGTGAGTTGGGGGGGCGCCTTATACGCGGGTTTTTCCAGAAATCGATCCAGAGGAGGTACGTGCGCCTTCTACGTGAAAAGGCCTTCTCTGAGTTGGGGGTGCACCTTCTACGCGAGCTGCGCCTTCTACGCGGGAGATTACGGTATAAATGTCTTTAGTGATCAAATAACAGAGCTTATGGAAGTACCTTTTGCATCTTGTGCCTTGCCCTTTGGTCGTTCCCAGTCGATGAAGAAGATGTCCACTGTGACTTGGCTGACTATGAGCACGACAAGCTGGATTAACTTCAACACGAAGCCAGATATTATATACGCAATAAGGGTGCCTTCCTGCTGACTTGTTGGCAGAAGTAGATATACTGCTGTCTGCCGCTGTAAATGGAGAACCGGAAGGTTTCAAACGGGAAAACCACCCTTATTTTCAATAGCTCTTTTCATGCAAATGCACAATTGTATGCAATGGTATGAATATTCCTGCTTTGACAATCAATCTCCCAAACTAATTTTTTTATTCTTTGTATTTGTCCCCCCTTCTAACAAATATATACATCGCAGGTAACTGGAAAAGCCAATTTTTTCTTTTTGCTTAAAAGAAAGAAGAGTTAATGGAGCCACCTTGAATTAAGACTTTTTTTTTTTTGGGGGGGGGGGGTTGTTGCAAAAATATCATGAAAATTGAAACTGTATATATACTATTGTATTATCTCCCTTAGATAAGCTGGTATCAATGAGAAAGTTAAGGCATGCCTACCATCATTGCAAGGTGATGCTTCTTTACTACAATGTTACAGTATATGCATTCCATTTGGAAACCTTTGGGAACCTTTTTCCTGCCCTTTCGTGGTTCTGTTAACCACCATGGACATTAACTGGCTCTCCAAGCAGATGTGTTGTGGTATAAGAACTACATTATAACCAGGTTACACTAATTGATATCTGCTTGAAACTAGTTCCTGCCTGTATGCTGATGTCATCCCCACCACCATCCCTCCTCTTCCTCCTGCCTCAATATGGGCCCTCATTTGCATGTATTTGCACCACCTTAGCCTATTTGCACCGTGTCAGTCAAAAAGGATGGGAATCTTGATCCATCGATCAACATCCCATAGGCTTAGCATTGGGCCCAAAAGTGTCTTAACTGTACTCCTCTGAAAATGTGACTGACTACTTTGGTTGTTTCAATCAATATCTCCAAAACCATAAAACAGAAAAACTTAAATCTTTCAATACCTTAAAGAAAACATTCTAATCTCAAACACCATGTACATTTTTTTTTGCAATTTTCGACCTCTTTTAATGCTTTATTTCAGACATTTATTTCCACTTCCTGTCCCCCATCTGCCTCCAACCAGAGGCACTGAAAATCAGTTTTTTTACCTGGCTCTTGTAACTCGCTTTTCGAGTTAAATATAGTACCTTACTGTGCTATATTTGGTGCACAATGGCATAAAGGCTGCAATATTATGCTGTTATGACGTACAACCTGCTCTATGACGTACCTTGTAGAAGACTAGCCACCAGAGGGAGGCACCAAAGGCCACTACAAAGCACACATTGGAGATGTTACAGATGCCAAAGAAGATGAACTTGACAATGGTGAGGAAATCCATGTTGATACGAGCGGAGCGCTTGGACCAGCCCCAGGTCTGCATGAAGGAGTAGACGACAGCAAGTGCGCCGAGCACGCCCATGGCGATAGACAGGTCCTGGTTGTACTTGTCTAGGTTCATGGAGTAGGATGTGGAAAAGGATACCTGCAACATGAGTAGCTTAACCATGAGTCACTCAATGTATTCTGGTTGTTTTTTTTTTGTTTGATTGTAATTGGTGTCATTCCCCCTCCTCCCCCAAAACAAAAAGTCCCCCCTCTTGCTCCCATTGTGATCTACATTCTGAAGATCACAATTTGGGTCTGAAATAGGAACATACCTCAAACAAACCTGTTTAGCCATACCAGACTTGCACTGACTCCCTTTATTGATTATACACAAGAATGTACTCACGGTTACTTTGGGGTTGGCTTCAAGGTCTGATTCTCTGGCTACTCCGTAGCGTATCTTGAGGTATGGTGGGTAGATCTTGCCGTCGTTACTGTTTTCTTGTAGCGCAATATGGAGCGACATGGACTCGGCATACCGGACAACTTTGGCCCTTGAAACCACACTCTCTACCGGCTGGGCGTTGGTACCAGTCCCAGACCCGGCGTCAGCTGAAGCAATAAGGAGTGTTGAGTTAAAAGGAAGGGAGGCGATATATACAATCATGTTTCTAATTATCATTTACAAAAGGGAGACTATTTTAGAGCTGCATTTGCGAAAGTTGTAGTTCCATTTATAAACATCGTGACTATCAAGTGTTCGGAAACAGCATTATTTTTCACTATAACCATTAGCAGAGCTCACTGTTACCAGGTTACATTTGTGCACAAAAGTTTTACCTATTTTGAAAAAGGGTTCTATCACACTCACCATTTGTTGTTAGTGTGCGCCCACTGACGTTATCTACCAGGAAGAATCGTCGAACAAGTTGCCATTCCAGACGGTTCTCGTTATCTTAAGTAAAGAAGTGACTTTTATTATTTGAACCATTGATAATTATCCTAATATTTTTCTCTCTTTCTTGAATCGATAAAGGACCCTTACTTGTGTCTAATTTTGGTAATTAGAAATCCTCTAAAGTCGCTTTATCTCAGTAGAACTAAGTTATTCACAGGCGATAGTGTTCCAATGAAAATTTTACACTGAGATTTCCCTGAACTTACCTTCGTTAACTTTCCTTTCATTCTGGTCCTCATAGTTTTCTATAAGTATGGGTACAGCGTACAGCTGCTTGTTTCCAGTACCACTATCGAATTCCACAACTTGATTTCGTTAAGGTGATTCGTTATCAGTAATAATGGTAATGACACACTTCATGCAAAAATCAAATGTTTTGAACTACATAAAGACAAGGAACAACTTTTATAGATCATATCAGACATTAGGTGCGTCTTATAGGATAACCTTTTACCTAAGGTGAGGCATATACGAGAAATTTTCTATGGTGCAGTACTTAACCGAAAATTTTCAAGCCCTATGTATGAAATTATACGATAGCTTTTTCCCAACATCAGGGTTCAGCCCATATGCAAGGTTTTCTCTTTAAACCCCAAGGTTATATTTCAAGGATACACATGTCGTAGAACACAAGTGGGTATTTTTCTTCATCCCAGAAGTCCCGAATACTTAGTTGACACTGAAATGAAAGGAATAAATGAACAAAAACTTCAAGGCAATAACCGGTTGGCGAAAATGTCAAGGAATTCTGGGAACCGAACCATGGCTTGGTCTCTTGACTTCGAAGCGAATGTTCTATCACAGCACTAAGTGAGTCCCTGTTTCTGACATTTCCGCCTTCCACCTACCTCAGGATCGGTATGGTACACAAGAGGCCTACCGCCATGGATTGACAGCCAGAGCTGGCCCCTACAGATGTATCTATTTGTAATGATTCTAAACAGAGGTAGCGGATTGTCCAATGGACGTGGCCATTGCTGAAGACTGTTATCGGCGGTTATCTCTGATAAGAGATATCAGATGGGTACCACTTGCCCCCCGAAAGGCCAACAATGAATAGTTGGGGTTATTTCATTGGCTGATAATCAATCCTGATAAGTCGGTTTATCTTTGGTGTATGACTATCAGGTAGGTAATTTGATTCATAAAGCTTCATATGATGTTAATGACTTACACTTTGTGAATACGACGTCCCAAAATGGTAAGCAGCATCCATCACGTTCTCAGAGGCCTTGCACAGTTGTAGCAATCCATTTGTGACATCTTTATAGCCAAGAAACGTGCCATTCAATGTATAGGCGGCCACCTACAAAAAGGAAAACAGTTATGCGAAGCTGGTAATGCAGAGATGGAGGGGCAAGAGTAAAACCTGTGGTCCAAGAACATAAGCTAGGCTTTTGATTCCTCTTCACAGTTGTCATGACTCGTAGCATATAGACGAGGGATATTGTTATCTCTTTTGGTATATTGTGGCTGGTTTATCAGCAAGATGCGCAGATTAGAGGTTTGTGTCATGCGTGTATCTACTGTGAAATACTTATTGATGGTTATCTGCAGAATCATCTCTTAAAAATTCTGTTATCTGGCATTATCATGATTATGACTTGAGTCAGGTACACAGGATTAACAGCTATTTAATGAATTGAATTGAGTTTGATTCATCTTTACTAAAAAAGAATTAATAAGGAAAGAGTTATTGCCAAGGGTCCCTGGAGAATCATCCTTGTAGGGTAAAAGAGTACAGTATAACCCACCTTAAAGTTGAGCCTGGAGTCAGGAAAGGTGTACTGTGTGGAGAGCCGTGTGTCTCTGAGAACCTGGTCTCCTGTATCCTCCAGGTAATACAACCACGGCATACCTTCAGGCCTGCACCAAGCAACAACATAACAGGCTTAGTATTAACATACACTTATTCAATTCAGTGAATCGCAAAAGAAAACGTCTCTGAACGTATATTATACTAATCTTGACATCAAACTACATGCATTTCTATTAAAGGCAAAAAAAAAAACAAGTATCAAGTTCCTATATTTTCCATGGTGTTGTTTTAGTTTCCTTTTTTCAAATTTAACTCGATGTATAATTTATCAAATATACAGCGATGTGATAACAGGTGATCATGCAAAAACTTGTGGTTGGTTCGTGACCATTTACTTCTTGTAGTTTTGTAGGCTTGTGTCGTATGGAAAATGTTTATGATTTAGATCAGATGTATCTTTGTAAATATTTATCGAATTCATAAGGTAAAAGAAGAGCTGATATGAGCAGTTCAGAAGTTTGGAGCACAGTTAGTGTGATGCTTAAGATTAAAACATGCAACTGGTTTGAGTGAAGATATGGAAAGAAACATAGCAACAACAAAAAAAGAGATCCTTTTCGAGCAAAACGTGAAGCCTCTTTCTGTCAGGCTTATCTATTTTGTAATATTATAAATAGCTATGTCGAGTGTAAGAATATTTTTGTTCTTTCTTCTGAATGAGTGCTAAAATATTGATATGTATATCTAAGTGTGTTCAGTGTGTTTTGTTCCTGTATGTGTCTATATGAAATCAATACATCCAGAATATAGCATATATGTGTCATTAATGAAGCAAAAGCATTTCAACCTTTATCCCAACTCAATTACTGTTTTGGGGAGAATAGGAGACATAGGGAAGCAAAATAGAAAGGTTATAAAATGGTGTATGGATAAAATAAAATCAATGGCTAAAGAGTATGGAGGACTTGTTTTCTGATTATATTTTTTTTAATGTGGACAGTTTTGTGATGAAGCGGTAAAGGTTCAACTCCAGAACAGTGAAAAAGGAAACATCTAAAAGTTAGAACACAGAAAAATGCACCCGTTAGATATTACCAGTCAGGATTATTACGAGGCCTATAAATATGGTAGGGAAAGTAAAGCATATCCTATGTTAGCATATGAAAGAGTTAATGTTGTAAAAGATACTTGGATACACTGGTTAAGATACCGTCATCATTTAGTTGATTATATCAGTTGTTTTACACGTATTAGATTATTATTGGATAGGTATGAGCTTTGATAAAAATGTGGAGACGGACATCACTGAAGAGATACTCTCAAATGAAGAGCATCATGGAATCGATTTATCAATATCATACTTTAGAAACAATTTATTGCAACTTTAACATGAAAACAAGGAAGGGGAACTAAAAGGAAAGTTTTAAAATCACAATTCACTTACAATTTCATCAACATCTATAAAGCAGGTAACATGTATTTATCTGGACGGTATTCATTACCCATATTTAGAATAGACCAGTGTGAGGTAAGCTTCACAGGCAGTATACGGGATATACGACTGTTGGTGACGGTCTATAAAATATAGCCCGTTGTAGAGTATCAGAACGCACATGTTGCCAAGAATCTGGCATGCCGTCACGTTCCCATACTGGGTCTGTGAATAAATAATGATTAACTATGACTATTTAATATTGATAGTGGCATTCTTCTCTTCCTTATTCATGTCCTCTGGGATACATATACATGAAAGAGAAGCTTAAGTTATTATGTACAAGGAGCAATACCTAGTATCAGGGAACAGAGCATTAAAGTTAGTTCACTGTATATGGTGAGCTTAAAATCATGCTAAAACACTCTAAGCAAAAGCCTAAATTACAAGCAGACTGTGAGATTAGATGGGATTATTATTATTACCTACTGCAGTTAAGGATAAGGGTATGCAAAGAGGCGTCATCATCTAAGTTTAGGCCAGGCAAGAAAGGGGTAACAGGATCCAAATATCTATGCTAAAATTGATCCATCTAAAAATACTTTTCTCAACCTCAAATGAGGGACATGTTTCACTGAATTTTAAGGTCATCGATCGTGTTGGTCGTGGAGATCAAAGAAATAAAAAATGATTTGGCTTAGATAGGATTGGTCAACTTGAATTATACCCTTTTCTACTTGGCCTCGTAGGTTAATATAGGGTCAGATATCACAACATCACACTGCGCTGCACCATCTCACCTATCTAGGGACAAGACGCGACCACCCGTTGGGCCACCGGCATCTTTCACTTCAAAATATAGCGCACATGAGTCGGGCGCATATGTGCCAACCTGTCTGCGGTTATACAGATTGAGAACACACATATTGCCCAGGGTTTGGCAGGCAGTCAAGTTCCCGTATTTCTCCTAGAAGCAAGCAAAGCAAAGGGAACGTGTGCATGAGGTAGGGTGGTGATGGGAACAAAGCATGCTTATGACAATGCCACTGGGCTTCAATAGCGTGCAAACATTCTTGATAGTGAAGGAATGATATAAAATCATCTGTCGTAGATTCTATACCTTATCCCCTTGCCCCGCCCATTTTTTTTTTTTTTTGGGGGGGGGGGGTGGGGGGTATCTACTGGGTGAAAATCATGAAAACTGAACGAGTAGCTCTAGCCCAGTCTATATCATACCCCAACCTACATAATTATATATATAAAAAAAAATGCATTGTTCAATCAATAAAGTGTATTATTTGTAAGAAAACAACAATATATGTTGCATTATGGTGAGGTAGTGAGAGTGAATTTTGTCTGACGCAAGTTCAATTCGTGGAGACAAAGTCTTGTGAAAATTCCAAAATGTGAGTGGCTATCTGAATAATGCTGAGCATTCCCTGGATGTGAATTGTGATATAATATAATACCTTGAATTTTGTCTTGTTACGACGGTACAATTAGTGCCAACGCTGTTATTAACAAAAGGTCAATTAGTACAGGATTTTATGATGTATTGCAATGTATTCTACCGTACTTCTTCAGACATGATGATGCAAAAAAAGGCCTTATACATGTATTTTCATAAGTGTACATCTGTTATTGAGCTGGACTAATTCACAAGAGAAAATACTATGATTAATTTTCTCGTCTGTTTTTCGTCTAAATACCATCATCATTATCAATACCTTCTTTTAAATTAAATGAATAGTTACGAGCAAGTTCATAAGCAGTGATATGCAGGAAAGCAATCCTTCACGGAATTCAAGCAAGTGGTCTGAAACCAAATTATGTCATTTCCAAAGTGACATCTGCTGATAAACTAAAACCCATGAATAAAACACTACCATACATGTCCATGGATGATACCGTGGGATTTATTGAAGAGTGTAAAAAATATTAATCATCGAGAACTGTATCTATGATCCCATGCATGGAATCTAATTGATGTGATCGAACACATGCAAATACAAGCCATGCTAACAAAATCCTATAATCAGCCCAGTTTCATTCAACGGGTGAAGGGATTTAGTGCACATACATTCAATGGGTTGTGTAGACACCATCTATAGTGCTTAACCTATGAAAATACATTCAATGCTTTTGTGGTAAAATACTTATTTCATGGTTGGTTATCTTGGGTGTAAATGGTGACGGGTGTGGGTTGTGCATAACCTTGACCATTCAACTAGCAGCACTACATAGGGATTGAAGCACAATTAGAAAACTGAGCATTTAAGCAAGCATTTGGCTGCAAAGCGGCGTTCCCACCCACCATTCATTGAGGTCGCGCCCCTCCGCCCCAGTCAGGTCCAGGTAGGAATTGCATGCCGAGCTGACCGGGCGCCGTGAATACATGATCAAAGTACACATATTGGCTAGCGTCTGACATGCTGTCAGGTTGCCGTACTTGGGCTGGTCGGGTAAGAGGCATAGGTGATACAAATATCTATATATTCTTTGGACTTCAAACACAAGTAACAGTAACTTGATGCACTTTGATGTTGAAAAAACAAAGGGCCTTCTAAAACTGGTTATGGATACATTTTCTAAGATTCCCGAAACGACTCCCCCCCCGGCAATAATAAAACATGCCTTCCTACGCCTTTGCTACTTTAATTCCTATGAATGGCTCTGCACTTTTGGATGTGGTATAACACTCTTTCAACTTTTTCCAATCTCGAAATTAACAAAAAAGAATACACAAATTCGTTACCGTCGAAATAAAAGCAGGAATTGTACCTTTGAATCTCAATATTAGTATAAGTTGGTACAGATAGATTTAATGTTTATAACGCAGATATACTCACATCACACATCCCCCTGGCCGCCCTGATGTTCTGCACGAAATAGGCTGAATTCACCTCCAAATCAGGCTGAATATTGAAAATGCAAGAATGTGGTCAATGACTTCATAAATCTAAAACATTTCCTGTTCCAAGGAATACACATCTAACGGTATTGTAAATCAAACTGAATTGAGACCAGCAAACTTCTATATCATTAATTGTACAACTAATTAATCCTTAAGTATCGGGCATTAGAAGTTGTCCTAATGACAAAGAACAAGATTTCAATTATGTCTAACAGGATCCATTATAGTAATACATTTATTCTCATAAATTTGTATTGCATGTTTCATATAACGGGTCCGTGATTTGCAACCTTTTGTGTTGTTTTCAAACAAACACATTTTGTAGTTGTCTTTTTACTCGAGCTGACACATGTCTTTAAAGATTGTACGGATATTGCAAAGCATATATTTTTAATGGACTATTTTTTAAAAAATATATCAAAAGTATTTCCAGGCCAGCTTACCGCATAACGAACTTTGTACAGCTCAGCATTTTCGTCGATAAGGTCTCCTGAAGCCTTGAAGCATACACCGCCTGTCTAAAGAAAGAAAGAAGTGTTTTTTTTCTCTTGTTAATCCAGAGTCAGTCTTTATTTCAGATAGACATGATGATATAGAATTTCTTCGTTCATGTTGGGAACAGGTTTAAAAAGTTTCCACTTCAATATCATCAATGAGCAAATACAAGGAGTCGATTCTGCTCCAAAATCCCGATATTAATTCGGCTTATGACTGAGGTTTTTTTTTTTTTGCTGTACCATAATATTTACATTTATCATACTTACAAATTGCGATGTCGGGCAGGTACAAGACGACTCGCCTGGTAGGACAGACAGTACCTGGTTACATCTTGTGCACCTTGAAGTCAAACCAAAATACATAATTAATTCATATCTAATCTATGTACTGTAGAGTTTTAATATTACCAATTTACATGTGGACAATACTACAGAATGTACTTTGTGCTGAGGCCACCGATGATATACATGGATGAATGTGACAATGTTAAGGCATTGTGAATTACATTCAATTGTCATATGGAGGCCCCTTGAAAAACCCTACCGTAATCTCCCGCGTAGAAGGCGCAGCTCGCGTAGAAGGCGCCCCCCCAACTCAGAGGAGGCCTTTTCACGTAGAAGGCGCACATACCTCTTCTGGATCGATTTCCGGAAAAACCCGCGTATAAGGCGCCCCCCCAACTCACAGGGGGGCTGTTTTGCGTAGAAGGCGCCCCCCCTCCCCACCCACCTCTATGAGTTCAAGCTGTCATCGGCGCATGGTGGGCGCATGGTCGGCGCATGGTGAGCAAATCTACAGCGACCGGTCTGCCGCGGTGCTGGCTATATGAGTTCAAGCTGTCATCGGCACACGGTTGTCGACGTATTCCCCGCCGAGCAAATCTACACCGACCGGGGTGCCGCGCTGCTGGCTATATGAGTTCAAGCTGTCATTGGCACACGGTCGGCTTGAACCCGCCAAGCGCGTCGACACCTCCCGGTCTGCCGCGGTGCTGGCTCCATGAGTTCAAGTTGTCATCGGCACACGGTCGGCGTTTTGCCCGGCGAGCGCGTCAACACCTCCCGGTCTGCCGCAGTGCTGGCTCTATGAGTTCAAGCTGTCATCGGCGCATGGTGGGCGTTCACCGACCGGCAATAAAAACGAACTTTTCAGTCCATTAGCAAGGGTATTGTTGCAATAAAAACTTAATTTTTAATTTTGGCCTATTTTTGGGGTGTTTTCCCAATTGAGATGTTGGAAAAACCCGCGTATAAGGCGCACCCCCAACTCAAGGCAATTACCCTCCCGCGTATAAGACCCAGCAGCATTTTGTTTGGCGTAGATTCTACGCGGGAGATTACGGTACATAAAGATCGCTGAAACTCATTTTATTAAACGCTTGAAATTAGGGGAAAAGCTAAAGACTGTTACTCCATATGCTATGACATGGTATCTCCGATATTCTGCTAAATGACCATTTACAGGGAAACACCTGTGGCTTTCCAGATACACTCAAAGGAAATATAGCTCTACCTTGTTCCTGATTCGTCTGGGTCTGTGAAAGCAGCACATTCCTTACAAGTCCTCATCCCGGTCCTCGTGCCGTCCAATGTCCTCTCCACTACAATGTGATTTAGGTTGTGTACACATAACAGCAGACCAAAACATGCGAAGAACCCATATGCAAAAGGAAGTGGATATGTCTGTGGATATAGTGTGTGACTTAAAGAGCTTAATCATGTTGTCATATTAATTTATTCGTTCATCTTTACTGCATTTACAAAAAAATACGCCTGATTTCTTTTTTTTTTATCTTAAAGCGTACATAATCCCGTATCAAACACTAAATGAACTGAAATAAATAGAGCAGATAAGATTAATACATTACAAGTGGAGATCATGCAGACTTTCACGTCCACAATATAACACGTCATGCTCATGAAAAAAAAACTCACCTTCACTCAGCAAATAAATCAGAAGAAAAAATTGGCAAAATACTGAATGCTAACTTACTGGGGACATTTCTCTCTTCACATGCTTTACACTCGTTCGTGAGTAAATCATAGGGATTGAGAGAGCTGCACGTTATGCAGGACCAGCCGTCTTGAGAAGTTGCCTGAAATAAAGTCCCAAGTCCTTTTTCCATGTACTACTCACTTGTTGGGTTAATACCTGTACTATGGGTGGTGAGTAGAGACACTCGGAGTGACAGTCGAACAAAAAAACTACTTACAGTGGTGTGTTAATGATATCAGTTGAGTACACTCAGTGAACTTTATGATCTATATTTCAGAGCAAGGTCAAGAAAAGAAAGATGTTTCGTATCATCTGACTGCACAGTAGGGAATAGCCTATATTTCTGTGTTGAACAGTGTGTTCATGATGAAATATTGAAAGCATCTTTATTCTTTTTTTTTGGCGTTTAATAATGTCGATTGCACTTAAAGAGTGACAGAGGGAATTTTAAACATACTCTTGTAACCAAAAGATCGCAGTTATGCCCTACTGTGGCCAGTTTCCTTCAAACCTTTTCACTTTGCTGGCCTTTGTAAGTTACCTTGGTTATAGTTGCTGCTCCCAGACTTAAATGACTATGATTAACATTACACACAACAAGAACAAATATACACAACTTATTACCATGTACTATTTATACAGAAATGTCCCATCATATACCGTAGTAGCTCATATGATGAGACCACACATATGATGAGACCACACAATAAGATGTCAAGCCCATAATTAGCAGCAACTATTTATTTTTATCATCCAGTGAAGCAGGAGAAATCTGCCTGCAGGTTACCCTGTTACTGATGCATGAATAGGGGGGGGGGCAGTTTTTATGTACAAGCATTCTGACCCATATGCGCTTTGTAGCCCATTTCTTATCAAATGAGATGGGTTTAACATACAGGGACAATCTCATATTTCAAATGCCTGTGTCTATTCCCTCTAGGTATCTCGATTCTTCGACATTATGAATCGAAACAGTTAACTAGGTTGGCATGATAGAAATGGGCTTAACATATTACCTGTGGGCACCTAACTCTATGGCTTAATATAAAGAAACCATGTACATTAGTAGAAATTTACCTGGAATTTCACTCGCTGGGTTAGCACACCTGCACGCTGTTGGGTCTGGGCTATTGGTAATGTTACAGCTAACGCACTCCCAGCCATTTGACGCAACAAACTAAATATAGTGCACGAGAAAATAGAGTGACCGGATTAGAGTGCCAGTGCAAAGTCACAAGAAATGTTATCTTATAGATTAGTAAGTTATATGAAGATGGTGAGAGCATGGCTCTTGTAAACTGCTGTCCACGATGTTCAATTAATTATACCTCGGCAGCGTAGCAGCCAATCAAAGACAGGGACCGCGGGGAGGGAGCGTTCCGCTTGGTCAATGCGCATCTAGGGCAGACCAGACGGTGACATGACCAAGGGGGGTATAAGCTCCCATACATTCTCTATATATGTCAGCCCCAGCGGTCAAAATGAGCAGACAGACTGCAACTATAGCTGTCTGGGCGGGCAAGAAGGATGGGAGGGGAGGGAGAGACCAGTCAGATTCTATACTCGATTTCCAGATACCCCTATACAAATTCTTCATGGTTGCTGAGATAGAGTGCATCATGCTAATCAGGGCATGATGCACCAATGAATCTATGCCTATTTCTCGGCTATTCCATGCCTATTCCATTTTTTAAACTGTTAGATCCATATTCTTGATGGATTCAGAGATAGAGCCTATCTGGGCATGATGCACCAATGAATCAATGCACTTTTCTCTGCTGTTTCTCAACAGATTTCAAAGTGAAATATATCAGTTTTGATGTTTTCAACCATGCAGATTCCTTTTTTTTAAACTTTTAGATCCATATTCCTGATGGATTCAATCTGGGCATGATGCACCAATGAATCAATGCCTATTTCTCAGCTGTTTATTGACAGATTTCAAAGTGTAATATATTGATTTAAATGTTTTCATGCATACTGATTCTATTTTTTCAACTTATAGACCCATATTCCTGATACTTTTTGAGTTAGAGGCATCATGCCAGGCAAAGCATGATGCAAAAATGAATCAATTCCCATTACTCTGTAGTTTATTGGCAGATTTGGACTTTAGCGGGTTTCTTTGATCGCATCGGGATGCACAAACTCTGAAAATAGGGTAAATCGAACACAATGAGACATACCGTAATCTCCCGCGTAGAAGACGCGCTGTGCGTATAGGACGCACCCCAAACTCAGCACATGCATTTTCGCGTATAAGACGCACATTTTAATGCTGATATTTGTAAATTCAATACATTTCTATAGTAAAATTACCCCTCGTATAAGACGCACCCCCAATTTCAATACATCATATAAGACTCCCCAGCATTTTGTTTGGCATAGAGGACGCGTCTTATATGCGGGAGATTACGGTACTACAAGTCCAAATTATGAACCCCAGCCAAAAAAAAAATTGTTTCAAATAAAAAGGCACAGACTGAAAATAGCGTAAACACTACAGACACTCAGTCACCATGTACTACTAGTTTCAATTTGTTAGCATATGAATTCTACAAAGGAGCAATAGAACATATCTATGTATATTGAAAAGTACCAGGACACTGCATAATTATGCAAATAATATGTGCAGATATGGAGTGTTCGGTATCAATCTGGGGTGTTTTGTCCCCCTAAAGAACATGCCCCCCTAAAAAATTGGGTTAAAAAAAGAATAAGCGAAATAATTTTTTCAACTACAGGGTTTTTGCCACTTTCCAAACCACAGTCAGAGTGTACCTATCTAAAAGGCTCTTTTTGCGGAGTTGACTGGCCAAAAATCTAACGATTTTAGGGAAGAGAAGGTCGAAAAAAGTACTTTTTTGGGAGGGGATATGGAGTGGGGACTGGGGGGTGGGGTGTGAGGGTTGGGGGCAGAAAACCTCATATAGGAGTTTTCCCATAGTGTGACCTATGACTTAAGGGTATCTCAAGCTGGCGATCATCGTGGTGACGTTTATTTTCACGTGTGACAATTGTATCAAAAGTTATCAAGAAATTTGGCCTCTACAGCGATGTTTTGAGGTCTTAACCACCCCCCCCCCCGAAGCAAAGAAGGTAACCAACCTGGGTTGTTTATCCTCAAGAGATGGTCTTGGACCACCAATGGAGCCACACAGCAAACAGTGTCATGTTTACATTGTTATCGATAATCATAGCCATGGAACAGAACATAGTGCAGAGTTCCCACTTAAAATACATAAAGGGGAGCCCCTTACCGATATCCAGAGCAAAGGGGAAGGCCAAACTCTGAGTACTTTTTACAGAACAAGCTCCGACGGCCCATTGACACAAACAACAACAAGTGCTATTGGCTTCTGGCTGTGTCAGCGTTAGTGGTGCAGTGACGCGCATGCATGTAAATGCGCTAAAAGCGGTGCAGTGGGGCCAAAGGGAGTGGTTTCAACCAATCACACGGGGAGGGAGGTGGGGTTTCAGGTGCCTAACTGTGTGGTAGACGCCAGTGACAGGGTCAGTGCGTCCATATGTGTCCGCCTATCTGTGCCTCGGCGGCATGGCAGCCAATCAAAGATGGGGACCGCCGGGGAGGGAGGTAGCGTTCCGGTTGGGCAACGCGCATCTAGGGCAGACCGGACAGCAACCAGACCAAGTGGGGTATGAGCTCCCATACATTCTCTATATATATGTTCAATCCACCGGCCAAAATGACCAGTCAGGACCCAACTATAGCTGTCTGGGCAGGCAAGAAGGGTGGGAGGGGAGGGAGAGACTAGTCAGATTCTATACTCGATTTCTGACGATCTGGAGCCCAGGTAAACGACGTGTTTGTGTCATTCAACTCCTGCCTCGAGACAGCAGTTTATTAAGTAAAATAAAATGCCACACAAGAGTGATAGAATTTATATCACACACACTACAGTTGTCTTAATTAGGGAAAATATGTTCTTATTGTCATATCAAAGGGCTAACACTTAAAAGGAAAGAGATTGTGCGGTAGAAAAATTAATGAAAGTTCATATCTAGGTTATATACGATTAACAAATACTGTCTCTTCTACTTTTTCTGTGTGTATGATACTGAAAAATATTCTCGTACAATACACAATATATTTTAACTCTTCTTGGAATATGTTTTACATTACTTGTTTTGGTATAAATTAGCGGTATATATTAGTCGACATATCTACAGATATGATCATGGATTACCTCAAATTAAACAGATCAATAATATTTTGAACAAGTAGGCGTGCATTATACACCATCCTTTTGTGTGTAACTTACTTGATTTTGTCCACATGGCTCACAAGATATTTGAGCGCCACCAAAATCTTTAACCAATCTCATTCCATTTTGGCACTTGCATTTTAAACCTGTTTGAGAAGAATAGAATTCAAGCAGAAATTAGCTTAAGAAATGACATTTTCCTCATAATCCAAAAACTAGACCGACGTTACAAGATTTTCTTAATTTTCTTGCCTGGTTTTTTTTTTGGTTCTTTTTTTTTGTCACCTTTGACAAAGGCTGAGGCTTTGAGACCCATATATCTCGATGATGTGTGTACTACCTCTTTGTGGCATTGAAACGAAAGCAGAATTTATCTCCTGAGCTGGGATGAACTTATCAGTGCACTATTGACCATTCATTATTATACATATATGATGTGCATGTCCACTTGAATGTCAATACCGCCATCTCCCACGTATAAGCTGAGTCTTCTATGCGAATCAGATACCAAGTGTGCCTTATAAGTTATAGGATCGCCCCAAGTTGGGGGGGGGGTGCGTCTTATACGCGAGGTAGATGAAAATATGATAGGTAAGAAGCCCACTCAGTGACCTGCTGAGTACTGGGGTATATACAAAACACCTCCACCCCCTCCCCATCACTGCATCAGGTTACGTGACTTGGAGTAGGTCAGATATCCCAAAGTCTGGCAAAGATCCCACTGAGTTGGGAGTGTGTGTTAAACGCGATACGAGCCCGTAAACCCCATCGAGTTTTATTTGAAAAGGAGCTAGAGAGAGAGAATCAAGGTTCCCACAAAATTCCCAGACTGAAATTCCATGGATAGATTTATATCTATTTAGAATTTTACTAAGACCTCTTCCCATATAAATTCAAAATGAGATCTCATTAGATAGGCACTTACCTAATTTTTAGGACTTGGTTCTATGTACTCTAGCTAATGATCTATGGATAGATCTCACAAAACTGATTGATTTTGCTTTTTGAATGAAGTCTTTATGTTAATTTGAAGATCTAAAATTCTGTCTATCGTTCTGCCACAATTAACCATAGTTAAGAGTTTAATTGTGATCCAGATTTCGTGATCATTCTAGCTGGCATCAGGAGTCATTTAATCAGTTAAATGCCCATTTCTCATGAACTATTACAGCTAGAATTATGATATAAAAAGTAGATCGAAGGTCATCACGAGGCGGATGTGATTGTGCATGTGGTGATCTTGGACAAGGTCAAGGTCATTTTAAGGTCAAAGGTCAATGTTGTGAAATTAGGTAAATGACTACTTCCTATGAAAAACTAAAGCTAGAAACTTGATATAAAACATAGTTGAAGGCTTTTTCAGTGATTAGTGTGAACAGGCATGTGGTAACCTTGCCCAAGGTCAAGGTCATTCTAAGGTCAATGTTATGAGATTGGAGTAAAATTGACACATCTCATGATATATCAAGACTAGAAATTTGAGATAAAGAATGGGTCTAAGCTCACCAAAAGACCTTGCATATGGTGACCTTGTCTAAGGTCAAGGTCATTTTAAGGTCAAAGGTCAATATTGCGAAATTAGATAAATGACGTTGAAAAAAATTTAATATCTTTAGTTATGGAATATCCTTGGTCAGCAAAGGATCATGAGTTTTAAAAAGCAAAATATAGTGTTTATCTTAAAATACAGGGCACCATTTCCAATTATCATGTTTCGCCCTGTTCAACTATTGCCTTCCATTTTTAAAAACTCTAGGATAGAAAAAGTAGATAAGCAGTTAACATGAAGATTTATCACATTTATTTGTGTAAGTAAAACTGACATTTCAAATCAAGAGGCAAGGTGATGTCATTTTAGTCAGAGATGCCCTCTTAGTCACTTGGCCTGGTGGGGTATTCACCTGACTAGATGGATTCACACCTAGCCCCCATGTGCTGTTGAGAAGTCCTCTGCCTCTGCATCACCCTCCCTCTCAGAAGAAGTCCCCTGTTTGTGTACTGGCCTCCCCTCTACTTCATAGAGAAATCCTGCTAGTCAGTCCTCTCTTAAGATGTTCACTGAAAGGACCTACTGGTCAGTACTACAGAAGAAAAACCATGTAGCCCCTGGAGTTAAGGACCTAGGCTAGAGTAGTGGTGCAGTGGGGGTGTGGGGGGGGGGGGTGGGAGGTGGTCCCAGACTACCCCTCTCAGAGCTTGTAGGTGAGGATGTTGGGGTTGCTTATAAAACATAGTGGTCCATGTCTAAATGGAAATGTTAAGGCATATTCTATAACATTTTTAACCGTAGAACACGTGCAAACTAGTTATTTTTATGAGCAACTTGATCTTCATACAATAAAATGCCTCCAAAGTTGGGCTTTAATTTCACTTGACCAAACCCTTATTTTTTTCTCAACCAATCATTGATAACTTATATGCATGTGATAGATCTCATCAAGCCCGTTAATATGACACCCTAATTGTCTTGATATTCCAATAAATAGCTTCAGAGGTAAAAAGTGTCCCTCAAAGGGTTAATCACACTATGAGTGGCTGTGGCGGCCAGAACCGCGAACGGGAGTTACGTCAGTGCCTACATTAGATCCGTCATTCTAGCTGAATCACAAGATCGACCCTGGTCCCTGATGGATCTTAAAAAAAAACACTTAGGAAATGAGAAGACGAAAAAAAAATGAGGAGTTTGCACTCAGCACTGCAGATTTTTTTAAATTTTTTTTTTATTGAATACATCACTCCTATACTCCTCGTCTACCGCTATTATGTTGATCTAGACCAAGTAGTGAGTGACTGAGGCTTGAGGCTGACCCTGACAACTTGGAAGTTGAACTTGAGCAAGTCCAGACATGGTAGAAAATCCCGCTAGTTAAGATTCGGATGTCTGCTTGAAATATCGGTGGTGAATAGGGTCCTCTCTGGCATCCTGGGGAAGGTAAAGGGGAATTGGCAAGGATAAGGCCAATTACTTCAAAGATGATTCAACCTTTTATTAGTGTTGTCACACATAGTTTTTTGTTTACAAAATGATGAAGTGACCCCACTCACCGTCAGCTGTCACGGTCTGGAAAGCACTTGTTTGGGCACAATTTTCGCATCTTAATTGTGAAATATCGAAGAACTGATGAGTAAGATCATTGGCACCACGTCGACAATCTGCTGGTGTTTGTTTCTCAATATAATACACACATGTAACACCCGTAAATAATGAAAATACAAGGAAAATGTTTAGACAAGCCGTGCAAAAGTTTGCACGCGCCGCCATTTTTGGATGGAATGGTGTCAACATTGATCCTGCAGCTACGGTGTAAATAAAGCGCAGACAGAGAATATGGCCTTAGGAGTGCATTTAAAAAATACTGATTGATCTAAATAATATCTCCGATATATTTTTCATCCAAAATATCATGGAAAGCATCTTATAGTATGTACTTTGATTATTACCTGCTGGGTAATAACCAATAGAAAATAAGGAGGTCATCGGCTCCGTGTGAGTGCGTCCTTGTTTCCGGTCCGCCATTTTGGGAAAATCCGAAGATCTGGGAGGCGTCGTCAAAATTTAAGGGATTAAACCCCTTAAAAATGCAAGAAGCAGTCTGAAAGGACGCATTTCACAGAAAGGGTAAGATAAAGATCACCAATGCAGGTTTTTTAAAACTAGGGAAACCGTTGCAACTCGTAATTTAGGGTACCTTTTGCCGAGCGTCTCTGCGCCTGTTCGTAAATGTGGATTCGACGACAAGGGGATCGTGTCTGGGTCAAAATAAGCCTGTTTACCGGTAATAGCCCTCTGTGGGTCAGTCTGGGACAAGCCACAAGGCAGAGAAAGTAATTGTTCCCAAAGAAATCTAGATGGACGTACCTAAGTCTAATATCACTACGACACTAGACAAAACTAAGGGAGTGGTAATTTTGTAACAACAGCCTGTTGTTACAAAATTACCACTCCCTTAGTTGAACAGGGGTGGGTTGGTGAAATTCCGCGCGCGCATGGCGAAATTTTTCCGTCCCCCCCTCTGAGACTGAGGGGTCCGAAATTTTTCCGTCCCCCCTTTTACTCTATAGTTGCGTGCTGGCTTTTTCGCTCAAAAGGGGCGAAATTTTTGTTGTTCCCCCCCCCCGAGATGCCACTTTTCCTTGTTTTGATTCCAAGATTTCAGTATTGAATTTTGTTAAATTCCTGGGGAAAATGTGTCCAAAGTCCAGTTTTCCTGTTTTTTGTCGGCCAGTGAGTGGCATCGCTGCCCCCCCCCCCTTAGAGGGGTCTGAAATTTTTTTTGTCCACCCCCCCAACCCACCAACCCCCCCTGTTGTTAATAAATGACCACTCCCTAAAGACAAGTTAAAGTGTTCCCATGAATACCTAGACAAGAGTCTAGACACCTCGGAAGCAGGGACAGCTCAGAAGCAGACATCTTGGGTGGAGGCATTAGGACACCTCGGAAGCAGACAAAACCATGATAATATCCCTCTCTTCTTATAGAATTTGAAAAAAAAAATGATACTGTCCCTACGCCGTAGAATCATGGAATGAGAAAAATCTTGTTTTAAAACAATTATTTAGGAATAATTTGCTTCCAAGATGTCTCCGAGGTGTCCCTGCTTCCGAGGTGTCCAGCTACTGTTCCCATGGCATGACTAGACCTACCTTAAAATCCCATGAATAAACCCCATAGCTTTCTTCTGAACTCATGGTTTTATGGTATGCACTTTAGTTGGACCTGCTCAATAACTATTTAAACAGGAATCGGAAATGATAATTTGTGAGGACCTATCACAGCACCAGACTATGGTCTACGCAGACTAAATTAAGAAAAGGATCCTCCAAGCACGATCATTGCGATGCTCAAGTTAAGGCCCCAGACACCGCTGCGGTTTATCAAAATGGTCGATTCACTCTAAAGACTATTCGCTCTACATACATATTCGCTCTACCCACACATTGCCCAAAATGATTTGGCCTAGTCCTAGACCATTTGCTCTTTTTTTTTCGTACCAGTTGTTCATGGTTCCTTTTTCACCAAAAGCATTCCTGTCTACAAATTTTTAATTTAAGTAGTCCATTACCATTCTTGGGAAGGGTAGGGCTTATGGGCCAGGAGGTAGGACGAATAGGCCAAAGAAAGTAGTTCAAATGGTCTAGGATGAACTGACAGTAGTGTGAATGATCCATAAACCACAAGCGCCACCATTTATCAGGCTTATCTCTTCAAAAATAAAACAACTCCATAAAAGCTGAATTATATAGGAAATTGCTACTAAAAATTAAACCCTTACTACCGTAAATCCTCGCATATAGGACGCGGCTTATACACCAGAATTACATGGTGTGCGTCCTATAGAATTTAGCTATAGCCAGGGTGCGTCCTATATGCGAGAATTTTTCACTATAAAACATTACTAATATGACCAAAATTTGAGCCCAGTTGCATTCTAAATGATTTAGACTAAGTCAGGGTGCGTCTATACGCAAGGATTTACGGTAGTATAAAATATTATCTAGATTACTACAGTTAAAAGCAATATGAAATATGAAAGATATTCAAAATTTGCGTCACATTAGAGCTGAAAACAACCTCAGTCTGCATTTCTCCTACTGCCTTATATCCCCGGTCATAAGCCGGGGGGCGAGTTCAGGGAAATCCTAAAAGCTGGTTTTGGGGTCAAATTTTTACCATTTTCTCTTTATTCTATAGTAAAAAAAAAAAAACGGTCATAAGCCGGGGGGGACTTTGGAAAAATTTAGAAGCCGGTTTGGCCCCAAAATAGAAAAAAAAATTTTGGCTTATGACCGGGGATTTACGGTAGGTGGATAGCCTGTGAAAATATACCCTTTCCACTAGTTGTGCATTCCAGGGTATTATTTAAATGGCCCCTTGTTTGGATAAGAATCTCTGTGAAGGCAAATGTGTATTGCCCCCGTCTTGGTTGCCCAGGATGCTATACACTAGTTTAAACTATGATAGTGATGCAATTCTCCAGATAAGGTCTTGACTCCTGCCATTAGTATGGTGGTCTGGATGGTTCGAGCGTGGTTCAATGGTTGTTCTGACCGTGAACAATTTTTGCACCTCTCCAGAGATCAACGTCTAAGAGGAATTCTCCAAGTCAAAGATGGTCAATGCCCACTTCCACAATGCACCGATGGTCTGTCCATGTATCCTAGCACAGATACTGCAGCGTGACAGGCCCGTTTGCACATGACATTTTGTTGGGGGGCAAAAGAGCATTGTGCTAGTGGAGCCCAGTATAAACCTCGCAAATTATTAGGACTCATGAAGGAAACTGGTTTCTCATAACTAAGATCTGATA
The DNA here is from genome assembly GCA_949317995.1 of Acholoe squamosa. Lineage (NCBI taxonomy): Eukaryota > Metazoa > Annelida > Polychaeta > Phyllodocida > Polynoidae > Acholoe > Acholoe squamosa. Next base: position 63,382,723 of record OX439038.1, on the reverse strand, counting down.
AAGGATAAATTTTGTTTCACCCTGGAGACAACTGTACACCTACTGATTAACTACAAAGCAATTTTTTTTATTATTATTATTATCATTATTAATTTTTCAGTTACGAGTCAATGATGTTATGAAGTAACTTCAATCTCAAATTTGGTAACATATTTTCCAATATTTGTCAGTTTCTCAGGTTCCCAATCAAACTCCATTTTTAGTGCTTAAGGAATATTTCATGATCCCTGTACCCCCATTCATTCATCTCAAAAGCAACATGATCTGCCAAAATTTTGGCAGCAATCCTACAATAAATACAATTTAAATTGAGACAGGCGTTCATTCAAATCCCGGCGCTTAAACACAACGATACGGTATCTGGTGGTGAGAAACCTTTCTTTTTATTTTTTTGACAAACTTTGTTTCAGACTTGTTTAAGCAATACTTTGTTAAAAAGAGTCTCACATGTCTATTCAGATTGAACATTTCAAAGATTTAGAGGTAACAATCCATAACAGTCACATCATTTGCCATCTGTCCCCCAACAAAGTGGGTGCTTTACAAGACCAATAAATAATTCAGATGATACTTAGCTTTTCAACCTACTAATGCCCTTAATGGGGAAAGGATAGACGAAAAAAATAGATATAGATGAATAAGTATACACAAAAGAAAAATCAAACCCCTAGATAAGCTGCTGCCAAAGTTGACTATTTTTCCAGAGAACAAGATATAATGTGCATAAGCAAATGAAATACTTCTCCTTTTTAAGTTATCAGCATGTTATTGACTTCCATTAAGTCTGCTCCACGTTGCAAGTTTTGTGACAAAGATTTAAAACGGATTGAAGGTATTCCCTCCCAGAATTTAACCGAAAATTGCACTTACTGATGAAGATAAACAAGAACATCCATGCAGAAATTGAAATCTCTCGGTATTTCATTTGATATACCCGGTACTTCAACCTCATGACATGCCCACAACAACATGTTGGGAAGATCAAAAGGAAATCTACACTGTGATCAAAGGATATCACAGATTCAAAAGGGCCTCGACTATATTGACAAAGTGGAAAACCCACATTACTAACAATCAATATCACATGTTTTGCTTAACCCCTCTGGACAGAAGATTATGGTACCCAAAATTAAGAGAAGGGGGTAATTTCAACAATATTTATACCAGTGGTTTTTCAAATTTGTAATCCTATTAGAATTCCATCGTCCAGTATATGGCTTCAGAGATTGGGAGCAGGGTGACAACATAGGTCAATTATATTATATACTCTTATATAGTTAGGTACACAAAACCGTTACAAGTGACTAGCCCAAAACTTGGCTATATCTGTACAAAATGGATTGCTACTTATCACTGATCAGAAAGGCAACAAGCTACAAGAGGGCATCAATTATTAGAAAAGCACAGTTTTAAAACTTGCCACAACCGGCTATTGATACATTACACTTCCTAATTCACAGAATACACAACTGATCACTACGGACCACACCTTGATCGGTATGCGATTTAAATCCAACGGGAACATTTTCCAGTTGAATATATCAACTAGCCACTTCCTCCAATATGAGATGATTATCAATAGACCATCTCTTCGTATTACATGGACTTCTCATCATGATGTAACTGTTGCTAGTTGAGGAATTCCTGTGATAAGCAGGCATATCCACATAAGCGCATAATGCAGACATGAAATATTTAATGCATCAACTTAATTTGCGAAAGATAAGCATTTGATTTTTACAAGATGAATTTGTGTGTAGTGGTTAAAAATTCTAACTTTTTCCCCAACTCTCCATCGAGCAAGCAAACTCCTCCAAAGTCGCCTTACGCCAAGCGTTTTAACAAATTTTGAACTGTAACATTTATGCTTCTAACGTATACTTGATACCCGGTTGTACCAGTATTGGGAGGAATTATATACATTTGTGAGAGTGTATAGTGTCTGTAAGAGTGTATAGTGTACCGTCAGCGCATTGGTTAAAATATGAGAAGAATCGTGCAGTTGGAGAATCTTGCTGCTTGCAAGTTAATGGATGATTTATATATATGCGGTTACTTTATTCATAAAATGAGTATTTTGAAGGAACTTGATTCTTAGCACAGATGCAGAACATGCATTGGCCATTCACATCTCTTTTTCTGCACATAAAACTTAATCAGATCACCCAGTCAGGGATACAATACAAACTAAACATTTTAAGTAAAACAGTATTGTCGGTCCTTATGTGGGAGTTTGCATGTCATTCTAAGTTCAAGTGGAAGTATCCCGAAAACAAAATATTGACACTCTGAATATTCAGTATATATACTACATGTATATAGGTAATCTTCATTGACATTTGTATACAAACTTTGGATTTTGTGAGGGATTTCTCTCAGGTGCCATTTTGAATGTTCGACAAAAATGAAAGTCTCACATAGGAATGGACAGGATGACTAATTTTAGATTTATGTTTTCATACCTTACAACTGTACAGGACTGAAGGAATCAATCATCCCATCTGGAGATGATGCAACCCTGATTTAATTCACAGCATCAACTTACAGTTTTTATTGCAGAATCCCATTCTTTCACTGACTATTTAGTTATGATCATTAGCTCATCTCAGCTCATCTCGTCTAAATATCTGACCGCCTCCATCTCAGAACATATATACATTATTAGCACTGATGTTATTGTGCCTTGAACACAATTATCTGAAGGTTAAATTTAGACAGACAAAGTACCTAGACTTAACAACTGTTGTGGCAATCGTTCCTGATGGAAATTTTCCTTAATCATAATCAAGGACAAAATGAGAAAATGCTGTTCATTGGTTTTGAATTTTTGTAATTCACTTAATGGCATAAGGCACTTTGTTGCCTTAAGATAAATCCATGTACTTTGCATTTTTAAATTAATCTTCAGAGTTTGGTATGAATGTTGTGATACAGGTGGATCCGTTATTTTTAAACTATGTCAGGTATGTGTACTGCAACTTCAAGCAAATGGTACCAGCAGTACTCTACAAGATATTTGATTAATTATAGTGGTAGAGCCCACGCAGTTGTATGACCATTACAAGATGGTTCAGGCCTTCGACCCTCACTTTGCTTCTAAAGCAAATGACAACCAAGAAAAGCAGGGAGAGAAACAAGAAAACCGACATTTTCAACATCGCTTTATTTATTTCAATTCTTTTCACATTGATAGCTGTCAATTTATCATTACTTTGGGTCAAGGTATACAGCATATCTATCTGGTCACCACAAACATTACCAACGACAATGTTCTTAGATGTTTATATTGTTGTAATAATCATGATGTTAAAATGTGTGAGTAGAGCAGGGACTCTTAATTGCCAGTGTCTCCAAAAGCACAATATATAGGACAAATCATTTCTAATACTGACCCAAAATTTGAAAAGGAGACGCGATTGCAGCAATATAAAGAGTTACTGTAATTTCCTGGTCAATTTCCTGCGTACAGAGCGTGGCTTAACTCTTCCTTTACCAACTATGCATTAATGCGTAGTTTTGGCCGATTTTGGCCAATTTTTGGCCCATATTGAGTACACTGTAACTTCCACAAAATCCATTTAAACTCTTTGAATTCTTTGTTAGACCTAGCTTGAGTTAGGTTCTCCACAGAGTCCAAAGGGTTAGTCTCTATCTCTTATACTTTTAGCATGGCAGTTTTACAAACTTGAGACAAAATCTTAAATTACCCTAAAAGTTTTCTATAGATTTAATCAATATTTAGGCTAAAAATCATGAAAAATGTCAAATAGTATTAATTTTTTGGTGAAAATTGATTTTGTACATTTTTTCATGCTCAACAAAATGGCATGGAAAATATTTGTGTATTTTAATGCATTATTGGCCATTTTGGCTGGTTATCATGGCAACAGGTATGAAAAAATGCTGATTTTGCATGGTTTTGGTTGCCATGGTAACCGGAAAAGAATGTCTTCCAAAATTCATTATCTGCCAAGATTTCAACAAAACAAAATATTTACTACAATATGCACTTTACATCAATGCAATTGATACAGGGAGTGCTGAGATATTGCAGTTTGAAGTTAACTCATGAGATCAACTTTCTCATCATATCACCACATTTATGATGATATATCTCATTAATCAAACTAGATAGAGGAAACTCGGGTGTTGTTCTATCTAACTGATTAGCCTAGCTTAACCAGTCACCATTTTCCTTCTAATTTGAATATTCACATAATTCCAACGGTTTTTGAGAGTCTATGCTATAAACTAAAACCCAAAAATTTGCTCTCAAATACTCTGGTAAAGGAAGAGTTAAAGTAAATCTAACAAGGGGGGTGAGGGAGGATAGGGGGTAAATTCTGATGCATACTCAATATTTACACAACTCTTACAGCATCGCAGGGATTCCTGGGGGCCCTAGAGACCCATAGCCTTTTGAATTTTAAAGATCCGTTGATAATGGATGAAGTTATGCAATTTAGAAAAAATGTGACATCCATAATCTTAGCATGCAGCTTACATGCAGGGATTTACAGTATCTAGAGGTCTTATTCTCACTCCTAAGGTTTGATAAAAAAAACAAACAAACAATGCCCTAAGAATTATCATTGGTTTGTAGTAATATCAATATATCCAAGATGGCTAGAATGTGTCACGAGTCAGTATCCTTTTTAGGCCAAAAAGTTGTCAAGAACACTGTAAATCTCATACATGAGGGTGACTCCAGACGCGACTAACAGGATTGTGGGTGTCCTAATAGCTAAGGTTATTTCATTGTTGTAATACCCTGTGTATAAAACATGGACAGACTACAATGGTGCGCCCTACAGGTTCAGGGTGTGCCCTATATGCGACGTGCACATTGTATATAAAAAAAATTGTATACACGGTACTAATGGCAGAATTAATCTGGTACAAATCAGGCACGCTTAAAAGGATTCTCTCAAGGATTTACACTGGTGGATAGTTGTATACACAACCACTGGGATAACATCTTTAAAGTGACTTGATAATTTTAGTGCTTTAAAGCTGCTACAAAAGTTGGAATGACCTTTTCAAATAATATCTATATCAGGCGATTATATGTCTTTCCCTCTAATCAGATGCCATTCTGGTGAGAGGTAGATTGTAATGCACTCAGTTTAGGACTTGCGACCTTGGTATCCCTCTCCTTTGTGGTGGGAAGGGACATCACTCAGACAACAGTGTTGACTGATCTCATCAGGTGACATCAATCAGTAGCCAGACCTCCAATGCAGAGCTCTTCTTACTATAGAATAGCATTAATGGTGACAAGATGGAGCTACTGAGCTGGTCTAATAACGTGTTTGTCAAAATGGATCAAATGCTGGAACCACTTTATTTTTGCACATCTATATCCTTTATATTAGCAATTTTACAGCTCACAATATAACGAGAAGTCACCAACAACACATCTTATCGAGTGAGCAGAAAAACAAAATACAGAAAACGACAAAATCTATAAATTTCAACTTTTGTTGCAACTTTAACTGATGTTTTTTGGAGCATCACCACACGGGACTCGCTGGGCATAATGCTTTATATAACAATGTTATACATGTCCTTTTCATAGTACCGTAATCTCCCGCATAAAGGCGTGTCTTATACGGGGGGTTTAGTTCTCATTGGATCCACAAGGGGGCCACCCAAGACCTTTCTTTTGATATCTTACATGTCCCATTGGTCATAATAGGACAAAATGGGGCCCAAGGTGGCCCAAGTTACCCATAGGTTTTCGAATTTTGAAAATTCATTCAGTAGAACCAAAGTTATGAATTTTTCAATTTTTTGAGAATTTTCCAAAACTCTAGGTGCGCCTTATACGCGGGCTGCGCCTTATACGCGGGAGATTACAGTATGTAATATTCCCATTAAATATACAGCCAGTTGGATGGACAGATCCATTGATTATGCATCATTCTGATATTGAGAATGTTCATTACCCTATTTTAACGGGAAAGGCATTCTCACGGGTTCAAATGTTGGGGCTCGCTTTCCATGGTTGCTTATGGTCTGCAGCTGTAGAAGTTGAAATACTTGGCAGTGCCCAGCAGAATGCTTAGCTTTTCCACAGCCATAACCATGAATAGTTTGCATCAGGCAATTGTGCATGAGCCCCATACTGTTTCTCATAGGATAGATTCGTTACTGGTGTGGGTCCAAACCCACATTTTACTTTGAAAACCGAACGAAATGGAGGTCCTTGGATACAACACTGCATATCATATTCTTATGTGATCTTTTTAATGTATGTCCGTCTGTTGAATATAAATACAAGGTTCAAGTTCCCATCTGTGTTCCCTCCACACAACAAGCCAAAGCCATGTTTTGATGAGAGGTTAACATTTGCAGGTGGACACTGATTAGAAAGTAATGGTTAGGCCATGTGTATCTTAATCATTAGTCAATTGTAGTCCAACATTTTTATATGAATTTGTATGTCACTAGTAACTATACAAAGGTTTTTATTTTGTATGAAAAATAGCTATTTTTTTATTTATTTATTTTTGTGGTGGGGGTGTCGCAAGTATGTGATTAATAACTTTCATTAAAAGTGGAAAGTGCTGAAAATTGACAAAAATTACCCCTCCCCCACAATTAATAAGATTTTTTAAGGTCACCAATGAGTTGCAATTTCAAACATCTGTATTAGCAAAGGGAAGTCAGAAATGAACTGTTAATCGCTGCAATCATTCAACCGTAACTGATTTGATTTTTTTTTAACCTGATTTCAATGCAATTACTGAAAAGATGGGAGAAAGAAAAATAAAGAGGAAGAACATTATCCTAAAGTGTAGCAATGTATACACAACCTTTTGAACACTGCTATAAGGCGAATGCATAACAAAGGATTCATTGGTCTGAGGCTGAACATCATTAGTGTCCCATGCTTGGGACAGCCAACCACGGGCAGCACTCTGATGGCTATACAGGGACAATTACTAAAAAGATGGGAGGTTCACAGGGACATGGTAGACATTCCACATAGACCCCGCTCTGAATTTCATCAGGCGAATCAGCTAGGATCAGAAGACTAAAGTACATCACAGTCAGTCATAAGCAATAGGAAACCATTTTTTGATCAAATGGAGAAAGGCTATTTGGCTATCATGTCATTCCTACCTAATTACTTACTTACTACATTTTCTCGGAAACTGCTGCCCATATGCAAATATCCGGGACTTTGGTCGGGGGATCCCCCCCCCCCCCATTAGAGACAGGAGTGGCTGCAGTGGGACACTGTTTACTCTAAGGGAGCTAATCTTGGCAAAACAGGGAGACTCATGATTTGCCCTTTGGGCCTTGTCTGGATTTCAGAATTAGAAAGAGTTCAAGATGACACACAGGAGGAAGCCACCTTTGGGCAAAATAAGGTTAATGGTCAAAAATTTTTAGTTATTTAATTACCACATTTGCACTGTAGATGCAGAATTACCCTTTGATGCATGTTGACATGCTTACCAGTAATAATAGGGGTCTACATAAACGTGATTCCTTACATAAATTAGATGTACAGAAGATTTGGTGGATGCCTTTAAGGGCAAGCAGCAAACTAGACATTGATGTCTGTTCAAAGGAAATTATTATCACATCCAGTTCAACCTAGCAACATCCCTATGGGCCCAAGTCAGGTTTTCTTGATAAAGGAGTTCTGTTTTCCAACGCTTTTTTCAATATCCATGGAGGTACAGTGCTATTGATTACAATAACGTTCATATTATTTATGTTTTTTGAGTTTTAGGCAACATAATTTTGTGTACTGATCGAGATCTCAGGACACAGGTTGTTTAGCACATGACTGTAAAATCTATGTACTGTCTAGCTTATTTTGTACTCAGAGTGTGCTAGAAGGATAGCAGGCCATGTCGTGTTCACTTTTTTTATGAAACTAGTCAGAGAAATGAGTGGCATGCATGCAAAGTTACTGTTTTTTCCCTATGGGGAATAACATGGGAAGCCATTTTGCTCTTCTTGTATGATGATTAATCTAGGTCAGTAAGAGCTTTGTGATAGCCCTGGCCCCTTTAAGAGACTTGACTGGAACCCATACTGTGGGAATGGAATTGGCTGGCTCTTCATTTCCTGTGGGAAAAGAAGTAAAGGTCACATCATCTTGCCCGGTCACCTTGGCAACTGTGACATTGTTCATTTGGATGGTTCAGATGGATGGATTGAATCATGGGGATAACCTGGCCCAGGGACGACCGGGGGAGGTCCTGGGAAGGTGATGGGAACTGGCCTCGTTCTTTTCGGAATACAGACAAACAACTAAGATAATGTTTAAGCAAACGCCACCTTGTTTTAAACAGGTCTAGTTATGTATACTAGGGTGTTGAGTCCGCGCTCACAGGGCACATACGTGCAGCTATTTTCCTCTCCTCAGACTAATCTTCTATTAATGGACATTAACTTTCAATATGCAACATGAAGATTTATACTAAATGGAAAGCTATGGTTTCATACTACACATACATATCATTGTCCAAATGGTATATTATAGTAAAATCATGGTTTTATATGAATGAGTAGTGAAAGGTGACCACTATGAGGGGGGCATGCACTTTGGCAGTGGAAAATTATGGTTCTCCAAAAACACCTTCTCCAGACATGGCTATAAAGCTAGGTTAAACTAGGCATAGCATTGCAGGATTGATTCGATCACATTGACCTGCTATGATATAGGCCTACATTATCATCTGTGTTGCATTTAATCAGAACACTAATAGAAAAACTACAGCAAGATCTGTACCAAGAAGTGCCAAAACACCCTTCTTGCCTTGGAGAATGGAAATGCAGCAGGGTACAATTGAAGTTTATGTGTCTCTAGGATCTCCTGTCCAAAAGTCAAAATGATTGGACAAAAAAAAATAAGCATCTTATAGTAAGATTGACACCCCCTCTAGTCCCAAATACTAAGCTGTGTGTGCATTTAGTATAGCGCATGTAGGCCCCACTCACTGCTCAGGGTGCACACACAGGGCCCTCCCCACATTCACAGAAACGTGAAAAGAAGTCTAGACCACTTTCTGGTGAGTGTCCCAAAACCAGGGCTGTAGACCCCTAAAATCGACATGGCAACATGGGTATTTTTGAGTCTAATGACATGGGATATTGGCACCTTCTAAAAGGGGGGCTAGCATGCCAGAATTCAATGTGGGTACCTTCAAAAAGATTGTTCACAAATCCGTGGGCACCAGAGGAAAAATTCCGATGTCCTGATTGGTCAAGGAGTGGTCATGTGACTTGCTAACGCAGGTACGTCTTATTCGTGCTAGCCGCCCTTTAAAATTGACATGGGGATTTGAGCTTTTCTTGAAATCAACACCGTGAGATGGACACTTCTTAAAATAGACAGTGACAATCATTTCTTAAAATCGACGTGGGACATTGGGGACCCCCTATCAAGGGCCCCAAAACCCTTAGTTGAAAAGGTTCGTTTGAAAAGGAACTAGTGATGATATAATTACAATTCTTTCAGTGTTGTATTACTCAGGATCCCCTTCATCCATGCTGATTGAATATAGAAGTTTTTCCCCGTTTTCAAAAAATTAACTGAATGCCCTATGTATACACAGTTTGATTTGAGTCTTCATAGAGTAGCCAAACGGTACACTACACCAAATTTTTACGAGCAGAATGGGCAGGCTGGCCCCTCATGACTGAATCTTATTTACATACCCTTGTGTGCCAAGAAGGCATAAAAAAATTGTTGTTTTCAGGTAACGCTACCTACCCTAATGTTTTGGCCCTACCCTAACTTTTTTGGGGGCCTTCGGGGGGAAATCTGATATTTTGGCACTTATCGCGACACAGAAGTTTTTTTTTCACGATCTCGCGGATCAATTTCGCGTCGCATACTAGTAGGCATGAAAATTTACAGCCGGCTTAAAAAAAACAAAAAAAACTGACCTACCTACCCTAATTGTTTTCGACCCCGTTACCTGAACAAAACATTTTTTTTTAAGGCCAAACCCTGTCTACCATTACCAGAGATGTCAGAGCTTCAGAGGTCCGTCTATTTTCAGATGTTTAAACTTTCCTAAATTTCAGACATCTCAGAGGCTGCTTCCATCTTGTCATTATTTGGCTAGAAAGAATTACATTAATCATAGATACTCTTACAATATTTCCTTTCTACTTCTAGGGAGCCTAAAGCTGAATATAGTTCAGGCTTCAGCAGGTGGAATTAAGCATGCATTTGCTGCCCTCTCATTTTTTTTCTAGACAAACTACCTTTCAGAGATCAAAGAATCTCTGAAATCTCATTTCAGAGGACATGAATCTAAGCTGGCTGGTAATAAGTTGAATTTCTAGTGCAGTGTTTTTAAGTGTCTTTCTATGACCATCCCTTCTAGAGATGGTTTTAGTGGTTTTAACTTGTGGGGAACAGGTGGAAATGAAGACAAGATGGGTGTTTTAGCATGATACATTGGGGGGAATTGGTGCTTTGCTAACACCCAAAAACTTTCAGAGGTTGAGCCCATACCCAACTGACATCTCTGCATTACCTCGTTCTTGATCACTATATGCTCTGATGTATGCCCGATGGGTACAGGCGGTCGACCCGGTCAACCGGATTGGGACACGCGAAAGTGGTCTATGCCTCACTCATCAGTAGGCAGGAACTGGAAATACTACTCAATTTTCAAGCATAGGTTGCATTTTTCTTGTCTGGAACATGCTTGAAGAGTGACAAGTTCAGGGTCATTCTGGTGGTCACTGGTGCCATCATATGGAGATACGTATGAGTGTACTCACTATACAGTGGGCCTGTCAAACTGACTGCAGACGGCAATTACCAGATCACACTTTCAGACACCATTCACACTATTAATATGTGTTCCCAATATACCCATATCCAACATTTCACATTTAATTCGGTAGCAAAAGGGAAATGATATTGACCGAATTACATATTCTGACATAGGAATTATTGGATGGATTTTAGAACACCACTCCTGTCCCTACCTCAGTGACCCACGACTGAGTGATCCAGGCCGTGGTTTGTCTAGCCCTTTCTATGTTACCAGATACTTGCCATCTTTCAAAAACAGTAGCCTAGGGGACATTCTTAGGTAGTGGTTTTTCTCCCTAATTCAATCGATCATCTCATAGATTCGGTCATCTATAGATGTGATCACTGCAGTGATGGACAAGCAGCATATGAATACCTGTCTGACTCTTGGGCAAGCAGCTTTTAAAAACTCCAGAACTAAAATTTAATGTCTAAATAAATTGGAGGAACTCTTGTTAGTGCGGCGACTCTTAAGTGCTACTAGTGAGACTAGTTTACTACCGTAAACTCCCGCGTATAAGACGCATTGCGCATATAGGACGCACCCCAAACTCAGCAGGACCATTTTCGCGTATAAGACGCACATTTTAAGGGTGATTTTTGTCAATCCAGTACTGTTCTATAGTAAAATTACCCCTCGTATAAGACGCACCCCCAATTTCAGTACATCCTATAAGACCCACAAGGCATTTGTTTGGCGTAGAGGACGCGTCTTATACGCGGGAGTTTACGGTAGTGTATGGTTCAGTCGCCATGGTGTAAAGGATAGGGAGGTCCCACAATCGATTTCTGTTAGTGGCTTGTCTGCTATGGACTAATCCTACACAATATTCTAATGTAAAAACAAGTGTGTGTGTGTGTGTGTACTTAACTATCAGTGAAGGATTTTCAGAATATGTTTGATACTTTTGATTTTGTTCACATATTAGACATTTCATCATTTGGAGCCCTATGGAAGATTAGCATTATGTGAAATTAAGATTCAGATACGGGCTTCCCTAGCCCACTTAAAAGGGTCTACTTCTCATCTTTCCTATCCCCTCAGGATATGTGTGGTGCACATATGCGTGGGCACCGACACATTCCTCTGTGAAATTGTGTAATGTAGTTCTCGCCATGAATATGACCTTAGATGTCGAAATGGCGTTAAACATCTATTACTCACTCAAGATTCAGACGACAACTCTCAAAAGGCTTTATTTTAGAATTGTTTGTTCTGAAACTGCTCTACATATGAAGTACAGGATTCATCTTGCAGGGTTATGGTACATTCGGATATATTTTCTGTATTTTAAGAGGATATATTCACTGTTTAAAAGCTCCAGACATGTCAGAGTTTCAGATGCCTGCAACATTTCAGATGTTTGAGGTTTATATTTTAGTATAGAAAAAAATGTATTAAGAATTTTAGATGATTATTTCATAGTTTTCCTTATTGTTAAGGTGTGCCCTATCCCAAAGTGTCCATTTTTAGGTGTTTTGTTGAGATACATAGGGTATAAACCCCATTTATGAGTCCCCCAAAATAATCTTCAGATGTCTGGCCAATACTGAACTGACATGTCTGAAGCTCTATAAATCTCTATGGAGAAATCAATGCATAACTTTGTGTATGCATTCTATTGAGGGGAAGGGGTGACTGATGTGTGTGTGTGTGGGGGGGGGGGGTTGTGACCAGGTGGACACTGTTGGGGTTTGTATAAATGCTACATGCCGTATAGAAGGGCGAGGGGCTATCAGGGGGCACTCAATTCAAACTATTATGAGGTGATTGGGAGTTGGGTGGGGGAGGGGGTAAGGCAGAGTAGGCTACTGGTGATCTGAGACAGTGTACATTCATATTGAGGCACCTGTTGACTATGGCATTGGATAAGACTGTGACTGCTGAGTGTGTGCATGGACACTGGGCATGCTACAGGCTATTAGTACTTAGCTGCAGCATGCAGTGGGTAGTGTTATATACGACAAAAAGTCCAGATGATAGCATGCCATATCTATTATTCTCGCCAACTGCAACTAGACACAATATTACAAATCGCCGTGCCATGTCACACAGGACTATTCTCTACTAATCTATTAAAATCTACAACACTACAGTTCTACAAGACATTAAACTATTCGATCAATCAATTACAACATTTGCAGTTCAGACATTTGAAGTATAACGATATTGATGATTATATAACGTTTTACTTCAGATATTTACCTTGTACGGTTCCTAACATATATGGACCAGTTACTTGGACAAAGGCTGGAATGGATATTGTTGTGTGTTAAGTAGTCTTTTAGACAAACTGAATAGGGAAAGAGACCTCTCTAGGAGGCATCATTGAAGTCCCTATTCACTTGTTGACTGTAGCTAGGAGTTCATTGACTCAGGGTTGTCAGCCTGAGTCTCTAGGAGCCGGATTTCAGTGATGTTTTTAAGAGATTTTACTTCAATGTGGTTATGTCTATGTCACATACAGGATATGCAACACAGTCATGTCTATGTCATATAATCAGTTAATCAACACATATGTGAAACATCATGTAAAGCATTTACCTGTCTTGTCGTCGGAAATATGTGAAAAATTGCATTAAAAAAAGAAGCATTTTCAAAAAGAGAAATGTCATTTCTGACCATATAGCTTAAACTACTGTTTACCACTTATGACCCTTCTTACCTTTCTATGTTATGCCTATGGGACAGACCCCGTGATACACTTTAAGATTCAGACAATTGACAATCGCTGACAATGAACCCTTCTCTTAGAGCAAGGGTTAAAAGGTAAACATTGGTTAACACAGAGGTGAACCAAATGACCATGTGACCATCTGTTCATTAGATGAAAGAAGGTGGGAAGGTGATTTGGAGATACTGTTAGGAAGGACACATGCTTAAACAATACAAATGAAGCACATACAGATTTAACCCTTTAAAGACAGCAGTGATGCATTGCGGGGAATGGATCTCCAGTACTTTTTCCCTCCGATCGACCTCATGCTGTCAAAAAAAAATAGTTTTGACGAAAAATGCAGACATTTTTCTTTTGACTGGAAAAAGACCTCTCTACACCACACATAGACTGTCCACCCACTGGCTTCAGCGGTTTCTATTTCTATTGTCAGCAGGGCATGTTCAGTAGTTGAATAGTCGACTGGTAGTATAAGCACCACGAGGCATAGATGGGGGCGAAGGTGTGCCTGTTTAGTCCTGGTACTAGCATTACCGGCATGTTTAATTTGACAATTACTATCTACCGTAATCTCCCACATACATAAGCAAATGTCAACGATCAGTGAATAATTTAGGCTCGTATTCCCAGAGGTACTTCTGTCCGTATTCAACGAGGCCTTATAGGCTGAGTTGAATGCGGGCAGAAGCACCGAGGGGAATACGAGCCTAAATTAATCACTGTCAGTTGACATTTGCATTTATGCCATGGCCCACGGGTTTAAATTGCTTTAAATTCAAGAAACACAACCATATTTACTGTTTTTCAATGTGTCGAGTCGTCCTGGTTTGTTTTCATCCGCCATGACACCTTGCTCGACGAAGGAGGTCACGTGATACGGAGCTAGCCGCTACTTTTAGTTTCGATATAAATGTTCCTTGCACAGGGCAATATCTTCTTTTTTAACATGGCGCTAACACTGAGATATACCTTAAACAATTCATAACATATTATTTAACTAGTTCAATCATTCATTTTTTGCGTAAAACTTGTAATAACCATACCTAAATACGAAACTAGTTAACTCTGTATAAATTTCAAAATGGCACCGCGGAATATGTGAGGATCGTATTCCACCCCCCCATTGAATACGGCGTAAGTAGTACTAATCTATAGTGTCATCGATATTAGCCATGGCATAAAAGGTGCATCTTATAAGCGAATCAGATCGTGGATGGGTCTTATATGCGGGAGGCAAGCTGCCTTGCCTTGGGGGTGCGCCTTATACGCGGGTTTGTCATATATCTCAATTGAGGTGTGACCAGAAGTAAAACTTATCTCTAACATTGTTTCATCAGTTCTTTTGATTTCTTTTCATACATTCATGCGTTCTATCAATGCAGCATGTTAGGGAATGAATTTAAACCAGTTTGAACATCTATTCTGAAGTCAAACATATAGCAAGTGTATATAAATGGTATACTGGCTCCATCTGGTGGCACTTCTAGGAATCATTCCTATTGAATACAGGATTATAAATGATCATGATCAAGATACAGTTTGCATTATTATGTGTTAGATTAATAATTGTATTCCCAGTACTGTAGTTGTAAATGGATTTTTAGGTCATCCATGCTTAGATCACTGTTTTACATGATACATTTCATGTTATCAAGTCAATAGGTCATCATGATGTTGATTTGTCAAAACTGTGTCAGAAGACAGTATACAATTGAAATTTACCTCAAACTGTACCTTGATCACGATCATTTATAATCTTGTATTCAATAGGAATGGTCAAGCAGTTGGTAGCTCACACAAAACCAGACAGTAGGATTTGGTCCACCACATTTATTTTTTTGACTATAAGACATGTATAGATTGTTTTACATAGATGGTATGAATGATGATCAAAAATGTTTAGCAACGTTTCGGACCAATTAATGGACCTTCAGGCTTGATCATGAGGAATTCAATAGGAATGGTGTAATTCTAAGAATCATTTAAGGCCATAGCACAAACCACCAGATGGCAGTACACTCTATGGCAGCAGTATTGTTTATAATGCTGCATGGATTATCTTGACTAAAAGGTTAATAAAATGATTAATAAAGCTCTCATTGAGTGGAATGTATGTATGTTTCTAAAAACTTTAAAGGTGAGCAGAATGGTATGCTTCATTCAGTAGTTTATGGATATATAGAGCACCATGATATCTGTTGTGTCTCTGGAACTACACATGCTAAATACAGCATTTTCTTGCACAAGAAAGTGTTCTTTTTAGCTTTCTAGATGAATATAATATCGCTTATGGAGAAGTCCTATGACTTAGAGAAAAATGGAATTCCTTATGGACTTCATGGATGCTCCACAAGAAACGCTCCTCATACCATAGCTCTGTACTTGAGTTTCATTAATGAGCAGAAATATGTTGACTGCATTAGGATAGAATTACTAAACTGGGTTTTGAAAAATGTAAAGAAAAATAAAGTACCGTAATCTCCCGCGTATAAGACGTGTCCTCTAGGCCAAACAAAAGCCTTGTGCGTCTTATAGGATTTTTTCAAGATCAGGGTGTGTCTTATACGAGGGGTAATTTTACTATAGAACAGTACTGGATTTACAAAATTGAGCCCTAAGAGGTGCATCTTATACGCGAAAATGCTTCTGCTGAGTTTGGTGTGCGTCCTATACGCGCAACGCGTCTTCTACGCTGGAGATTACGGTAGAACCTATTTGATAATCCAACTAGTAAGATGCATTCATTGGATACTCCTTATTTAAATGGATGGCTTCATTTTGATAACGTCACTATTTTACCCCTCACCGTTGTCATGCATTTATGATAAAAATACACAAAAAATGAATGCCACCACCCCCGTACAAAATGACATCATTTGTGGATCTATGACTACATCACCCAGTCTCACTAGATTTAAGACATCTTTATAAGGTGGCCATCCATAAAAGACGTCATGGAAAATTTGACCATTTTTTACCCCCCCCCCCCCCCCAATTTGCCAATTCTGCAATGCTGAAGGTTTATGGAAAATTAAATTCCGTTTTGCCGGGCCTGACCTCCAGCATGACGTCATTTGTGGATAAGGGAGCGTTCATTAATCCACCAATCCCCCCCCCCCAACTTGTTATTGGCTCAGTCTTCCTGAGTCATGGTATCAGGTTATACGGCGTCCATTTTAGGAGAATGAAGATCGAAATGTAATTCTCAGTCTTTCTATCACAAAAGTCATCAGTAGCAACAAAAACACGTCAAACCTCATATTGGATCAAATGGCACAAAAAATATAATTAGCCGTTGTATGTGAAAATATAATAAGTTCAAGAAAGTTTTTTGCAACACTAAACCTCTAATATCAACATTTTGACTAAGGAGGAAGGTTATGATCCCAAAATTCTTTGACAGAACAAAATCATATTGTATGTGCATAGCTCCGTGTGATAGCTGCCTGACTTCTGCAGCAGTCAAACATTATCAGCACAAACAATCAAGTGTACTCCTATGGGTTCAGCAATCATTATGTGTCAATATTTCGGGCCGGGATCTATATGCCTGTCACTCATCCATGACCACAATTTTTGCAGTCTGCAAGAAAAAAAAACGCTTTCCTCAATATATCCCCAGTAAAAAAAAAAAAAAAAAATAACCAGCACACTATACCAATTCAATACATATCATATACTGGCAAAATAAGGATGTGAAGGTAGAAAGTGATTGTGTACATTTTGTACTGGTATGTGAAAGTCGACAATGTCAGCAAAAATTGACAGCACCAAATCTATCAATGGAAGAAATGTGTGCATTAAACTTGTGACAGCAGCAGTTGACGTCAACTTGTGACAGCAATTGTTAGATTAAATAGCAATAGTATTCATGCAGTGTGTGGTAGGAAAGATTCATAAGTGACAGGATAGGTAGTAGTGGCAGCAATTTTGGCAGTGAAAACATTCTCACACCAAAAGTTCAGTTTGACAGCAGAAGTCGACAGCACCAAATCTGTGCAAAACTACACTGTCAAATTTGCAACCTGGCAAAACTTGTTATAACAAAATTGGAGTGATAAATTTTGAACAACAGGGAATGGTGGGCTTTCAGTGGAAAAAAAGCCTTCATATTATATGGTGCATGTGTAGGCTACTTCAGCACTGCTCTACAGAGTGCCATTAACTGATGGTCAGGATACTGATGGTTTAAAATGTCCCGTGTTACTAAATTTCTTCTTTCTTTTTTTCCTGCCCTTTTCGCTAAGCTCCATGCCACAAATCGATTTTAAGAAAAGATTGTCACCCTGTCAATTGTATTTTAATTTTAGGCCTAAAGATCTAGACCCATGATAATGTCACCATTAAGGTTGAGGAACTACCGGAAACTCCCGCGTATAAGACGCGTCCTCTAGGCCAAACAAAATGCTGGTGCGTCTTATAGGATTTTCTAAAGTTGGGTGTGCGTCTTATACGAGGGGTAATTTTACTATAGAACAGTACTGGATTTACAAAATTGAGCATTAAAATGTGCGTCTTATACGCGAAAATGCATGTGCTGAGTTTGGGGTGCATCTTATACACGCAGCACGTCTTCTACGCGGGAGATTACGGTACTCAAGTTATTAGATTCTAGCCTCTGATTTGAGTGAATAGGCAGAGAGGCAGTCCTACAGTTCTATTAAAATACCACTGATAGGCCTACTATGCTTAGTACGTTTACATGAAAATGAACCATACAAAATTGGAGATTCAGAATTCCTTTCATTGACTTCCATGATATCCCTATTAGTTGGAATTTCCTCACATTGTTTACAAATGGCCAGTCTGCTGACGTGCTTCTTGTTCTTTTTTGTTGATGTGATAATTTGCTCAGGGTCTCCCTGAGGTTATACCCCGGGTTGGCAGTACCTTTTTAAAAAAATCCTATCAAATATTCTTGAAAAATGAATTAAAAATATAAAACTTGCATCTATAATCAATAATTTGCTGGGTTGACTTACTAAAGATATAGACCTTTCTATATCAATGATATTACAAACAAATTCCACAAGTCTATGTCTGACTTGCTGCTGCTGAGCGCGTTTATTGGTACAAACACGATGCAGTCCAAAAGACTTATGTGAGACACTTCCCCCGCTCATGACGCCGTTCATAAAACTTTGGATTGTACATTTCCAACATCTTTTTGCTCTGGGACTTCTCCATAGAGCCTCCTTCTGGTGGGTAGAGACTTCTCTCTATGTTCCTATATACCGTAATCTCCCGCATAGAAGGCGCGTCTTATAGGCCAAACAAAATGCTGCTTGGTCTTATACGTGGGACTAAAATTGCCTTGAGTTGGGGGTGCACCTTATACGCGGGTTTTTTACATTATAGAAAAGTCTTAATCTTACTAAATTCAGCCTTTATGGGTGCGCCTTATACGTTTAACAGTCCTCTCTTAGTTGGGGGTGCGCCTTATACGCGAGCTGTGCCTTATACGCGAGAGATTATGGTAACTCCATTTCCATCACTGAAAAGCGTCTTAATTTAAGACACTTTTCCTTGGCAAACTAAAAGCACTGGAGAAGTCCCTGTGCATACAATATGCAGACTAGGGCTTTATGGCGGTCACAGGGCCACAGACAGGCTGCCACAATACTGTATTAGCCATAACCTCAATTTCAGGATGAGCTAGGCTGCATCTGGTTCTAGTATAGCCATGGATTATACATGAGATTTTATGGTAGAGCATTCATGCATCATAACAACACTAATGCACTACTTTGTATTCAATCACAGAATTAAACATGGGAAGACAGTGAAACACAAAAACACCAACATTGCGAACAGAGTTGCCAGCCCCATGTGGTAACTCCACCCAGTAGGTGTAGGTGTTCCTATGTGAAACAGGCAAGCAGAAAAGGTTGCAAACTGCACCCCTTCATGGACATCCTTTTCTGCTTGCCTCCTCATGTCTTGGCAGGGCCAGATAAACCTATGGCTGCACTCAAGGGACAATTCTTTTAACCCCTATACATCTCTTACAAAAACCATCCTATTTCCCTTATTATTGATTGCACAGGAACATGCAGAGCCTCGTTCCAATTGATATTTTGAGACAGTTACCTTGAGCACATCATCTGTCTTTTGACAAAGATTAAAAAGGTTAGAGGATATAAAGAGTTGATCCCCTGCCCTGAGCCTGCTGTGCTTTAATGCCCAACGCCCAATTTTGATCTCATCCCCCCACCTCCCCTGGCTTCTACATCGGCCACATCCATCTGACCCATTCTAGGAATGGCTCATTGAGAACCAGTCCTATATGGCAGAATAACACCTGCACCACCGCGATCACTGGGGGTGTGGATGGGGGGTCCCCCATGTCACATGTCAATTTTAAGAAATGGTTATGTCACATGTCACTTAAATCCCCATGTCCCATGTCACCTCTAAGAACCTCTCATGTCACATGTCGATTTTAAGAAATGGTTATGTCACATGTCACTTAAATCCCCATGTCCCATGTCACCTCTAAGAACCTCTCATGTCACATGTCGATTTTAAGAAATTGCCATGTCACCATGTCAAATTTAGTGGTCCACACCCATATCACTGTGAAAGCCCATTGCTTTAGGCCTAGGACATAATTATACAGTCAACCATAGTCACTCTATCGCTATTGAAATAATGGATCGAGGCATTTGAAACTTGTCCTCATTCCCTATTCTTCATCTTTAATAGCGTTGCTATGAAGGCAGCGGTTGCTTCTCGACCATACAACTACACTTGAAATGTTGAATTGCATTTTAAGCCTCTGGGAGTTAATCAGTTCCACAATCCATAGAAAGTACGTCAGATGCAATGCATGGAAATTAAATAATCAAATGTATTCATTGAAAGGGGTTTTATACATGATTATTAAATCACGTAAAATTTTGTTTTGCTTTTTACCAGGTACTGAGTTCACTCTACCATTATGTCTACTAGAGGGACACTGTCACATGCCGTTTTGTAAAAATTAAAAAAAAGACCTTTTTATCCAGGCCTGTCACTATCATAAACCCCTGCATACATAATTGAATGCATGGCTTATTCCGTTTTGATGCAGATTACCAAATTAGGACAGGTCCCATTTTAGCTCTGGGTACACTAGGGTTTTAAGATCCCCATGCATATCTAATCTTCACATAGGCGTAGCACCCATGTAAATGCAGGGTATTAAATCATACGCGTAGATGTGCTTAACTTTGTC
Source organism: Acholoe squamosa (assembly GCA_949317995.1). Lineage (NCBI taxonomy): Eukaryota > Metazoa > Annelida > Polychaeta > Phyllodocida > Polynoidae > Acholoe > Acholoe squamosa. The sequence goes on along the minus strand of OX439038.1, from coordinate 63,362,028 downwards.
ATTATGTTTAATACGTAAAATCGAACCCATTGTGATGCTTTCAGGAAACTTATTGTTGGTGGATATATCTCACACTATAGTTGAGGGTGTTGGTGTGGCTTACACATGTGTGTGGCTTATACATGTGTGTGGTTAGATGCTTTTAAACTATATCCATAATTAAAGGGTCATTAAATTTGGAATGGATCTCCACAGAGAACCAACTAAAACAGCCTGTGAACATAGGCCCATTCTACCTGACAGAACAGAGTAAGGCATACAGAATAGTGTACCATGTCCAATGATGAACAGTAGGCACCAAATTGACATATTCTAAAGCAGAAAGACCAGGTACAAGCACTCACTGACAGTAACAACATTGGTTGAGAAGCTAATGTCGGTAGGATGATGGTATTCAATGAGACGCTACATGTATTCTATTTTCGAGCTTGGCGGACCTGACCATTCCATGCAAAGCAAATGTTTGTTACCTACAGATTTCCATGTGGTATCTCTATTGGTTGTTTAAATGTTCTCTTTTAATCTGGTCTATCTATAGGTATCAAAAGCAGACCGTTCGAAGGGTTGATACAAGAAAGTAGTCAAGATGTCGGTCATTCTTCGACTCCAGCACCTCCCATGGACGGCGAATGCCATGGATATTCGCCGTTTCTTCCATGGCCTCCAGATTCCCGATGGTGGCGTTCACATTGTTGGGGGTGATAATGGTGATGCATTTATTGCCTTCAGTTCAGATGAGGATGCTAGAAAGGCAATGCAGATGGACAATCTCAAAGTCAATGATCAGCCTGTTAGGTTGTTACTTAGTAGTAAGAGTGAAATGCAGAATGTGATAGCCATTGCACGTGGTCAAATGATGGGTGGGGCTGAGCCTCCAAAACCAGAAGCTCCTGCTGTTCCCACATATGACCGTCCCCCAGTTGTTAGCCAGCCACCTCCTGAATACCCACCTCCCATTGGGGCCCTTATTCCTGGTGCTATCCCCAATAGTGCAATGTATGCCGCTTATGCACATCCTCCTCCAAGAGAAGCCCCAGCAGTGCCCCCCAAGGACATGTATGCAAGGGATGTTCCGCCTCCTAAAGTGTATGGACAGCCAGAGCCCCAGCAGATGCAACCAGTGCGACCAGAGGATGGATTATACAGAGGGTTCCCTCCTCCAACATCTGAGGCTAGTGGATTTAGAGATCAGATGATGCGTAGGGAAATGCCTCCACCTATGAACGACCGCCAAGTTGAAAGGCACCCTGCTGAACCAAATAGACATGGAATGCCACCTCATCTTCTTGGCCCCCCACAAGGATATAGACCGATGCAACCTGATGGTATTCAAAGGGAACCTTCACGTGTCCCTCCATTTACAGATCGCCCACCAGTTCATGGGGAAAAGGATCATGACAGGGGAGAAAGGTTGCCACCCATGCCCTCTCGGGAGGTGAGGATGTCTGATATGCCTGTTCAAGGCCCTCCTCGTGGACCTCCAGGGCCAGGGGGTCCTCCAGGGCCTGGTGGTCCCCCGTCATTTGACAGACCACCAATGTTTAGACCAGGTGAACCTATGCCCCCAGGCCCACCAACTTCTGATTACTCTAGGCTAAACCAACGACCAAGGCCTGATCAGCCTGGACATCTAGGCCCTCCACCAACAAATGGGCCTCCTGACTTTAGACAACCACCTCCAGGGATGAAACCACCAGAGGGTCATGGTCCTCCTAGACCCCCAGGACCATGGAGTAGAGGGGAGCCCAGCGGTCCACCAGTTAGTAGAGATTCATCACCTCCAAGGCGTCCTGAGTACCCCCCGAGCAGTGGCCCTCCTACCGGGCCTCCTTTCCGTGGTCCACCTCCACATCGTGCTGGTGATGTCCATGGTTCACATCCACCAAAGCCTAGCCTTTTGCCAACTCCTCCATTAGTACAACGAGATTATCAAGATGGAATGGGTCACCATCCACGTGAGGGTCCACGTGATGGGCAGCCTCGCTTCAGTGAAAGACCTCCACAAGATGGTCCTGGTATGCTTCACCGCATGCAAGATTATCCCCCTAATGAGCGTCCACCCCCTGGCCAAGAGCGACGACCTCCAAACCCAGAGTCATTACAGTTTGGTCACCCGCCTGGAGATGTACACAGAGGCCCACCTCGCCCAGGATTTCATGATGGCCCCGGGCGAAATGGGCCACCTGGACCTCCCCCACCTGGGTGGAGAGATCGTTCACCTCCAATGCACAGTGATAGTCCAGACAGGGCAAGGGACAGGGATCAGCGAGATAGGGACCAAAGGGGTGAAAGGCGCGATCAGCGGAGAGATGATCGAAGAAATGGTCCATTTACTCCAGATAGAGGACGTGTTTCCTCCCAAAGAAAGGATGATTCATTTGCTAATGAGTTAGAAAACAGAGAAGGGGATGTTTATATTTACATCAGTGGTATGCCCCGAGGTGTCACTTATAGAGAAATGCGTCGGTTCTTTGCTGGCTTAGAAATTGCTGATGATGGTATTAAACTGATAAATGACAGGCATGGAAATAGGATTGGTTCTGCCTATGTTAAATTCCCTACAGAACGTGAGACTCATGAAGCTTTAACTCGTGAGGGTGAGTACATGCTTGACAAGAAAGTCCGCATTTCTAGGGCAACAGAGAGAGACTTTGTGGAAGCTGTTGATTCATATGTTCCGGGTAGGGATCGGTCTCGTTCCCCTGTGCGGACAAGGTCACCAGATCGTGAAAGGCGTCCGCGCCAGAGATCACCCATTCAGAGAAGATCTCGCAGATCGACCTCCCATGAGAAAGAACACCGTGATGTTCGTGAAAGGTCACGTCCAGATGATGAATCATGTATTATCATTCACAGCTTTCCAGTAAAAGCGACCAGAGAGGATCTCAAGCTATTCTTCAAACCTCTGCACCTAGGTAGGAGAATATATGTGGAATGTGATAGTAATGCAAGTTTGGGGATGTGCTACATTGATTTCCCTTCAAGCCGTGATTCTAAGGATGCACTAAGATATCACAAACGACCACTGTGTGATCAGCCTGTAGAAATTTATTCCATTACACGGGATGGTATGAGGGAGATCATCAACCAACTCAGAAATAATGAAAAGCCGGGTAAGATTCTCAGAGAGATAGGAGACTCTGAACGAACATCAGGTAGAGATTCAGATGGTGACCGCTATAAAAAAGACAGAATGCGTGGATCAGGTCGATCTGGACCTAATATGGATTCCCATAGGAAAAGGGATGACAGAAGAGACAATAGACCAGAGATCCTAGATCTCACTCAAGATGATCCCGATGAGGGCAGAATGGAAAAGGCCACTACATGTGTTCGAATCGATGGTGTTCCCTTCTCAGCAACTGTAAGAATGATACTTGACTTTTTCAGAGGGTGCAAAGTTGTCTGGCAAGGCACTCATATAGTTCGTGATGAAGAGGGCAAGGCAGTTGGTCACGCTTTCCTAGAGTTTGCCTCAGTAGAGGACTGTCAGCGCGCTCTGATCCGCGACAAGCAATACATGGGTAAACGCTATATTGAGATTATGCCAATTAGTAAAGATGATCTGGATGCTGAGGTTAAGGCAATGGGAGATCAGAGAGAGCCAATGGATGTAGGTCCACCAAGAGGACCTCCAAGGGGACCACCTAGGGGACCACCACGTGGACCAGGTGAACCTAGAGAGCACATGGATATGGAACCATCGAGGGGACCGCCACATGGATCGGGTGATCACAGAGAGCCAATAGAAATGGACCCATCCAGAGGACCACCACGTGGACCGCCTGATCATAGAGAGGCAGTGGATATGGATCCCTCAAGGGGACCCCCACGTGACCACAGAGAACCATTGGATATGGGTCCATATAGGGGACCACCACGTGGACCAGCTGATCACAGAGAGTCAATGGACATGGGTCATTCTAGGGGACCACCACGTGGACCGCCTGATCATAGAGGAGAGCCAATGGATATGGGTCCATCTAGGGGACCACCACGTGGACCACCTGATCATAGAGAGTTAATGGACATGGGTCTGGGCAGGGGACCACCACGAGGGCCTCCACCACCCGGACGTGGACGTGGGCACCCACGTGGACCACCTATGATGCGTGGACCCCCTCCTCCACATATGATGGGTCCGAGAGGACCACCCCCTGGTCGTAGGTTCCCAGGACCACGACCTCCTCCCAAGGGTCCTCCAAAGGCTGCCATAGGAGGATTCATTGTTGGTGGTAGAGGCTTTGACTTGAACGCTACAGAGGCTGATGTTATGGAATTCTTCGCAGAGTTCAGCCCTATCCCAGGTTCCTACAACCCTCTTCTAAAAGACAGAAAGCCCACTGGAAAGGCTAGTGTTGCCTTTGCCACCCAGGAGGATGCAGAAGCAGCAATGCTTGCTTTGAACAACGAAAATTGCAATGGACAACCGATATCACTCTACCAGATGTGAACAGGTACTTACAACTTGATGATTTGTTTCTTCCCTTTCACCCTCCAAACTACTAGTAAATAACAAATGCCATTGGTCTAAGACTGAAGTAGGTAAAACAGAAATATAATCAGAATTCCTCCTTTGCATAATGCATTAATTATACTTCTACTTTCAGGTATCTTTCAAGCACTGACATATGTGTAGTACTTTTAGCATCAATATCAAGGGAGTAATATTTAGTCCTCTTTGTGAACCCTTTTCTATACTATTACTAAATGCTTCAATCCTTTGTTTTATTGCAGGTAACAGCCTGTTGACAGTTGGGAAAGTGGGAACGAAACAAGGCAAAAAGGGACTGCCAATTATGTACAAATTGATCGTATGAAAAAAGCATTGCATCGAAGTAATGTTTGACACTAGAGACACCACACCAAAACCAACTCATCGCGAGGGAGGGGTGCTAGTACGCCCCACCAATATCTTGAATCTATGTTAAGTTTTGGTTTTATTTAGCAAACAATCTTTTGGTACAGGCCATGTTTTAGACTTTTGTGAAACAGGATCTACATGATATTGGATGTACCCGGTAACATTTTTGAACATGGATATATATGTGTTAGTTATCGTCACATATTTCGTTGATTTTACCATATGATTAATGAAGTAAGGGATCCTTTCTTTGTTCTAGCATTTATAGTTACGAAATAGGAGTTTCCGTTGTCAGTTAGTACAGACCTATCCTAAGATATATGTAGGTAAAAAGTAACATGAAGCTCCTTTCACAACCGGTTGTGATTACTGGATACACCTCTACACGGACACATTCACACCACAGAGTGGACATCACGTCCTAAAACACAGATATTAAAGTGATTTATTGACACAGGTAAATCCAGCAAGTATTGGGTTCATAATGAACACATACACGTTCTAGACTTATCATAATACATGGTCTACAAATAGCAAATGGTAGAACCCAAGATGACATTTAAAGTTGGCAGCTGGAACATGCAACTATGGCTTCAACTTCAAGGACTACAGCCTGTTTTACGTTATTATCAATCATTTTCCATGTTGTCTCTTCCGTTGTCGACACTGTATATATTTATATATTTTGTATAGGCCTACAAAGATCTCTAAATTCCGAGATTCAAGTTTTAAATGAACAATTGGTAGCCGGGGTTTGTAGTTCCAGGCGGCTTCAGATGATGGGCTGTTTGCCCAGCTCATTGTGACCTTACTTTTACCGTCTTGGGAGTAGAAGGGACCCGAAGGAAATTCCTACAGTCTCTTATAGTGTGTTGTCATCGTCCTTGGATAATGATTAGACCTACATAAATATGTCCCCACTGTGCCCCGTCACTTAGCATTACAGAGCTTAGACTGCCATGGTTAAATGTGATATACTATAAAGTAGAAACACGCAAGCGTGTATTACAGATACATGTGTAGGAGCATTTTCTATCAGCACACAATCATGTACTTTATCACAAAAGAAGATTCCTCAGAGCCCCATATTCAGTGGAAGTGTGTAAATGGAATGTGTTTAACTGCGTGATATGGATCAAACGGCTGTATAATACCATGTACAAAGTTTCATTATATGCCTACATCGTGCTTAATCAACTGGGCGAGGTAACAGTTTATTTTTATCTGAGAAAAGTCACTTCTTGTACATGTATATTTCCGTGAAGTGTCATGGTTAAGAGTAGTGATGATGCAGCATTGTGCCGTTTTAAAGTACCAAACAGGCCGTTTCAATGTGTTAATGTGTGTGTATCACAACTGTACAGTAAAGCGTAACTGGAAATAAATTATACAGTGTAAATTTCTGTTTATAAATCGTCTTATGTGACAAATCTAGGGGGTCACAGGTTCTCTCCAACTGTTACATACGTAAGGCGGTAAATCTTAGGATCGTACCATATGTCTGCGTCCTAGGACTTGTGACAGGTTGAGATGCTCCTGCTGCGACCCACACTAGGCCAGAGATATGAGCGGAGCCTCTGCAAGTGGGAGTTTGCTGCTAACCATGATGTTATGTACATGTATGTCCAGAGCGGCGCAATCAAATAGGATCAGGCTATACCCTATAGTCCAGACATAGGCCCCTATACATGGAATTCAGTCATGAGCTACTTCACTAAGTCAAAATTAATATAGGGGCTAAATAGCAGTATTTTGAAATTTTCTATTTGCTTTCTTAGATTTGACCTCGCCACCTTCAGAACCTGCACCTTTTAGCCATTATACCGTTAGTGTTTAAAGTCACAAGGATGTCAAATCCTAGGAGAAACTTACACAAGGTCATACATGTATGTGAGAAGGCCCTGTAATATACCTAGATAAGTAGAAAGGAATACCATGATAACAGAACAGTGCATGAATATAGTTAGTGGTTTTGTGGCTAAAACGAATTAAAGGTAATTCTACTCTATGTGGGTGTGGCTACAATCCATAACAGGAGAGGTTACTGCTGCTGTAGGCAACCACAAAGCCTTGAGCACAGGTGTTTGAATATGAGACCAAACTGGTACCTTAAGTTGGCTTTGGTGCCCAGCCACTGAGTCTGCTTTGATGAGAGTAGCATCCTTCCTCCTCTTACCCACCAATCTACACAAAGACCATAGCTGGCGTGCGCAGCTTAAAATTACCTTGAACTTGGCTATGATGTTAAAACCATAGACTACATGTAGATTCGGTCCTGTTTTGCTCATCCTCTCCACTTTGCAATATTACTTACACAGAGAAAAGAAAATATAAAGGCCTAGTTATTTTGGCTGAGTATCACAAAATATTGTTTTCTTCTTTTTGTGGACATTTTCGGGCAACATGCAGCTAATCCTTTTCTTTCAATTCCCCTCACCGCTCATTGTCACGATTTCACTATCTCAAAAGTCGTGAATGTTTAAATTAGCCTTGTTTTAGGCCCATTAACACAGGACCATGTAAACACGAGATATTTGGCAATTCACTCTAAAAAAATATCCCCCCCCCCTCCACGATTTTTGCCATGCCTTTACTATTACCATGCAGTATCACATTTTGACCACCCCGGCCCTTCACTCATGCAAAGAGGTTTTCCGTAACACACCTAAATGATAGCCTAATTCCAGAAAGTTTGATATAAAAAGTATCTGGCTCTGGCTGAATAGGCTTATATATGGAGCCGCATCACTTTATGCATGGTGAACTGTCCCCTTTCTTAATAGGCCAATGTGTCAATCAAAATTGCGCTCACTGTCAAAAATAGACAAGATGTGTGACATCCTTTAGCACTGGAATTGCATATTATTTCATGTTGGAAGCAGTGTGATCCAAACGCCCCATAGGTTTAACCTTAGGGCTCGGTATCTCACCCCCCCCCCCCCCCCGTGAGATAACCCTATCCTGTATCTCACGGCCAGTAACAACGCCCCAAATCATCATAAAACCTGTAAATAATTTATTTGGATATTTTTAAAAAGTTTTTGAACATTTCTGACTCAGGTAACATGAAATAAATGCAAAGAATCGCTTGTGTTACGTCTGACTGAGGGTTATCGCACTCGGCTTCACCTCGTGAGATAACCCTCAAGTCAGACCCAACACTCGTGAACCTTTGTCTATGGCCCCAACCGCAGAACCCCACCAGGAAGGATTGAAGGGGTCTATGGGCAACTAGCGGGATGAATTATCCTAATCCCTTGCTTTCACTTATGATTTCTCATCATAACAGCTCTGTGATGTACAGTGTATCAGTCTTATAGGTCGCATGCAAATGCGGAAGGGCTATGGGGTATCTGGTAGCGATGGGGCCATCCATAAATGATGTCATGAAGAATTTGAACATTCTTGACCCCCCCCCCCAACCTTTCATGTTTTCTGCCAATTTTGCAATGCTGAATGCATACCCCCCCCCCCCTTCCAGCATGATGTCATATGTGGATGGCCCCTATGAAGGAATAGACGAATAGGGTAGGAAAGGTGATGGGGTATGGAAGTAAAAAGCTAGGAAATAACAGTAGGTGTAGTGAAGTACCAGGAATGGAGACATCAGGCGATGGAGGAGCAAGGAAGGTGGGAGTGAGAGGATAGGGGCCATTCACAAATTAAAATGACCTCATGCTTTTTGCACCACTTTTGACCGCTACCCCCGTTCATCATGCCCTTATCATAGAAATGTATAGGAGGCATGGACGCCACTACATGACGTCATTTATGGACAGTCTCATGGGGGATCTGGGAGTGAGGGGCTTGGAGGATGACAATAGGGGAATCACAGAGTAGCTGGGTCAGGTCGTCAGAAAGTGTAAGATTTTGCCCTGGAAGGCCCTTAAAAATTAATTTTCTAATTACTTTATATAACCCTAACATATTTGTGAAGGGACATCCCCTCAGCTCAGAAAACCAAAAAATACCGACTTAGGACATCCGGTTCCATTTTTATTGCTTGTTTTGTGTCATGTAACGTCCGGTACCAAAATGATGAAATATGGAGGTGATTAAAGTTGCTGTCAGTACTATAGAATGTCCCATTATACATAGCGAACCCATGCAATAGCAAGGCCAATATGTCTATTATTGACTTCAATTATGAAATGGAACAAAATTTGAGTTATGCATGCACAGTAGACTGCCTCTTACATGATGATAAAAGTACCAGACGTTACGTAACGTCCGGTACTTTTATCAGAATTATTTCACATAAGCTGCTCTCACATGGAGACAAATGCTGATAGACACACAATTTTTTCACCAAAGTAGGGGATAATAGGTCCCTTTATATACTTAATAACAAAAATGTTGAAGCTTTATTTTTTCCATGTAATATAACTGATTTAGATTTAGGTACCGGACGTTACAAATTACAGATTTCCATTTTCAAACACACATGATGAAAAATTCTCATTCAATAACATGTCCAAACCTCATGGAAATGATACCTATAATCATATACAATATAAAAAATAACTTTGGGATACTCCAGATGTTCTTTATTCAATACAGGACACTTGTAAAAAATACAAAAAGGAAAAAAAGAACAAATTTGGCCATTTTTTTCACTTCGGAAGGCTACAAGTCAGAGAGTTTTTGATGCATGACCACAAATTAACATTTTTCTGATAGCCCTATGTGTCCTCTATCAAATGAGTCTATGTGAGACAAGATTGGTTCACAACTTCTTTCCCCAGAGCCAGAAGAGTCCAAAACGACCCCAAAAACACAAAATCTACTGCTTTCTGGCGACCTGACCCAGCTATAGTTAGGCCCGTATGGGGTAGGGGAGTGAGGAATATCTACCACTACCAGTATATCATATGGTCAGCACTTTCCACCTGTGTTCCAAAATTGTGAAAATCAAATTTTGTTCATCTGACAGGGTCCTTTTGGTCCACCCATAACATGACCAAATAGCGGTCCCCAGAGGTGGACCCCCCCCCCTTTGGGCCCACCCAAGATGTCCACTTTGTATGCCCCCTTTCATAACCCCTATCTCTCTCTCTGATATAATTTTTATTGTTTGCAAACTGTGACATTTATGACTCAACAGCATCTAAAACATATGAAAATTTCTCAAAATTTTCTAACACGAGGTAATCCAGAAAAAAATCACTGTCATATCATAGATATAGATAATGCTTGGCTTAGGCCTATACAACCCTTTCATCAGCTTTGATACAGCAGATGGTGCTAGTGGCGACCATGCCACTTTGCTACTCCAACAGGGGCATGGCTGGTTTGGACTCCAGTACCTATAATGGGTCAACATGTTTCTAATGATCTGCTTATGTTTGGCTCATTATTTTCTTTATCTATTGATAGTGATTATTACCACACTATTTCTCTGTGTCCAGCTTTAATTTTTAAGACCTCTATTTTACATTGCAAATGTGCATTTTGTTGAGGGGTGTCTGTGAACTAAGGGTAAACCTATGGAGCCCTTGGAGTAGATGCTGGACATGCCCATGTAAGCAGTGGGGCTACTGGAGCACCATCTAGTGTATCAACTTGGAAAAACTAATGTATATGTAAGGCATAGCTTATACCATGAACCCATCCTTGATTGGTATAGGCTATGGTATAAGAATGGGTCAGGGATGTAGGGTATAATTACATTAGATTATGACTAAAAAACATCCCCAATGTGCACCAGTGACCACATAAGCATCTGGGCATTCGGTGTGCCTTATGAGTTGTACACTATGTGGGGTTCCCCAGGTAATCTTCTATCAGATTTATAAGTTCGGGTGTATCAAAATACCTTAAACAATGAGTTGATATATTTGATTCAAAAATTTCCTTGGGGAACAAGCTGTCCAAACCCTATCAAAGAACAATCATTACAATCACTGAAATTGCTTGCTTACACCAACATGCTTTCAATATAAGTTTGATGAGTATGTTATAAGGTTTTCTTTGGGCATGAACCAAAACTCTCTTAATCACCAGTGAATAAACACACTCCTGAAGGTACACCAAAATGCTTTAAACTTCAAAATTTGACATCAATTCTTCAAAGATTTTCCCAGGGGTGGGGGCAGGCCACCACCCCCCCCCCCCTTAACACTAATATCTTAAAATACTAGATTCAAATCTGAGACTAGTTGAATCCCTTAAACTTGAAAGTTTGACATCTATATTCCAAAATTTTTCTTGAGGGACCAGCCCCCAAAACCTCACAAAGGACAAAACATTACCACATAAGATTTGCATCCCCTTTAAATGGAAGCCCTGCCCACCAGCAGGTTCACACCAAAGTGTTTTAAAATTTGCTGTTTGATATTTGTAAATCTGAAATTTTCTAGGGGACTCGTGTGTGTTAGCAAAGGCTAATAACAATCGGCCTACGGCCTTGTGTCATTATCCTTCACTAACACACACTCGTCATGAGTTATCCATTGATTACTTGTTCAATGTTTGGATGGATATCAGGCACCCAGTGCCTGTTATCCTGGATATCAGGCACCCTTTACATATGGAGGAACACATTTAAAACCATTCTACCCCAGCTAGGAATTGAACCTGCAAAGGCTGGATCAGAATGCCAAAGTGCTGCCCATGCGGCCACACCGCCAGACGTTCAGAGCAGCAGTAGAGGTTGGTTAGTTGAATAGTAGTAGTAATGATATGTTATGGTTGGAAGCATTCATAAATTTACCCCACTCCGCCAATAGGACTGCTGCATATAACCCCAGCGGATCACCGAACGCAGCCAAACCACCAGTAACTGTCCACGTTCGCGTAAACCCCTATCACTACCATAACCTAGAAAGGCCTGAACTTACGGAGCCCCTAAAAGGTTTTCTACACATTTTTTTTCTCTAGTTTGTTTCCGCAAGTTTTATTTTCGTTTCCGCAAGTTTTATTTTCGTTTCTGCAAGTTTTATTTTCGTTTCCGCAACTTTTTATTTTTGTTTCCGCAAGTTATATTTTGTTTCCGCAAGTAAACATTTTGTTTACACAACTTTATGTTTTGTTTCCACAGCTTAAAATTCACAATTGATTGACTATGCACAAAGAAAAACTATTAAGTTGTAGAGACAAAAGTATAAGTTGCGAAAACGAAAATTAAAGTTGCGAAAACAAAAATAAAACTTGCGGAAACGAAAATAAAACTTGCAGAAACGAAAATAAAACTTGCAGAAATGAAAATAAAACTTGTGGAAACGAAAATAAGACTTGCAGAAATGGAAATACTACTCGCGGAAACGAAAATACTTCTCGCAGAAACGAAAATACTTCTTCCGGAAACGAAAATACTTCTTGCGGAAATAAAATCTCGAAATAAATGTGTAGAAAACAGATGTCCTTTCCAGGGCTCCGTATGAACTTGTGTGCCGTTAGTATAGCGCTTAGTATGGACGTCCTGTGTATCCACCATTTTGAATTTCGCTGGTTGAGGTAAACCCCACTGATAAGACATATCATGATGCGTACCTTGTCCCTGGGTAACACCCACTTCCAGGGACATGCTGGTTCCATCCTATCAGCTCTTATCAGTGCATGTCGTCAGGAACCAGCTCCAGTCCCGCTTACACCCAATAGTGGACAGCACGTCGCTCTCCAAACCCATGGTACAGGCGTTCACTTCCCGGCCTGATACACCTTTTTTTTCCTCTCTAGAAGATAAAGCTTTAGTACTGCGTGCCACTCACAGTAAACTTTCTCATTTTCAATGAATGCATGATGCATTCTGATGCATTAATCATGTAATAAAATAAGTATTCCTATGCACCTCATGCATTATTGGTGCATACATCTGACATGTCACCTGTTAGGCATTGATTATCCACTTAGTAAGGGCCACACAATACCATAAGGTAGGCTATATCAATACTGTAGCGGTCACGGCCATGAGAGCCTTAGACTGGCAATGAGAGCTTCGATCACAGGATCAGAGGAGCAGTTCAGAGATGACAGCCCCCACACTGATGACACTGATAAGTGTAACAATTACACTTAACATACAGGCACTAGATGAAGTCATGAAGCCTGTGTCTATTAACTATACATTATGCTAAGGGAGTGGTCATTATTTATCAACAGGGGGGGGGGGTGGTGGGTTTGAGGGGGGGCGTAAAATTTTCAGACCCCTCCCGAGGGGGGGGGCTAAAAAAGATTTTACCCCTCTTGAGGGGGGGGGCTAAAAAAATTCACCCTCTTTTTAGCAAAACAGTCTGCACGCTACTATAGATCAAAGACAGGCGTAGGAAGCAAATCTTTATTGGGGGGGCCCAGCGGGGACCCAATTTGAACACCTTGAATTATCGGCTTGAGCGCGATGATGCCTATACATACCCATAATAGAATTTAATAGAAAAGTATTTTTGATGAATTTTAGATCTGATTTGAGGCTCAGGGCTCCATTTTCCCTATCCCTTTAACATACTAATCTAATTTGGAATGGAAAGTTTTAGCTGCTTTTACATTTGATTATGACTTCTTGGTAAATTTTGGGGGGCCCAGACATAATCAGGCCCCCCTCCTTTATGATTGGGGGGCCCAGGCCCCCCTGGCCCCCCCTTTTCCTACGCCCCTGAAAGAGGGGTGCAAAAAATTTTGACTGCCGTCGAGGGGGGCGTAAAAAATTTCCGCGCGTCCGCGCGAAAACCCACCACCCCCCCCTGTTGATAAATAATGACCACTCCCTAATACAATATGCCAATGTGGCTACATTTGTCTGCTCGGTTAAATATTAAATGTAGGTTTTGTTACACTTAGCTGTGATTGGGGTGTAAGTTAAATTGTTACAGATAGCCGCCTTTTGTTACACTTAATTTGTTACACTTAGCAATATTTTGTTACAGTTAGCAGTTGGGTCATTGACCCCTAAGTGTTATTATAACAGTTAGCAGTTTTGTTACACTTAGCAGTTGTACACCCCCACCTGTCATTTGACGTAATTTATGGATACCCCCCACCCCCCATCCACAATCAAAGGATGGAACGGCTCGATCCATAGCCCTGAAGGCAAATGGACTGTTCCTGTGCCCCATATGGTGATTGGCATCCACTACACCCCCACACCCGGTCCCTCTTTTGTTAATCTCAGGTAGATGCTATACTTGGTTCTGGACCAGAGACCCTTTAGTTCTTTTTTTTTTACACCTTGTCACATATTCGTACAGTCCAGAATAGCCATCAATACCCACATCCACTCTGGTCAAGGAGTTCAGGGTACAGTGTGTATAAGAGTGAGGGATGTGGGAAATGACTTGCGAATGACTTGGAGTTATGACTATATATATATATATATATATATATATATATATATATATATATATATATATATATATATATATATATATAACCTTGCATGACTTAGGAAGACTTGTTAATGACTTGGAAATGGGGAGGACTTGGCGATACACTTTGAAATTCCTTGGGATGATGTGGGAATGGCGATGGGATGACTTGGGGATGGCTTAGAATGACTATATGGAAGACAATGTAATGACATGGGGATGAGTTGGATGTGACTTAAATATTTGTTTTGAAAGTTGAATAATCTATTCGTTATTAAAGGCAACAGTTTAATAGAGCTAATGCTCTTCGCTATCTCTCCGTCCCACCATAACTTGGGTTACTTTAGGCCTAAATGCTGCGATTGAAATAGGTAAGCGTTGGAAATAGTTCCCCCAATGGATACCATTTCCACTCCTACAGTAAACGCAGAGAATTATGTAATTGATACTCTAATAGCGACAATGAGGACCAGTCCCGGGGGACCAGTATACAACATTATAAGTGCTTGGCAAGCTGCCAATTATGTTAATTTTGTCTCACAATTTATTGTTCCAAGCTAAGATCGGTGTCCAGATAATATTCTATGCATATTAATTAACTAGAAACAATATATAATCATATTACCTCATGGCCTACAAGGTGCCTAGGTCTACATCCTAATGCCAATATCAATTTCATAAACATAGATAGGAGACGGTGTGTAAATACATAGACGACAATCTTCATTACTGCACGTGGTCAAATGTGTATCTGACATCCCACTGAGACCCATGATAATCAATTTTATCATAAACAGTAGCAAAGTTACATGTATACCTATAACGGCATTTATAATGGGCCGATGATATATGCACGACCACGTCGTGTGTATTTGAAGCATTATACACACGACCAGGTCGTGGGTATAAGTAATCCCTACATACACGACCATCTGAGAGACAGGAAAAGTTGTGTCTATAATACTTCAAATACACACGACCATCTGAGAAACAGGAATATATTGGTAACAGGACACAATAAAATTATCTGAGAAACAGGACAGGTCATGTGTAACTACCCACAAATACACACGACCATCTGAGAAACAGGAATATATTGGTAACAGGACACAATAAAATTATCTGAGAAACAGGACAGGTCATGTGTAACTACCCACAAATACACACGACCATCTGAGAAACAGGAATATATTGGTAACAGGACACAATAAAATTATCTGAGAAACAGGACAGGTCATGTGTGTAACTACCCACTATATACACAATCATCTGAGAAACAGGACTATTGGTAACAGGACACAATAAAATTATCTGAGAAACAGGACCATATATTTTAGTAACAGGTTTTTAAGATGTAGTTTTACGCACAATACTGAATTGTCATGTTTCTAAGATACTAAATTGTCTCGTTTCTAAGATTAGTGTTGTCCCGTTTCAAAGATTTTTTTAGTGTGTATTAGACCATGCAATACGCACGTCGAGGTCGTGCGTATTATATGCTATATATGCACGACATCGTCGTGCATATATATTGCAGG
Organism: Acholoe squamosa; assembly: GCA_949317995.1. Lineage (NCBI taxonomy): Eukaryota > Metazoa > Annelida > Polychaeta > Phyllodocida > Polynoidae > Acholoe > Acholoe squamosa. The sequence goes on along the minus strand of OX439038.1, from coordinate 63,346,327 downwards.
TGCACTATCCCGGCTTGCCAAACATATGGAGATTGAATTCAATTGTTTTCCCAGGAAAAGCACTCCAAAGTCATTCGGTTTACCTTTTCGGCCAGCAGGGAGCATCTCTGGTGAAAATACTGCGAGTGTGTATGAAATATGCATTGCCTTTGATGAATATGCATGTAATTATACTGTGGCTTGGTGTAATACGACATTCTTCTTCGTTAGAGGCTTTACATTGCGAATGTATAAGGGCTTTTCTCACCCTGAGAATACCTGTTGGTGCAACAGAAAGTCAATATGTGGAGAATGTCCCATGAGTTATTATACTACCATAGAGGTCTATACTTCCAAGGTATAACTAATATAACCTCCCAAGGAGCGGAACAAATAGAATGTCGCTATCGTCTGCACCTGACAGCGGTTTATTGGCTGCTTGATTCACTGCTTGACAATGACGCATATTACGCTCCAAACAATCCAGAGTTATTCTAATGGTATCTAGATCAATCCAATAATCTCATTATCCTACTGGTGATGCAATGACCATTTCCATGTCCATTCCCTTTGGCGAGTTCTTTTTCTCCTTTCCCCAATCATGTCTATATGAAAACGTTATGTAGTATTTCGCAAAAAGTAATACGGCATCTCTGCATCTCTGGTTTGGCCTATGAGATTTAGCTCAGGCTTGTCACAGAGTGAATCCCATTTGTCCCAGTAGATGGCACAACTGTGGTGTTACTTAACCACACTTCTAAATAAGATTCATCGACACAATGTACAGCATAGATCTTTGGTGCCAGCGCCCATAGGAAGGTAAGGGCAGCCACAGCCATGCAGCAACTCACCAAGATGACCATCCTCCATAATGAATCATTCACTTCTACTACCAAAATTGCAATAACCAATGCAATCCAAATTAGCAAAGAAAATAGACAGGCTAGCATCACTTGTCGGCTCTCGTAGTAGTTTTCCGAGCGACTCCTAGTTAGGAAACCGCAGGTGAGACCAATCAGGGTGAGGCAGACGTTGGCGCAGAGAGGAAGCAGGAGGTTGGGCACGGTGAGAAGGCAAGGTAAGGGTCTAGTCGGAAACCCCAATCCTCGACTTCCTGCCACAGCTTCAGCGTATTCTGGCAATGAGTTGGGGTAGAGGATGATGTAGGTGACCACAACGCCCTGCAGAAGAAGGCAGAAATATAAATGAGTAGTTCTTTATGATGTGCATGTAAGGGGTATAACGGTTTTCCATGGCATTGATTAAATGGTTATGGCCTAAGGGCATAAGCCTATTATGATCAACAGAAGATACATGCATCTCGCCACTCATCTGATGGCGGCAGAGATGAGAATGGATATAGCCGAATAATGTAGCACTAAGTTGACAATAAATGATAGACTGTCGGGGAGAGAAAGAAAATATCATTATAATGCAAGCATTAGAAACCTCCTTTTTGAATAATCGTGAATTATGAGAGGTTAGGGAGTGATCATTTTTTAACAACAGGGGGAGGCTGGTGGGTTTGCGCGCAGACGCGCGAAAAAAATTTCGACCCCCCCCCCCTCTCGAGGGGGTAAAATTTTTTCGACCCCCCCCCCCCATAAGGGACAAAAAACGCGCGCGAACGTCCCCTTTTAGCCTATAGTAACGCACAGGGTTTTCCACTGAAAACAGGTGAAATTATTTTGACCCCCCCATCAGAGGTATTGAAAAGATTCTGACCCCCCCTGGTCAAGTGGTTGAAAAAATTCTGACCTCCCCCTCAAACCCACGCCCCCCCCCCCCCTGTTGTTAAAAAATGATCACTCCCTTAGTAGTATATGGAAATTGAGTTTTTCGCTCATAGTTAGTGCCCGATAAAAAGTCATATTTCGATATACTACTTGCACACGGTCCAAACGGGAGCGACCAATGAAACTCGCGTGCACACGCTGACTATCCCCTCGCTCTACAGAGAGGTTGCCCTCTCATGGCTCTTTAAGTGATCACGCCACTGTGTGATTATCGCAGCAATTCTCACAAAAGGCTGTACTTGACTTTTACCTTTACATACAGAGTGAGTGCCCCTCACTTTTCAAACCCAGGATTCGCCATCGGTAGGCCTAATTGTATTCATGTTTCATTACAACAAATGGCTAATGTTTGATTAAAGTAATACGTTATCCATTCCTTAAAGGATTGATACTAGGAATACACCGGAAGTGATGATAAATTGAAATTACAAAACATCTTACCTGCACTAAACAGATAATCAATACAGCGATTGATGGCATTGACCGGCAGAGACAGGGTGGAGATTTGCCTGAAGTTGTGTGGATGGTCCTGACACAAGCATTAAGGCTTGTCAATGTTACTGGGGATGTGACAAGTAAAATAGATACCCCATGTCCTATCACCTGCACCGTGCACGTCATGCTGTTTATTGTAAGCACTAACACTAATGACACTGTGAACTCAATAGTCATACCAAAGATAATAACACATAGAAGGATGTAAGATGAGTTCTGGATTAATTTGGTGTATCTTTTGGTATATAACCAAATAAAGGCGACAAAAGAAAGTGTTAGGCCAAACGAACTGACTACTATAAGTCCAACAGAAAGGGGGTCCGGTGGTTCTTTATGGGTGACCTTCATGGACGTGCTGCAATTGCTAATCCTACATAGTAAACATATTTCAAAGTTTTTATCATTTCTGTTTCTGGAACATTGCATGTCACATTGCTCCCCATAGAAATGCTTTGATGATGGGCCCTCTAGCTTGAATGCCACTGTTTGAGAAATAATGTCAACAACTGAAACTTCAGGGCGTTTTGAAAAGGCGTTATAAGTACCAACTAACATTGGCTTATTTTTATTCCGGTTAATGAGGATATTGTACTTCACAAGCTTATCTCCTAAAGGCTTCGGGTGTAGATAGTCGGTAGTGATGCTGTCAACGGTGGACTTTAGTTTGGCCTGATAGTCACTGTTTCTGAGGCAATGTTGTACTTTATCAGGAACTTTATGGGTGCCATTGAAGGCCGTGGGACAATGCCTCGACAACACTTTGTGCAGAGACTCTGCATACGCCATGGTACTACCAAGTTCATGTATAGCATACAGGTCACACTCGTCAACATTGGGTTTTTTCATCAGTTTTGGTCTCCGGCACAGAGGACTTGGGTATCCCGTCGTCCAAACACAATTTCCAATAGACTCAAAATTGTATTTGCTCCAAGGTATTTTGTCGCCGATGGCATTAGAGATGACCGTTTTACCCAGCTGTGGAATGTTAATGATTTCTCTGTGTAAGGTGATGGAAATGGGGGCAGAGCTTAGCTGCAAGTTTTTGCCACCAACCCATATGATATCTGTCCTTTTCCAAGTCTCCATCACCGATATTAGAGCATTTTGCTGAACTAAGCCCAAAAGTGATATTGCTGTCTTGATTCCTCCAAACTTTGATCTTACAGTTTTGAGTTTGTTCCAAAATGCTTTGCTGAGGTCTAAAGGTAATTTCACCAAAATGACGCAGATTCCGTTACGTTCCTCTAACCACTCTGTTATATTATCACCTTCTATGCTGGATACAAATAGAAACGTTTTTGTCCAGTTCAATTTGTCCAAAACGGAAAATATGGCTTCCAAAAGCAGCTCATCATGGAGTGGTTTGGTGATCGATTCTAATTTTGACTCTTGTGGCACAGAATCAACTTCTGACAGAGTTACATTTGAACTTATCGCATTAGGCTGAACAATTTCCAAAGTATTTGAAACCATCGGTCGAATCCATCCAAAAGGAGTCGTGTACAGGTTCTGGAAACCTTGTCTACATGTTGCCTCGTCAGTGCTAACTTTGATACTGTAATTCCAGGGGTTTGATATCCTGGGTAGAACCACAGCCGAATAGGCCAAAAGATAAGGGTCTGAGAAACACGTCTCCATGACAAAATGACCAACTGTCACATTTGGGAGGATATCTTGTCTCCTGTTGATTTCTGCAATTTGAGAAACGAAATTCTGAGCACAATCACTCCATATTGACATTTTATTATAAACATCTGTAGAGCATGACCCATTTAGCGTTGGGCTCCCGAAACCAAGCAGGAGGGCAACCGTGATGTCTCCATGGCTACCATAGCAACGAGACAGAGTCAGTGGAGATCCAGAGCCAGTATCCAAAGCAACAGAAGATGTGAAGAAGACACAAATGAGAAATGCCAACCCAATATAGTAGGTTTCCCTGTGAACCCTTCTCCAAGTAGACACATGCATCCTTGTGTTTTCCTTGTGGTAGGGAGCGTGGTGGCGTCTTAAAGCAAATGCTCTGTGGGATGCAGCAAGGTAATGAACAGGTGGCGGGCGGTGCTGCCTTACATATAGGGAGGGGTGGTAATGGTCTGAGTGCATGAGGCCCTGTGCATGGCATACACATCTCTACCTCTTCAGGCTCTTTACACTTGCCTCTGTTGTACATGTATACTACTGTGCTCCTCCTTTGTGTGTCTAGATCCCATCACCACTACTCTTAGATCTTAAAAGGATCGTACAAAAAGCTCTGGAGTGTCCGCTGCAGGTGTTTATGGTGGAATCATGCACATGGAATATCTCTAGCATATTCTATAGATATACTGTCTGTCATCACTGCATACATCAAAAGACATAATGGATCTGGCTATGTCCCATTACATCTGTTAGCACAATAGAGGTACTGCTGAAATACCAGGAAAGAAAGAATTGTACTGGTTTTATCCCATAACTTAAAGAAAGGAGAGGAAATTGAAAATATCAATACTCCTTTTAAGGTGGAAGGTTGAATGCACCTTCACCTGTTGTGTTAGAAAGGCCGTCTAAAAGCGTCAAATTGGAGTTGTAGACTTTCTGACACGGGTGACCCTGAGAACGATTCCCAAAGGATCAATGTATACACAGAAAATAATCCAAGTTAGTAAATACTAATCTAACTTAGACAAAATCACCCATTAGGCAAAATAGCCAACATGTTAGTAACATCTTACTAATGTGTTAGTAGTATTAACTAACCTATTAAGGCAAGCTGACTTGACTTAGCCATGTCTAAGGGGTAGTAGTTTTGTCTAAGGGGTAGCAGTTTTGTCTAAGGGGTAGTAGATTTTTTCACACCAGGTGGCAGTGTGGTTTGCATAAGGATTTTTATGGTAAGTGTTTATCATGGAAAAGCCTATAAATGTCAGAATAATGGTGCTTTAAATGACTATCGACATAATAAAGCCTCTACAATTCAACCTGGCATGTGATTTAACAGAGTACATTTAATAAATATATATTTGTTATTGAAGGAGCAATGAAGAAGAATGGAAACACCTTTTCTGTGGAAATTTGATTTACTCATATATCCACATCTTTGACCTTATGATAAACCCAGAGCAACTAAGTTCATGGGTTGCAATGAAAATGAGGTGAGGTATTGAACTTGCTTCTCAAATGGAGAGGCTCTGTTCTGGATGTCTTAACCTATGTGGAGTTTACACTTACCATTTCAGAATTAAAGGCCAAATTCCACAACGTGAAAATGGCCATAAAATCATTGTGATTTAGGCATGCACTGTTCCTTAGCTGATATTGGAGGATAATATCGTCTAAGGAGGGCCTATAACGTCTAAGGAGCCTTGCCAAAGTCTTGATTTTTGTAGAGTAGAACATATCAAAAATTTTTGATATTTTCTTCAGAAAAGGTCAGAAATCTCTGTGAATTTGTCTGAGGTCATGATTTCCCAGCTAAAAGATGAATGTCACAATGATTTACTGACCAATAACAACAATTGAATCAAAATCACAGAGATTGAGTGGTCAAAAGCAGCAATAGAATCAAAATCACAGAGATGTACTGCCCAATATTGGCTAGCAGTGAGATTTGGAGTAAGAAATTGACAAGAGTCTGCGACTGCCAATATCCAGAATCACAAACATTTCGGACCCATTTTTCACGTAGTGGGATTTGACCTTAAGAGAATTGCTATGTTGCTTGAAAGTCTATGTAGTTAGTGGAAAAGTCTAAGGCAAGTTAGAAGAAATCAGGCAAGTGGGGCATTTTTCCTAAGGGTTAGGCGTAAACTCCCAAGAAAACTTCGGTGGTTTGGGGACGTGCAAACTCCCAACTTGGGTTAGCAAGTCCAACAAATGTTAGGCGAAAGGCCTAAGATATTCAGAATATTTTTTTGTGTGTAACCCCTGCCTATACTGATCAAGGACATGCTATACCTTGAGCTCATACCATGTTGAGTAGTAACGCTAGAGAAGTGAGACACCTGCAGGAATTGTCAGTTAAATACATCAAAATAAATATATAAATATAAAGCACAGGCCTTGTGTATGCACATGGGAGATGGTGGGATTGAAATCAATTAATCAAGACTCTTTTTACATCCCAAAAGGATGCATAACCTGTGTTATGCTCAGCTTATAAGAGAGAGTAAGGATGCGCTTAGACGTGCAAATACGGTATGTGTGTAGCTGGAGAGGGGGGTCGGGGTAGGCTACAGGGAGGATCGGCAGGTGAGGCCTTGTACAGGCGCAGGCCAGGTAAGACAGCCACCTGAGCACAACGACCACCACCACGCCCTTGTCATCAGATGCTTCTGTGCCTACCCCCTCCTCCCTCTAACATTCAATAAGACACTCCAGCACCCAGGGAGGCCCCACCCATGTAGCACAGGCTCCAAAATACCTCACCTCCACCAAGAAGTCATCATAATAACTCATTGTGAACTCCTCCTCTCTCCCTGCTAGACTTTCCACGTCAGTACGTGCGGGAGCATCATCATCTTTTTTTATCTATTTCTTTTTGGTGAATTACGGACTTAACTCTCAAAGTGGAATTTATTTTTACGGTAGATATGGAGCAGAAGTAACATAACTCCTTCTTTTCAAATGAAGAGTCATAATGTTGGTTTTGCATGTGTGTATGCACGCGTCTTCACTACTTCTGCATTGACAAACATACACTTTGTCTCTAATGGTTTATATAAGTGCATTTCCGCGCTTCATTACAACCTCATTGGCTCAGGGTACCTGAGGATAAGTTTGAGTTTTGAGTTTGAATATTTTTATTGGTTAAAAATCAAATTGATACAATTAGCTGTTCATTCTAGCCAAGTAACAAAAAAAAGGCAACAAAGAAATTTAGTAGTAATAACCATAATAACCAAGGGAGACGTGTTGGAGTCAAGATTCAGTCGTTTTTGATTAAATCTTCACAATGTTTTATGCATAGTGTATGTGTGAAACGTCATATTCAAAAACTTAGACAGATTAATTGACATGTACTGGGAAAAGGGGTCTTAGGACCCCCTGCAATAAGCCCCCTTTTCGCCGATCGTGTCACGTTGTCTATCATCATCTTTCTACTACAAGAAAAAAATCTAAGGAATGCATCCATTACCTGTGAACTTAGGTCTTAGAAATATATAATGTCCACATCACAAAAAAAGTATCTTTACAGAAATTGAGACCCCATAGGTTACTATTGGAATTTAGAATGACCACACTTTTTCCACAAAATAACACACAGAGGCCTATGAAAACCCAAAGTGAGACATATTGGTGGGACGTTTTTAACATATCTAACATGTTTAGATATCTTATCTGACCAAGAGATGGCCAGGTGGCGGGCACACACGCCACCAAGATATGGACATTTGACCGAAGGGTACTAAGAGTCTCTGAGACTACCTACATAAGTAGTTTAGGGGTAGTGTGAACCAGCTAGATTCCCTCTATACATCCTTCCTGACGAATGTAATATACAATGTATGATGTTTATGCTTGCACTAGTGGCTCTGCCTCATGCCTCTATCAAGTACCTAAAAGGCATGCGTGCAAACATAATCATCACACATTGCGTTTATACCACGGTCTGCACCTGCAGGATGCATTAGTTAGAGAATAGACAACGATCTTGCATTCGTGCATTATAGGACAACAGACAGTCGTGATGTGAAGAAGATCGTTGTCTATTGTCTTTATAAAACGTTGTACATTTCATTTCAATCACTTAAGTACCCAATTAATGTATGTCTATACCAATTAATGGCCCTTGACTTGTTTACAACTATGGTGACCTTGCTCAGGTGTGCACTACACTCTTATAATGCACTCAAGGTCACTTCTATCGTGCAGCAGAGCACTGCCAGCCGTTTTATAAAATGCATCAGAATGCCTTCTGCATTCACTGACATACAAATATATATATATATATATATATATATATATATATATATATATATATATATATATATATATATATATATATGGTATCCATAGGGTCCCAGACTTATGACTCATCTAACCCAACACTTTTGTCAAGCCCCATGACCTAATGGATAAGATGAAGATCTTTATCTCAGAAGGTCCCTGGATCGATCCCAGGCAATGCTGAGATTTTTCGGTATAAACCACTGTCAAATCCATGTCATAGCTGCTGTCACATGTAAGAACAGTATAGAAAAAGAACACTGTCAATATTAAAGTGTCAACTCTCAGTGCCTCTATCCTGAAATAAAATCACTCAGATTATCCAGTTTGGGCACCCAAAACCGTTCTGAAATGTGATAACAAGTGGTAAAAGCTTTTGTGATCTTGCTACACCCTGAAAGAAGAGACCAATAATCCTAGACTGAAAAAAGAGGATGCCAATGTCGGACTCTCGTAACAATGTTTAGACAGTTATATAAATATAGATACCAAACGAGTCCAGCACGGCTAGACTCTCCAGTTGAGTCCATCTCTGCCTTGAGCTGTGGGACTTTCTTTCCAGAGTTGAGCAGATTACTATAACTTCCCATTTTAACAAGGATTCAAATTGATTTATTATTTCTTTTAAAATCAGCAGTGGCGGATCCAGGATTTGGAAAAGGAAGGAGAGCAGCCCAAAAGGAGGGGGCGCACTCCCTATTTTTGACCAAATTTTGGGGTCCAACATAATTAATTAAACTCTTAAGAACATGTACTGGGTAAAGTGGGGGTGCACGTGCCCCCGCGCCCCCCTCTAAATCGGCATTGTTATATGTTTGTAAAAAAAAAAAATAGAATAAATCAGAAATACGTGCATTGGAGCCCTGTGGTGAAGAAATGGAGAATAAAACATAGACATGAAATACTTTCACCTGCAGATTACGGTGCATGTACAGCCGTATCGAATTAGTACCATTTATGACATGATTGCCAAAATACTTGACAGCCTTGGCCCATTGACAGTGACAGAGAGATGAGAGAAGGACAGATGGAGGGGACATCCATATTTATACATCAAGGTAGGCAGCGACGCCAGTCTCTGCAGGTAGATCCCTTTAGGGTGTGCCAAAATCAATATTACATAACACTCAAATACTATCAGCTGCGCAAATTACGGCCTCATCACTGTATAAATCATATCTATAATAGAAAATCGACGATATCTTAAAGGTATGACTTAAAATCAATTTCATCTATCCCTTTTTTATCCATCCCGGGTTTTGTTTCTAATATCGTGCCAAACATTACGTTTTAGTACCCCTTGACACAGCAGTACTACCCTTGAAGAAATAAATTTTGATTGGGCATAATTTTCCGTTCAGATTTGAGGGTATTCCTACCTTTTGACAAGGCCTATTGGGAAGGGAAGTCATCTAAAAGGTGCAAGGTTGTGAAAAGAAAATTAATGATACTGACTGCATTTGGGCTATAGGACACCGTTCCTATGTAGCCTACATATTCCTGAAAAAAAAATCTTTCAATGGGCCTATGACTTGGTAACCCTTGGTAAGTTCATTATTTTCATTGAAGTTTTTTTAGTTACTGGGTTAAATATGAGGGAGGATTGCATGTACGTTTAGTCCATTATCCATCTAACCATGGCGCTCACCTTCTCATTCATTCACATATTTCACTTTTAAACAAATCCAGACTTTTCAGCCCTACATACTAGGGGTGTTTAAACTGACAACTTTAGTAGTTGTAACTCAAGGGGTGTGTGTCGACTAGAAAACCCAACAGTCATATATACTAACCCCAAATCTAGATCTAGATCTGTTTCACCAATGTGCATGTAGATGGCCTTACTGTAGCAGGGTCATAGGGTATGTACCCTGCAGAATGAACTTTTTAACTTGTAATCTGCTGATTGGTGCAATACTCGTTGATGGCATGGGGGGGTCTTGAGGAAGATCTATTGGGAAGGGAAGTCATCTCAAAGGTGCAAGGTTGTGAAAAGAAATTATACTGACGGCATTTAGGGTATAGGACACCTTTGCCTAGGTAGCCTACATATTCCTGAAATATTCTTGGAGTAGGCCTATGATTTGGTAATCCTTGGTAAGGTCTTATTTCTATGAGACACTTGTTTGGGACACGTCCCTGAGAGTGGCATATATGTAGGGTCTATACTATTCAAAACGGGTAAAATGAGCAATTCAGATAATTATTATACATGTTGGATCTTTATGTCACCATTTTCACAGGCAAACATCTCCGTTATATGCTCATCAAATTATGTTGGAAACATGCTAACAATCCTTTTTAAAAAATATTCTTTTCAACCTTTTCATCTGAGATTGGTCCTGTAGGGGAAACTTGCCTAATTTGGACCCCCTAAGAACTTTTTCCTGTCCAGTGATTATTTCTATGAATTAGAATATAAAATTTATACACTTTGTCATGGTACCTTATAGCTTTATGGTGGTAGCATAAAAGTCTAGAAATTTGAATTTATCTAGTCAGGGTGTGCAATTAAAAATCAAAGCCTAATGGTCCAATTTAGGCACCTGGTTGCCTAAATTGGACCAGTTGGTATCCTAATTTGGGCCAATATGCACTATTGTTCTGTATTTCCTTATACTTTCATATATTAAAAAATATATAAAACTAGGGAACTAGTTTGTTTTCTAAAACATATGCCAATGGTTTTTATCAAATTTCATTTTAGTCTAAAAGTATGATATGACATCTAAAACTTTGAAAGGATTTTAGACAAAAAAATGTTGCCTAGCAACCAGGAGGGCTTAAGTAAGCAGTGACGTAAATAAGATCAAAAGGTCCAAAAAACATTTTTCACAAAAAATGTGCATAAAATTACAGAAAAATTACATTTTTGGAAGTTATTAGGAACTTTAGTGATATTGACTAAAAAATGGCAGCATTGGAACCTAGGGGAAACTGGGAGAATACGGGACAATCAACACTTAAATCTGGCATGAGAGGCCTAAAGAGTAATTTTAGAAAACTGATAATTTCCACAAACATTAAGCACTTTTATATTAATAATTAATCATAGGAATCAAAATCCTGATATGCACTGGATTGGTGATTATGGGCACTTTGAAATTGTCCTGTATTACCCCACACTTCTTGTAAATGCAGGGTAATACAGGAAACTTCTGTGGGGTAAGAAAGGACAGGGGAGGAATTTTTTATTCGAAGGGGTCAAATTTTCTTCAAGCAAAATATGAACTGTTTGAAATAAATTCCTCTGATATGTTTTAACAAAATATGCATTGATTTCAATTAGTCTAATACATTATATAGGTATTTTGTTCATTCATCTGCCACTGTGTGCTGATCATCATTTGGACAAATATTAGGGCCCCATACAGGTAAAATCGACAAGGGAACAAGTCCATTTCTTAAAATTGACAAGGGACATAGGGGTGGGTGACAAGGGACAACAGCCATTTCTTAGAATTGACAAGGGGACAAGGCCACTTCTTAAAATCGACAAGGGACATAGGGATGGGTGACAAGGGACAAGAACCATTTCTTAGAATCGACAAGTGACTTGAGACCCCCCTGTCTAGGGCCCTAATATTCCAATCTAAGCAGAATTTGACAAAAATTTAGTGTTAAAATGGTTGCCATGGTAACCAAGTTACTATGGTATGCCTAAAACCCAATATATTCTCACAAAGACCTTTCATTTGAGCCATTTTATAATCATATCCGTCAAAATGCCACCGAAAAACTAGTGCGGGGTAATACAGGACACTTCACACAGATGGTGATAAACTTATTATGCATGTCTCAGAGGATACCCAAATGATTTATTTTATTAAACTATTGATTACTTTATTCTTTTCAACTGAAACAAGAAAAAAATAATGGTTATTTTTTAAATGAGGGGTTTGTATCTATGATAATATCTAAAAACTTAATATAATAATGCAGTTCCCAGCACCATACATTTTAGGTGTATCATATAATCAGTCATTCCCTGTTGCCATAGCAACCAGTCACACAACTTAATAAATACTGTGATATAAAGCGGGATACCTACCCATTATTGTAACACTAAAAGAAGCTGGCTCATGTTAATTCATAAGGAAAAATATTGAGATTTATATGAAATGTCCCTTCTTCCCCCATGTTCTGTCTTCCCCGCTTTCCCCTATTCCTATTACTGCCACTAGGGGAAATAATGGTGGTCCAATTTAGGAGCCGGTCCAAATTAGGCAACCTTCCCCTACTTGGTCCTATTGTGTGGGAGGCAGGAGATGTATTGCAACTCCTCTGGGAATTGGGTTGTTAGGGGTAATTTGGTGTTCTTTTTTCAATAGTTTTTTTTTTAAAGTTAGCCCATCAAAAGTGCGCCTATGTATTTGCCTTATATTGTAGGCTACCTGGTAAGGAGCCTACCCTTTGACAGATATGTGAAAGATGCTGACTGTGAAAGCAAAGTTCGAAATGTTTCTTTCTGGGAAAAAGAGAGGATAATCTAGCGTATAAAATCCAATCTAGGGCTAGGCCTAGCCTCTGCATTATAGCCTAGAGTGGGTCTAGGCTAGACCCACATTGATTTAATAAATTAGCCCAGCCCTTTAGTAGTTCTCGCATATTTACCGAGACAAACATGCCTATCAGTTCAACACCCAGTCTCCAGTTTGTTGATCTCGGCTGGCTAAGGTCATGTACCAGTCAACATGTCACACCAATCCATGATAACAGTTTTTTTACATGCCCGCATAGGCCTATGCTCGCGACACGGCAGCGTCTGCCGCCATGACTGTTTGTTTACATTGGTTACCACGCGCCACAGGTAGGTGAGTGCCCAGGTGAGTGACGTCACGGTATGAACGCTGCCTAGGGTGGGCCGGGCCAGAGGCACCTCTTGGCCACTGTGGGTCCAGTCAGAGCACTGGTCAGTAGGGGTGCTACTACCAACCAGGCACCAACTGGAATATGTATACTCCTTTGTGGTAACAACAACACAGGTGGATCTAAAAGGACAAGCCTATTGATTGGAGTTACCTCCTCTCTTTCATCCTGTCTAGTCTTACAGCGTTCAATACACCTCCAGCATGGCAGAGTCGTGAGTATACTTTTACAGTTATCTCAACTCACCTGTTGAACTGCATGATCAAGGCTACTATACTGCAAGTGGATCCTAGTATACGTGGGGTACTGTGTGTACAATGGTTGCATGGACTTAGTCCTAACTTATAGTGGCTAAGGTATTAAAGTAGTAGCCAAACACTGGGGTAAACACGAGCTCATAGATATAAAACTTTACCCTCTTTACACATGTATAGTCCTATGGGTAATTATATGACCTATATGCACCCCCCCCCCAAATGACGCTGGGCCCATCTCTGTCCCTGCTCAAATCTTCGGTTCTAAATTGAGTTCTATTGACGAAGCCTAGGCCCCTAGTGTAGTTTGAAGATCCCCCTGTAGTTTTGTTTGTTGCATTCATCCCCTAAAGGTTGTATTATCATGTGCATCTAATGGAATAATGTTAACTTAATGCCATATGTGTATCTTCTTTTTCAGAGTAAAGGTAGCCGTGAGGGTGCGGCCTTTTAACCAAAGGTGGGTAGCTCTTGTTTATAAATGTATCATCAACAGTACCCTAGGCAGCAAATGGACAACAACTCTCAATTCATCACATACATAACAACTCTAGAGACATGTATAGGAAGTTAATGCAGGTGAATTTAGCTGCTTTAAAATTTATTGAGTCTATTATTGTTCTCCTCTGTTGCCTCTCACAATATTTAGGCCCACAATACACGGGGTCAACCTACTCCACCTATCGATATACATCGGTAGATGATGAATAGACAGCTACCTTACCCCTTTAAGGACGACCTTAGGCAACAGGATAACCGTGTGCCATTGTATGCACCAATGCAGCTCAGGCAGTCACCTGACACCACCCCTGCATTGGTGCGTGATGTGTGAAGCCTCTGAGGGATGCATATTAATTTTTTTTTTTAAATGGGTTAATTTCAACCCAACTGCATCCATGCACCATACCAATATGGACATGATGCATTTAAGATGTACATGCCCCTTATGGGGATAATGGGAGTTGTTTGTGTAAAGCACTAAGGACAAAACTGAAACCCAGCTCACTGCCTCAACGTGCCTGTATGGATGTCTCCATCCTCTTCTCCTTTAGATTAGCCTGGGATCGATTGGATTCAATGAACCATGACTAGTAATGGCCTCCACTGCTGGTTTTGACAGTTCAGGCACTGAATATTCTAATTTTATTAGTCCGAAACTACCAGCCCATGACTCAAATTAGTTTCTCCTTAACATATTACAAACAAACAGCTATTCAAAGCACACAGTGAGACCTACTGGCTACACGAATTATCATGATTATAGACAAACTAATCCATTAAAATATTTAGATATACCTTTCACACTTTGGAGGGCACTATCACCTTTCTTAATACACCCATGGTCAAACCTATGCCATTTACATCAATTCCTGGTAGTCTGACAGTAACAAGTCACGAGATTTTAGTATCACATTGACACTAAATTCAACATCAATCTCCATGATTTGACAGTGGATTTTCTCCTTATAAATCTTACCATGTCACCATGCCTCTTTCAGGGAGAAAGACCGAGGTGCCAAACTTATTATTGAAATGAATGGCCAGCAAACGTTCATTACCAACCCAGAAGCAGCAGGAAGTAAGTAGAAACTGTTTCTATCTTGAAGACAATACACATGTGAAGTATTCCATATCTATCTTCCATGCTTCTATTGATAAAGGCTTTTGTCATATCGTATGTGATTATTATGTAGGATCCATGCCCATATATTATAGCTTAGGCTTCATACCAATGACCCCACACGTGATGTTGGCATTTGACCTCACCAGTTTCCCCAGTCCCGTTTCTCCAGGATATTATGCGTCAGCAAAGATTTACCCCGGTGATATTGACCAACGTATGCAAGTGTGTATTTAAGGGAGGGGAATTATACTTGCAAACGTCCACCATAAGATTCATAGCCAAGGTCCTGTGCTACTAATAAATAATGTATGAGCGGCACAATACACACTGCATATATGCACTTAATCCTGTCTTAATCCGCTCAGCTTAGCCTTACTCAACTGGAATAGGTAGGAGGGGATCCTGTCAGGGTTCTTAGGGTTCATTTTGTAGTTGGATAAGAATAATTTTTAAAGGGTCACTCACACTGGAACTTAGTTATGCGTTTTCCTTTATAACACCCATAACTTCCATTGGAACATTAACCATTTGATTAAGACGAGGAAGTCCAGGGAGGTATTAATTAAAGTAGCACTGTTAGTCTGGACTGGCTTACTAGTGGAAAGCCTAATGATCTATAATGTAGGCGCTTCTTTTTTTGCCTTGACCGTTAACATTTCCTAAACAGTGGTCTCCAGCAGTGCCTCTCCCTCCAGTGATAGGCTTAGCCTAGGCCTGTGTGTAGGCATGTGGCCTATGATTAGTGCAGGTCACCATTCATTGCATTACATAGCAAGTCAAGAACAACTACATTATACATCAAATGTAATATGTCAAATATATTAGTGCTCCAAGTGCAGCAATCAAGACGTAAAAAAAAAAGATCTCTGTGGATGCTTTTTGCTCCAGCATCACTAGGGGATTACAATCATGACCAAAAGATGTAAAATGGAAGAAAAAAGTTCAGAGTCCAGAGTATCTTAGATATATAGCTAACATTTTATGCTTCTTTAGGAAAAATCCTTTTTTTTATCCAAAGCTACCATATCAAGAATCCTACAGAAAAGGATAGCAATGATACATAGAGAATGGACATGCAAATATTCCAGTATCAGAAACCGTGCTGATGATACCTAAAACAACGAGCCATTACTCAAGGTTATTGATATGATAACGCCTATATACACATTGAATTGTACTCCGGGAATTGTACATACAAATGCCTGATTTTCTAGGTACTTTGAAGTTTAGAACATATCATACTATTCATGACTCCAAGGCAATAGAAATCCGTCATCAAGTATTCATTGTCATGCCAATAAGTTCTAGTATGCATTTTACATGATAAGTTTTTACATAAGAAGTATTACGACACAGATGACCAACTGGAACTATTACTACAACAAACGAGCCTGTTTCCGATAACACTCACAGGAGTGTGGGGTATGTGCACAACGGCCACTTGAGTGCCAACCTAGTGTGCACTCTTTGATACCAACGGGGGATACCAGGTACTCAAGATTACCGTTATTTCCAAACTTGACTACAGCTCTGTATTGCCATTATATATATCCCATGGCAAAACAAGCTGCGGCCATCAAAACCCTAACCCCATTTTAGATAATTCCATGCCCCTCTAGTTGCCTTTGGGGCAGAGATGGTGATAGACCTGCAAATTAATGGCCATTTTTGGAAAGTATGAGGGGCATTTGATTGGATTAACGAATACAAAATATAACACTGGGTTTGCTGACGGCCTAAATGGTCAATGGGAATTTAAAAAAAAGCTAAAATAGTTGATAAATAGCTACTACATGTACCACTCACAATGTAGTCTTGCATGTCAAGTTAGAACTCGCTTTGCCAGTGTTTGGAAGAATTAGGTAATGTTTATGGCAGCCTATACACCTCTGCCCCTCCAGAGCAGATGGGAAATCCACATGGCATGAGGATATGTATTAAACATAGATTCTATGAAAGCAATCTACAGATAACCCTTGGTTTATGGCACATGTATATAGATTAATCTAATAAAATTATAATGGTCAAATGAAATC
Organism: Acholoe squamosa; assembly: GCA_949317995.1. Taxonomy (NCBI): domain Eukaryota; kingdom Metazoa; phylum Annelida; class Polychaeta; order Phyllodocida; family Polynoidae; genus Acholoe; species Acholoe squamosa. The sequence goes on along the minus strand of OX439038.1, from coordinate 63,329,349 downwards.
AAATTCTTCATCTATTATGCTAAACGAGGAGAACAGGGTTATTCAGTTGCAGGTGTTAAGTAATATAATGGTATACATGTGGAATGTAACCCATGTCTCATGTCAATTTGATAATGTGTGATATATTGTGTTCCACACCACTCTGTGGGAAACGGAATACTGATGTGTCATATACACCTATTGATAAGTTCACCTCACCTTGGACACGTACAAGTGTTAGATAAATAGATAGAACTAAACGACCGTGGTGTACGAGGTGGCCGATCCACCACAAGGGGAGGTCTCCCCCGAGGGCTAACGCCCTCGGGGGAGACCACCCCCCGAGGGGTGGATCGGCCACCGTGGACACCAGGGGAGTTTAGTTCTATATTTATTTTATGTTTTTAGGGGGTTTAAATAAGGAGAAATTATCAAAATCTGGTACCGTAGTTCCCCGTACGAGTGCCGGTCCGCCATTTTGAATGTTTACATGCACCCAGAATGAGGCTGCAGTGGTGGATCGGCCGCTGTGGTGGATCGGCACACATTACGCCACTGGGGGTGTGCGGATCGGCCCTGTAATGCTATCTCTATGGGAAGAAGTTATTCACATAAAATAAAGACCTCGACTACATGATATCATGACATCTCTTCATTGGCCCAACTAGTTTCAAATGAAAAGATTTTCCTTGGAAATTGAAAGTAATTGAAAACAACAATAAAAATAACCAATAACTAGGGTATGATATCGATAAAAAGGAATATGAAAACATATAGGGCCTAATGGATCAATTTGCCAAGGACATGTAGGTTCACCAGTGATGGTGAAAGTGCAATAAAAGATGGAAATTCAATTGCTGCATTTGGATATAAGGCCTAAACCATGTTATACAAGTCATGTTGTTTTCCTATTTCGGCTGCCAAGTGCATGTGTATAGAGCCAAGACACTGACTCGATTAAGCATGTTGATACTGTGGAAGGAATAGAAATTGAAAGTAGACTTCCTTGGCCTGCAGTCAGCCCTCCTCATGCACTCAGGAATATAGGTGCATGCTGTAAAAATAATTATCATTACTGACCTTAGGATGTCTAGGGCTTATGTTGGCTATACACCCTGGATTATACATTGGTTGCTGTGTTGTATAATCCCATTAGTGTGAATGTATTGGAGCAATATTATATGAAATGAACAATTCTGAAATTTCGCTATCAATTTTCGGTTCAAATACTAGGCCTTGTGTTATATCATAACTCACAATAGTGTTATTGGTGACATATGAAAGCGAATTGACGTAGGTATTGCATTTTCCGTCGGTACTCTGAATATGAGGTACCTTCAATTGATTAAGGTACGGGGAACTGTTATGTTTAGGTTTAATCAAATTCTGAATCATGTTCCCTTTATCGGCACATGTTACCATGTGCTTTTGACTCCAGCAAAAATTGAGTAGAGATTATAATGAAATTGGGAGTACCAGTAAAAGTGGAAATGGAATGCGTTATTGGTGAACATCATTAAATACTATTGGCCAATATAGAGCCAGGCCTTTTTTCCGTTTTCTTCCAATTTCGATCAAATATCTATTGACATGGGATGTCTCCATATCAGATCAATACCAAAGAGTATCATAGCTAGACGAGTTTCCTTAACACTGAGACCAGATAGCGTTGGCGTGATGCCCCCCCCCCTCTTCCCACCTATACATGACCCTCATGTAATCTGATTTGTGATTGGTTCCTGTGTCGAGTAGACTTTGACCTATGACTGGAGGCAGCAGATAGAACATTGGGCAGAACGATAATGGGAGACATGACAGAGCATGCAGCACAAGGGAGAATTTAATGTGATCCGTAGACCCCCTATTCACTACATTTTTCACTCCATTCGAAACCGTTTAATTGGGATGTAATCATGCATAATAAACAAGCCCACCCCAAAGAGGGTGGGGGGGGGGGGGTTGGCTTAGCCCAGGCCTAAACATATGTGAAGAGGGGTATGTCATGCGAGTAATGACTGCTCTAGGCACCAGGGCTGAAATGTGCCTCTACTGTACTCACGAGAGTACTGGTCAAATGTTTTCCCTTCCCTACCTTCAAATAGGTCTACCATATCTTATCGGTTACGACCCAGTGCCTATTAAACAGGGCAATACACACCCACCTACCTACTCTAGTCACTGGAAGATGACAAATGTTATCTGGACAGTGCTTGAGAGATGAGGACCGGATTACCTGGTTTACATTAAATTCAACTGGGGAAACAAGCAGCCTTTGTTACGGGTTTCTCTAATACCCCACACTTTTGTCAACATATTTTCTGATTCGCTGGCAAACAGTTGTGTTTGAACGATTGGAACGTGTAAACTTAAATAAGCTACACAAATGCAGTAGATCCCTTAGAAGTATGTATGTGTTCTAACGACTGATGAGTAACTCACCACAGAGCTTGGGGGTTAGGCTACTTATCATGGCTGCTTCCAGCGGACCGCTTTCATCTTATTTCTGGATCTAGGATTTGGAAAAGAATGGCTCTAGACCCCTAAAATCGACATGGCGACATGAGCATTTTTTGGCTTAGTGACATGAGACATGGCCAATTCCTTAAAATCGACACAGGGACATGGCCATTCCTTAAAATCGACACAGGGACATGTCTATTTCTTAAAATCGACATGGTGACATGGCCATTTCTTAAAATCAACATGGGACATGGGGACCCCCCCCCCCATCAAGGGCCCCAAAAGAAGGAGCGCGGCCGAAATGGAGCTGACGCATCCCATATTTTTGAGCCAATTTGGAGGCCCAAAATAGGAGGGGGCGCCCCCGTCTAAATTCACCACTGCTATGTGGTCCCTTATATATGTATAATAACAGCAAATGGACTCAAGTGCTTTTATGTGCTATGCAGCCATTAAAGGGTTAGCTGTCTAGAGTACTATCAGGTCACTAATGAGTTGTTTGGAGGTAAAGTGGCTCAGTGATATCCCGAAACTAATTATCCCCCCTGTACACCACACACAGGGCCACTCCCGGGCTTATAAATAAAACACAGTTTGCGTCTACTATTACTTTGGGGGAAGGTATCGGTGAAATATTCAGAATCTGCGCAGAGAAAAAAAACATGTACTTCGTGGGTGCACTTTGCCAAAATCACTTTCCGATCTGGCTATTTAAAGGGGGATGGGTTGGCAACTATTGTGGTGGCCTGTGTCTCTCTTTGTTCTATGGTCTCAAATTCAAAATCATTATCTACCTAAATAAACCATATGGTGGGACAGGGGACTATATTATAAGTATTTGTTACACGTGGACGATGAAGTGCGTGTAGCATTGATATATCCTCAAGCATTAATCACTAAATGGTTGGAACACAACCCACAGTATACAAAGTACCGGTATGTCGAGAAGATTCCACCTGAAAATCCTAATACCTGTACCATAAACGCATATAATATGGTTATACCATCATTGAAGGCACACTTCAGACGCACACTAATGACTTCTGTGTTTTATCCCCAAATCTATATAATTTTTTCTGTATACCTTCACATTATCACACAACCTTTCTTTATGAATCCATTTTATTGGCATTTTATTGGCAATTGGATTACATCAGGTGTGCTGCTGTCCATAGATAAGACAGGTAGAAAAAAGATACATGCAAGAAATTCCTTGTCATTCTGCTGCCAGGTTGGCCTTTCATTAATGTCATCACCTGTGTGTGGAACACCTGTGCTTTCCCAGTGCTGCAAAGTATAATCCTTTAAGGACCCCCCCATGCCTCCAAATTGGGACTGGGGAGTCTATTCACCAGCATTGCATCGGGGCTCCATGCCTTATAGGAGCCTCTTTAGGTCAGGAAAAATGCAGATCTGACAAGTAACCCTTCAGGACTGCATTCAGGCATCATTGTTTGTCGATATGATTCATTAATACAACATGCAGCGCTATTATAAAAGCTTGAAATGCCAAGTAAACATCAAAGTGAATTGGAGCATGTTCCACAGGGTGCACATTCATGAATAAGGATCCTTATGGCAATAAGCCACGGATTACCAGTCTATCTACTGGTGCTATCAGGCGCCGACAAGATCTTAGTTTTAGATAACACGGTCACTAGATAGTCAGCTCTATACATACATGTGCCCCTGATAATCCATATAGGAGTGTAAATGTGGGTATCATTTGCAGTTTATGACGTAATCTGTAGGTCTAAGGGTTAAAATAGGGACTGTCTTTCAGCCATGAAAAAGAAATTGGAAAACATAATCTGTAAGTTACATAAGATTGGATGAAACATGTTTATAATTATTATCCCTGAATTACGATTTCGGTTCTTGAGTCTGTAGAAACAAGCAGACATGTTGACCACATTTCCATGGCACATATCAAGGACAGTCATGCAATCGCATCATTGCAGCCACCCTCCAAAAGGCCAACCAACTGGTCTACCAATCCCAGATCATATAGTGAGCTATATTAGGCCATGAGGCCAGGGGGATATTCTCAAAATGTTAGGTACAAGTAAATGGGAACACCTTTTCTTGTCAAGTTCCAATGTAGGCCTTGTCAGAGGGAGCTTACTGTCTGGACTACCCATATCATAGGACCCCCTCCCTGCTTTTGAAATAGGTATGTTCCCCTGTCTATCAATCTGCCGGTCTGTCTATGTGTATGTCTCTTCTAAGCGCACCATACCTTACCAAACCCTCTTCAGTCCGACCTACTTTCCCTCGATCATATTGATTTTAAGTTCGAATGCTCATCTTTTCTGGTGCCTTCAACCCCACACCAATACCAATACGCACTTCGCAGATAGACACAATTTTCCTACATAATTTATTAACATCTGTATAACGGTATTCAGAACATAGGTTTACGGATGGGAAACTGGCCACATGCACTTGATCCCGTACAATAGGAACAAATTATTCGCTTGGTCCTTCTGGAAATTACCTTTCTGGAAATCGATGCATCTATCACGCCTGGTAGGTGCCTACATTTGTACCTGTGGTAACAACTATACACAATCCGCTAGCACTGTAGTATTCTGCAGAACGTATAACCTTAGTACAATATGAGGTCGTAATGTTATGTCTTACTGTGTATATACTGTCAACCTTAGATATTTATTTCTAAGGAAAAGTGAATTATATACTTTATTCTTAGCAACCTTATGCTCTTGGCATTGAGTGCCATCATGGGCTTTGTTCGGTAGATATGATTCATGGATGGGAAGGTCGACAACAAAAGTATCTATTTATACGATCAAAGAGTTCCCATCTTCCTGAATTAATCATCAACGCTCTATAGTTTGAGAGTGAGAAAGAAGTCTTCTCTTGAGCTTTTTTTCGGTCCAACTATACAGGTGTGAATGGGGAGCGGATGTATTTGCTGACGAAGGGAAATGAATTTTACATTGCAAATATCTTGAGTGGCCTGATCTTGAGCCAAACTCTACAGCATCTTTCATATTACACAAAAGAATGACGCATGGAAATAATTTTACAGCATTTTATATGGTTTACAATGGTGTGAACAGAAATGTTTTAACGTCCCCACAGGCATATTTCTATAACACACATGGATAATACATGTAGTCAGCTTTGATACTCCGATGGCCAGTGTAGATATTTGGATATTCACCCAAAGGTACATTGCAAATAATATTATCTGGAATGGCCTGATCCTGAACCAAACTCTACATCTTTCATATCATAGAAAAGAAAGAATAGAAACAGTGTGTATACTGTACTGTAGAGCCAAAAGCATTCATGTTTCCAAACTTTTCTGTCGAACATTTTTTCAGAAAATACCATTGATAAAATATTACAGCCTGGCACACGTACACTGTAAAAAGTTAATGTATACATACAGCAAATTTTGCTGCGATCATACAGTAGAAGTTGCTGTAATCTAAAATACAGCAAGTTTTGCTGTACAAGTATCAACTTTGTTGCTGTAAATATAAAATTACAGCAAGTGTTGCTGTAGATATGCTCTCATATATTTGCTGTAGCCCCAAATACAGCAACACCTGCTGTTCAGTTACAGAGTGTATTGCTGTAGATGCAGGATTACAGAAAGTACTGCTGTAGACATTGTGGTTCTGTGCTTTGGCACCAGATGGCCTTAGTATCTCTTTGGCAGATAATTTTTACCCAAAGCTGAATTTTTTTCATCTATGAAAAGGAAGTGAAATGTGTCACATAATTAAATAATTTGCAAGAGTGAACATATTGTATTTTAGTTTGATAACATGTGGAACTCTTCATTAAACTATGTAAACTAAAGCAGAAGCTTCTACATTCTGTCACACAAACCTTTCCTGTGGCTTGGAAGTAGATATAAGTATGGACACCAAGCTTCCTAGTGTATTAGCTAAAGTGCTGGTTGCAAAGATGATGTCATACACCACACTTGCCTGTTGTGACTTGGGTGTGATACTCAATGGCTAGTTTTACACCCATTTAGTCATAAATGATGCTACATAGCTGGCTATCATGATGGCCCAACAAAATATCTCTAGTTGGTCAGGCCAACCAAAATGGAATGACCGAATCATTACAGTCTTCTGTACATTTACAGCAAATTACAATCTACTGTGTATTTACAGCAAATTCTACTGGAACAATTGCTGCCAGCAACTTTTGCTGTTCAACAACAGTAGTATGATTTACAGTAGAAGTTACTGTAGTCCAACAGGACATGTTGCTGTACCTTTACAGCAAGTCAGTTGCTGTAGACCTACAGCAAAATCTACTGGAACAATTGCTGCCAGCAACTTTTGCTGTAGATGTACAGCATTTACTATTTACAGTGTACCCTTTACCCTGGGGGAAAAGTCTGAATGAAGCATGTTACAAGTGTGTACATGTGTTGAAGGTATCTGCCTACATCAAATAGGCCTACCAAGTGGCTATGCTCTATAAATTGGCGGGCCGAACTGGCGGCTCACCGTCCCTGGTTTGTTGTACCAATATGATTTGCCAGGGCTGTGTTAATCCAAGAAATAGGCAATGTTCAGCAACCAATGTCAATTTAGCATTATGCTGACTGTGTAACACAAGGTGGAACTTTTTTTTTGTCTAGTCATTTTCTCATATAAATGGTCTGGTAATAATGCTAAGAGCAAAGCAAAAGCTGTTTAATCTATGATATTCTGTAATCAGGAAGTTGTAATCCCCAACCTACCTAGTTACACATGGGAATTCCCCTCTCATAGAATTTAATTACTCCTATTGAACATCAGATCAAATCGGTTTACAATGCCAAGTGTGTACAATGTACATGCTTTAGGCTTCGAGGTAGGTAGAAGAGATCTAGGTATAAAATGTTCTCAATATTAACCCTCATGCTGGCTATTTAACCTATAGTCAGTTCCTCTCAGCCGTCGTCCAGCAGGTAGGGAGTTAAGCATCAGTAACTAATCACATTCTCTACCCTCATCATGTCCCTTATCACACCTCTGAGTGTCCCTGTACACATGACACTGCCTCTGACATTAAATAGATAAGCTGACCCTGGGCACAGCTCCAGAATACTCTGAGCCATTGTTAATCATGATAGTGAGAATATATTTAGGTATAAAGCATTAGTTAGAAACCATGGCTTGCAGGGTAAAGTATACTGTTATCCAACTCAGTACACTTATTGTTACATGCATGAAGGATTCCTATTTGGTAAAACTGATCATGGTATAGTGTTGTGTTTGCTGGGAATGCAGCAATTTCTTCAATTTGTTTCTTTTTCTTAACTGGGCCTAATCAACAATGGTTAGATCAAATGTTACCCAAAGGTTCACTGTATTGCTCTGTGACTTTCTACATGTTTGTACCACTTAACGAGCACCAGTCCATTTCAGGGGCTTAAAACTATATGTACTAAAGTACTTCTTCAGAACAAGTTTATATTGCTTAGTCGATTCCATGTTTACAAGACAATAGCGCATTACTACAGAATGTGTGCATTAGTTCTGATCCAGAGTCAAGCCTTTAATGTCGAAGGCACCATGTAAATAAGACTTATAGGTATTTACACAACTCTACTTTCAAACTCTAGCCACCATGTAGCAACTGGAGTCTTCAGCTTGTATTAGAGTTTGAATCGTGCGAATGGTACTGGTTGAACTAAAAGTATTGACTATTATATAGTATGAGTTAGATTGCCGTAGGCTGTTGATCAAATAAGTAAAGTACCTGGTAGTGGATTAGAGTATGAATGTTATGTGTGTGCATATTCTATTCATCTCAATAATTATCACAATATACTTATCCTCATTGCTTTGAACTTCTTAAAGTTGCAATGTCATTGCTTTCAACTGGAAGTGTGCCATTTTGTATCGATTTCCGCTTCATTTACGAACTCCCAGAAGAGTAGTTCTTTGCCTCTATGCTAATTTGAAGGCAATGTCAGTGTGTCTGGAATTATGTTAAATGAAAATTAAGAATTCAACTAAAGAAGCATTTATAGTGTTGATATACCATTCAGATGGCCATGTTCCAAAGTGCCATGTGCTTAGATTGTGTGCACAATAGCGATTTAGTCCATAAGTCTCTCTCCTGTCAGATATCAACTGATCCCCACTCTTCTACATGACTTTATATCCAGGCAGACTCCTACCTGATTTAGTGTGTGCATTGTGCTAAATTAGGTACAAGCATAATCCATGTGTTGGTCATATAAAACTCCCGCTATTGTGGCCACTCTTGGGGTATGAAGAAGTGGTCGCATTTGTGTTGTAACTAAATTGGAGGGAGTTATACCAAGTAATATATTTTAGTATGTTTGATTGAGGAGGAGATATTATAATGTCTACATTATGTACAGGGAATGAACACTGAACCACACATCTTCCCCTGCCATTAGCTTAATAAGATGCCTGTATGTTCACAAATCTCTGGCTATACTTTAGATACTTGATATGACACAAAACAACTGTGTAAGTCTACACCTTACAATAGGGTCATGTTTTTAAACATGCATTGAGATGGGATGTATACAACTATCCAGGAAGTATTTGTTGTACCATGCAGTATGCCAGTAGGCCTATATGTGTAAGATTATTATCTCTAATGATTTATGATTCAATGCTCAACTATTCTAATCACTAATCACTTCGTTTCTTTCGATTTACAGAGGAAGAGCCAAAGCGGGTAAGCATATCCTAGTTCTTTATTTTCTTTTTGGCAAAATGTCATGAATATAATTTATATCTATAATGGTGCCTGCATGGTTTTCCTTTTTATTTTTTACTAAATTTAAGCATGAACTTATAGTGTACCAGAAATAACCATCTACATGATAGGAATATCAACGTAGCGTACATTTCTGTAGCTCAAATAATGTGACTAGGCATAGCTAACCTTGAAAACGAATACCATTACCATAACAAAATATGTATTTGAATGTGATTGTTTTCGAGTCATCTTAACCTTAAATGCACACTATATATTACTTATTACACACTTTAATGGCTCTGGTGTCATCTGAAAATCTTGTTAGGTGACAGCTGTAAGTATAGAATACTGTAGGCTATAGGGAATGAATTTACAACCTATTAGAAATAAAGAATATCAGTATCTCTCATGTCGCGTCTAGTTTTCTTTGTTTAGCATGTCGTTTATCTTCATTTTCAGATGCCTCTGAATTGTACAAACATTTTATCCTCTCTATACAATTATAGCTAAAATAGAATAGAATTGTCTAGAGCCTAAATGATGCTTTGTCTTGTAGTTAAATCGGTGCGTTGTCGATGAAATAGCATTCACTATAGTTTGATATTAACCAAACAGAAGAAGAAAATGGTAGGTGTCATAGCTTTCTCGAATGGATTTTTGCATTATGAATGCTTGCATTACAAAGGATTTGCTGAAATACAGTTACCAATTTCTTCTGATGTTTTGCATGACCAGGGATCTATACTTGATCTGTTCCCCTCATAATTACTATCTGTTTTTTTTTTTTTTTTGTTTTTTTTTTAGAATAAATCAAATCTTATTGGGGTAACCGTCCGATTGTTCTGGGATGGGGAGGTCCCTTGTCCCACATTTCCCACTCCAGCGAAATACGGTTCTGTAATTTCAACGTTGAACCAATTTCACTGAACCGTGCATAATATGCTATTGATAGTGTTTTGACTGGTTAAAATTGATCATAAGGTCGAATCCCACATGGCGAAAAATGGCTGAAATATCTCTGCGATTTTGTCCCTTGTGTTGTATGGCCCTTGTTGAGGCCATAAAACGCAAGGACTATTGCAAACTTGACCCTAAACTACTGTGGGATTCGGAATAAATTGATCAGTCCTTGCATTTTATGGCCCCCACAAGTGCCATACAATGCAAGGGACAAAATCGCAGAGATATTTTAGCCATTTTTCGCCATGTGGGATTCGACCTATACAGAAGAAAATAGTTCCAGTTACAACGGTAGGTTAATGTCACTCTCAGAATGGACTGTGTACTTCACCTGGATGTGCAAGGTTGTTAGAGAGTCGGACTTTCAAATTGTTCCTTGCCTGCCTCTTGAGAAGTCCCACTTTTTCCGTTGAGATGCAGACAAACCTATACCCAAAATATCAAACTATTTCCAAAACGACATTATTATGAATTATGCACAAAAAATGGTCTGAGCATGTTACTGCAATGTCGACATTGGATGTCAAAGCGTTGTTACAGGAGTATGGTTCACAATTTGTGAATAGACAAACAGAAAGGAGTTTCTAGGGACCCATTTCTTGAGCTATTCTTTCTGCTTGGCTGCTTGTGTCTATACCTTTGTTTTAGCTTGCTGTAAAGCATGTCGTTGATGCAGAAGGGTGTCAATATAAACTGTGACAGTTCATCCTCAGAACATTTGACCTGATATCTCTAGATTTCAAACTGTCGTTTATTATGTGTTACCTTTCTAACTGTCTCAGCCAGAGGTGCATGATAGATATTACATGTAGTTGAGTGTTCTTATCATGATAACCAGGCCTTTTGTGATAACCATGTCCTAATGTCTATCAAGAACTGATTGTGAATACTAAGATCTTTACCTCATTGACAATAGACTGCATGGTGAGAATAATGAGTCAAACCTAGGGTTGCCGCATTAAATATTGACCACCGAAACTGATTTGTTAATAATCTGGGAACATCGAAAACTTCCGGGAAGACGTGTTTGATTCATCCAATAGTGAAGACAAAAATGTTTTCTAATGATCAGTCTGTTGATCTAAAATTGGACCGAGATCGCGTCCAATGGAACATCTTCAAAACATTGGGCCACATTCCTTTATTATTTGTCCGAATGTAAGTCCTCATTAAGGGAGGGATCATTTTTTAACAACAGGGGGGGGGGCTGGTGGGTTTGAGAGGGGGTCAGAATTTTGTCAACCCCTTGACCAGGGGGGTCAAAATTTTTTCAATACCTCTGATTGGGGGGGGGGGGTCAAAATAATTTCACCTGTTTTCAGTGGAAAACCCTGCATGTTACTTTAGGCTAAAAGGGGAAATTCATGTGCGATCTTTGTCCCTTATGGGGGGGGGGGTCGAAAAAATTTTACCCCCTTGAGAGGGGGGGGGGTCAAAATTTTTTTGACTTCTGTTCAACTTGATTTCACGCATTGGAATTTGAGTAGTACTGCAATGAAAGTATATCTAGGTCCGTGCACACAAGTGATAGACATGGTTTTCTGAATACTTATGAGTTCTGTTTTCTTCTTTCATGAACGCCAATGCAGTTCGCCTTTGACTTCTCATATCAGTAAGTATGAAATTTTACTGTTTCTTATCTATAATTAGGATTTAGGTCAAATCTGGTTAACCTAGGAGAGATCATGTGTGATCTTTGTGATAGAGTCATAGCCTATCTACCCGAAAAAAAGAAAGGGCTACTGAGAATTAAGTATTGCTGAGGCATTCTTAAGGTCGATGTTCTTCTTTATATATAGCAGGTCTATTGTGTATTCATATCTATTACCTGAAACAGCATTTAGTTACCACCTTGTGTTTCGCTTGTTCAGGTCACACGATGGGTTCGTGGACAACAATGGTGTTACGGAGGCGGCCCCGGGCACTACCTATGCCAGTCAGAGAAGAGTGTTTGAAGACCTTGGACAAGGCGTGCTGGACAATGCCTTCCAGGGTGAGTCATCTTGTCTGCAGCCTTCCTCTCCATTTACATTATAACCCTTTAAGGGCCATAACAGTAGTGCATTAACGCAGTATCGTCCACTCAACAGGGCTACATTTATACATCATACCGATCCCACAGGGCTGGTATACTCACGAAGGGTCGGCATGTTGCACCGCTGCTTGCGTTGACGAGTAGACGTGACAGCATTGCATCGGTTTACCATGACAACAAAGGAAGCTAGAGAGGTCATGCGGCCCTTTAATAAATGGCTTGGCCCTATCATGCTGCATTACCCTGTACAAATGTCATATGCTTTTCATATGTTATGCCATGGCCAATGACTTATCAGTGTTGCATTTATGAATCATATATAGAGGCACAAGAAACTCCGTGCTGGTACATCGTGCCCACACATGAGTACATGGCGCCCAACGGAATGGCAGCATGACTTAGGTATTTAGGGCCTATGCTTCAGCTGGGCCAAATATTGGGCACAATGCCGAGAGATCAATACTAATTAATTTTCATTAACCAAACCCCCCCCCCCATAACTACCCTCCCCTTTAGCACGTACAATCCCATTGGGGATCGTTGGATGCATGTTATGCCTATTATATCAGTGTACCGCATGTCTGTTATGAAAGCTCTTGATCCTCTATAGAGTTAGGCATATGGGCATCCTTGGTAGAATGTATGATAGATAGACCTGTCATGCTATGTGGTCAGGGTCAGACCACCAGGGTACAAGTACGTCGTGACCACTAATCAATACATTCAAGTTTGTAGTGCATAGGATAGCGTTATAATGTCCGTAGGTAATGATAAGCTGTAACAAAATGTCCATACAGAACCCTCGCTGGACTGATGTATTGATACATGCACTCTAAATGTTACCTATAGGGGCGACTTCCTTCTCAATATCTTTATAACTATAAGCCTATATATCGCTGGTGAGTTAGGTGAATTTGTCTAGATACCGCATGATATCGTCTTGATGACACTAAGCTTAATCTCCTCAGAACACATCCATAGTGAGCTACTCATCTTGGCTACATTCAAATGTGTCATATCTTCAAAAGGTCATGTATACATATGGCAAACATTTCTTGGTTCAGAATCTCCAGACTAATTGACTAACGGGTTCAACTATGTACCACCCACTGCCGCCAGATTGATCGTTGTAAGATGTATCGAATTCAACAGGAATGCATTATTGTATTTCATCATGCAAGTGGGTTTAGTTCTTGCATAGGTCTGAGATCTGTAATTCGTGTCCAGAGTAACTGCACAAATATCATACATATAGAGCAGAGAACCTAAGTACGTATAATTATAGGGAACTTTTAGCAATTGCATTGCCAGGTCGTGGGGGGGGGGGCATTTTCTTTTCTTTTTTTTTTAGAATAATTATTACCGGGACAAGTGAGTTTAAGTCCTCATGGTCGAATCCAACATGGCGAAGAATGGCTCTAATATATCTGTGATTTTGAATCTGTTGCCATTTTAAGGCCTTCTCCAAATTCGCTAGGATATAACTACAGTGGGGTGTATAGAACACAAACACTCCTTTGTGATTTCAGGCCAGAGAATATATAATGCACAGAGATATAAACATCAACAAAGGCAAAATACCCCAAAGTGGACATGAATAAATGCAACAATGCCCTTATGTTTAATACACCCCGCTGTAACAGTAGTAGTATCGTTGCAAATTTGGGATAAGCCCCAAAATAGCAATAGATTCAAAATTGCAGAGATATTGGAGCTATTTTTCGTCATGTTGGATTCGACCTTAACTGATAAAATAAAATTACTGACGGGGATGCGCATTTTTTTTTTACTGTCACCATTTGTGAAGGTTCCCATAACCAAAAACACACTGATTAAATGTCACATCTAGCTGGAGGTAGCTATAAATTCACTACTAGGTACGCCCACCGATTTTGTGTTTATCAGGAGCCCTGGAAGGATTACGTCGCAATGCATTTGTATCCCAGTCCACTGAGCACCTGCCCAATATTCCAGAGCTGTAATAGGCTCAGGTCAAGTCTAAATATTGGTCTTACCTTGTCCACAGTATACACAGGGTGCAGGCTAGATTGTTGTTGGTAACATTAAACAAGGGTCGGCTAGACCACTGACTATAGCTCAGTATTGAAGCCATATTGAACCCGCCAAGAGCACAGCAGCCCATTTAAATATTTCATCACTTGTATGTGTTAAGTGGGGCTCACCTAGACATTAGGGCATTAGCAGAGATATGCGTGTAGTTTGTAGTTGTATTTGCAGATCGATGTTAGGTATTATCATGAATCATCTGTGGTGATTGTGTATATATATATATCAAGGCCATGCACATGGGTTACTCTTCTATTTAACTCCAATAAAAGATTAGGCATAGTTTTCCCCAAAATGCCAAAAAAATGTCAGTCATGGTTCCGTTATTCATAATGCAATGGCCTTGCTTAATACATATACAACATAGAATAAAGTCGCACATGATAGCCTATTAGGAGGGTTCATCCTGTATAGAATAAGGATGATTATTTATGTTAAGATAAATGGGGTGGTGGTTTTGATTTATGGAACTGACGTTGGTGACAAAATGTCATACCTTTATCCAATGCCTTTCAATTTGGATTTCAGGTTACAACTGTTCCCTCTTCGCATATGGACAGACGGGATCAGGGAAATCTTACTCCATGGTGGGATATGGAGCTAATAAGTAAGTATTTAATCCTTAGCAATATACCAACCATAGTCTGCATGAGTATTATGTATTATATTAATCAATAGCCTCATTGGTAATACAGAGGTTCACACGTGAACCTAAACACTAAAATGACCTTTCTGCTTTCAGGGGTATTGTGCCAATTACATGTGATGAACTCTTCAAGACTATGGACAAAAACGATGATCCAAACAAGGTAAACATATTGTTAGCATAAAGGAAGCACTTACACCATTTTCCGAGTATTCATCTGGATGGATCTGCGAGAATTGTTGCAAGTGCTGACTGAACAATTACTGTCAATCAACCATGATAACACTCCCTTGTTTACAGGAAATATTATATCAAATTCTTGTATTTCTCTTTTTTTTCGGCAGAGATTCGAGGTTACATTCTCCATGATGGAGATTTACAACGAACAAGTGAGAGACTTATTGTCTAAGGACAACCCAAAGGGTGGCCTCCCCGTCCGGCAGAACCCCAAACTGGGGCTTTTCTATGTACAAGGTCTCAAAAAGGTGGCTGTAGGAAGCTATAAGGAAATTGACAAAAGAACAGAGCAAGGTAATGTATTCTTGCATAATCATTTAGATGCATGCAGATGCCTTTACATTTACATAGAGTGATCAAAACTTGCGACTTAAGGAGTGATATGAATGTTCACAAAGGAACATTTTTATTGTCTACCTCCATCTACTCTGAAATCATGAAAAATGTTAAATTAGAAATATTCTATATATCATCTGTTCTCTTCTTTCCATATTTGGGCATCCCTAGCCCACTTAAAAGGGTCTATAATCTCCTCTTTCCCATCCCTCGGGATGTGTTTGGTGCACATATGCATGGGCGTTGACCCATTCCTCTGTGAAATTGTGCAATGTAGTTCTCGCCATGGATATGACCATAATATAGCTGTCGAAATGGCTTTAAATATCTTTTACTCACTCACCTCTTTCCATCTAGGTACTGCTAACAGAACAGTGGCTTCCACCAACATGAACGCCACAAGTAGTAGAGCCCACACAGTAGTAACTATTACCTTCGACCAAATCATCAAACAGGATGGAAATGAAACGAAAAAGTCCAGTGTCATCAACCTGGTCGATTTGGCTGGTAAGTATAAAAATTGTTCATTTTTCTAGTAATTGGAATACACCAAACAAAATGAAAATGGGACTAACTGAAATATAGCATAAACGTAGTTACTTGTCCTAAAACGTAAATGGCTACCTGAGCTTTTTTAGGCCTAGTCATGCTTTCTTGAGAAAATTATCTTTTTTTTACTTGGTAACCATGGTTTGTGTACTTTTACTCCAGGCTCAGAGAGAGCTGACAGTACAGGAGCTACAGGTGACCGTTTGAAAGAAGGCGCTAATATCAATAAATCCCTATCTGCGCTGGGAAATGTCATATCTGTAAGTATTGAAGTATTTAACCCACATTATTTAAACCTTTAGAGGAGTGTATTAACTCGGTAGGACTGACATGAATGCAGGCCTGTGAGGTACTCACCATGGCTTCACTCATGTGCCATAAAAGAGCAACACTTTTATCAAAATCAATATGAGGCCTTTAAAGGGGTAATTCCGATAAGAGGGCCAATCTTCCTGCTCACACAAGGTAAAGGAGACCTCCGCGATGTCCTTGTATCTCAAAATATCGATGATTACACTTAAATCTGATAAAATATCGATGATTACTCTTTCTCCCATATATACACGAATATACATCTCAACACCAATGTGTCCTCAGTTAACTAAAGCAATGCTTCCTTTTCTCAGGCACTGGCTGATTTGTCAATGGGTAAGAAGAAAGTATTGGTTCCATACAGAGATTCAGTTCTAACAAAACTACTACAGAACGCCCTTGGAGGTAACAGGTAAGCACATGACCCACCTCACATATTCATTTATAACGATGAATCTACAGTCGACTATAAGACTAATGACTTCACACCTGCAGATATTATGAATTCAAATGCATAAACTGTATGGTTTTACTTATTTCACACCTATATTTCCAGACACAGCAGCTGGGAATTACAGGTGCTAATTACTTAGTAAAAGCAGATGTTCATGTGATTAGCCCCCATTACCTTTGGTAGTCTACCTGTTCTATTCTCACCTGTGTGTCTACAAATTGCCAGTGCACATCAAATGTCCATTCTTTTCAGTAAAACTATTATGATTGCTGCCTTGTCGCCGGCCGATATCAACTACGACGAGACATTGAGTACACTCAGATATGCTGACCGAGCAAAGAAGATCAAGAACAACGCTGTTGTCAACGAAAACCCTGTGGAGAAACTCATCAGGGAACTTAGAGTAGGTATCATGACAATTAAGTACGAACTCTAGTTTGCTTCAGCAGACTGTAGGTGAAAGACAACTCATGGCCCTGGAATTAGATATGCGATTTCCCTAGATATATTTTGGAACACCTCAACTATAGTTGATGTGTCTGCCAAGTTTCATTGTGCAGATATAAAAGAAATGTTAGGGAGCGAATTGTGACTCATTAGACCGTGATGATTTTTTGAAAGAAGATCCCTCTAGTTGATAAAATAAAACGGTAAGCTGAATTGAGAATTTCTTGAATATTATTATAGGAGGAGAACGAACGTTTGAAGAAGGCCATGGAGGGTGGAGTATTACCAGGGGCGGCAGGACTAGGGCCTGATGGTGAGTTTTGTTACCATCTAGGACGAAATCAAAAGGGAATTAAGTAAACATAAATGTTGTTTGAGACGAGGGGACAGGCATTCTCGCGCGAAGGGCATAAGCCAAACATTTTTTAGAGCTTTTGTTTTGATGTACTAACAGCTGTTTTTCTGTATTTAGAATCGTTGGCCGAATCGTTATGAGGATTCAAATATCAGTCATTTTGAATTACATCTCAGATCATCCAGTATATTGAAATAGGGATTTTGGAATAGGCATATGCGCGTATTCTGTTTGAAAGATTGAATTCAGTTGTAACCATAATAATAATAATAACATATTTGGGACAAATCTTAGGGAGGTCGGCTTTTATTATGTTATCCATCTTTGACATGGAACTTCATAACCAGAGTGATTAAGTTGTATTGTATGCCATCAATATAACTATTGTACTGTGCATTATTAAATCAGATTTTGTGTAATATGGATGTAAATACATTACATTTAACGAATCATCCAATAATCATAATTTCTATATTAGAGGGGTAGCCTTGTTTAATGAACCAATATCTAATGTCACTTAAGATCCTGACAAAGGGGGAGCTGGTAAGCAGGGAGAACATCTGAGTTTGTCAGTTGCTGACTAAATCTGGATTCCACCAAACCCAATATTTACCGCCCGACGCCATAATTGACTGTACGAGATGAATCATCCGTTTGGATTAATTGATTGGCGGATTTAGACGGGGGCACGGGGGCGTGCGCCCCCTCCTTTTTGTCAGAACTTGAGAGTATAATGGCATATTCTGCACCCAAAAATTAGCTCAAAAAGGGGGATGAGCCCCCTCCTTTTGGGCCGCGCCCCCTCCCTTTTCAAACCCTGGCTCCGCCACTGTAATTTAGGTGTGATTTAAATGGGTTATATCAGCTGTCCTTTAAAAGCATGGCATTATTATCTGAAAACTAGAATGGCAAACATTCATTGGCGTTCCGTGGAATTTAGGCACTTGATAGGTTTACAAACTGTAATAGAATAGATCTTGTACATACATCAGTTTGTATTGTGACCCCTTTCAGTAAAATGGAATTGAATAGCCATTCCATGTCATACATCCCTTTATGGCTTTTAAGATGTCCCCTATGTATACTGTGTGGATCGAAACGATATATTCCGTATGCATTCAGTGTACTTAGATTCTTACTATATAACGTCTAAAAATAGTCTTTATGTATTCTAATTGTACTTTTGAAATGTCCAATTTTGTGTCGTCTCTAATATCCTTGTTTGTCATGTGTCTGTTTGTAGCATCTGGAGCCGGTAAATATGCTACATAGGTGGCTTAAAATACACCTTTAGGTTCTCGGTTTCCTAATAGTAGCAAATGTAGAATAGGCCCTTGTTGTTAGGAGACAGGTGAAATAGAAAAGAATGTCGAATTCCATTATGTTGTTGTCTGCATGTTAAGGTTATCATTTTAAGCATGACTTTGCAGAAATAGGGGACACTAAAATGATCTCCCCTTTAAGTAAAATTTGACCTTCTTTTCCAAATAATGTGATATACCTTTATTTGTACACCATTATTTGCTTAGGACTGGTTTTGTCCATTTCAACAGAAATGCTGCTTACAAGAGCAAATATCCTATAAAACAAACTATACTGCTTCTGTACATAAAGGAAACCTAAAAAAATTAACAAACATTTCTTTTACAAAATACAATATAAAGGAATGAGGGAGTGAAATAACAAACAGAGCGCATATGTATAAAAAGCACAGTGCACTCTTGCGCTTTATTCAGGAAAATGTTCAATTTGCTATATTAGACGTGGGCAAACACCGCACTGAGCCTTCAATCATATAATACACCTTTTCATTAAAACGCCCAATTGCACATTTCATAAGAACAACACAGATATTGCACATGAAAAAAAAACAACAAACACACACATATACAACTGGCATTGTCATTAGCAGTAATATTGTCAAAGGGTAGTGCATTTTTGTTTTTTCACACGCAAAAAACATTTCTACATCCACAAGCATACTTTTTCTTATGATATTTTAAAATGGAATAACTTTTGTTCTAATCAATGGATTTTCAAAGGTAAAAAAGCATAGGTTTCTATAGCCTTACCCTACAACTTATCATCGTAGGAAACGTCTTGCAGCCGCAAGAATGTGTTTTTATGGCCGCAAGAATGTTTATGCGGGAGCAAGAATATTTTTGCAAATAGTCTTGCGGCCGCAAGAATACTTTCATTGCTGCAGAAATATTCTTGCGGTCGCAAAATCCGTTCCTGCGGCCGCAAGAACATTACCGTGATAGAAGGTAATTCAAATTTTGAAACAAAAGTTATGCCATATTGAAGTATTTTGGGAAAAATTATTCTTGAAATTCCAAAAATGTTTTTGTGGATGCAAGAATAATTTTTGCGGGTGCAAAAACATTGCAGGTGCAAGAACATGATATATTTTTTTGTGCAATGTCCACTCCAGGGCTCCCCGTATTTACGGGCTATACAATAATGTATGGCCAATGATAAATAAAAGTGGCCAACAGAATTTTGATGGCATCGCTCTCATATTTTTGAGCATTCTTTTTGAAAATCAATTTTGCATTCAATGAAATTCGTCGACGAATTCAAATAAATTGTTTTTATAACATTTATGTAGTTGATAACGTAGCACTAACGTTGGGCCATGCAATATCCCCAAGTTAAGTTTTCTTAGTGTATATCAAGTTGAAACTTTTCAAGTATAGTTTTAGGATAATTAGTCATTTTGCCAGATAAGCAGGGAATGGTGACGGTGTTGTTGTACGTGAGAATTTTACCTGTATTTTCCTAATAAGAGAGTGACTAATTAGACAGTTCAGAGAGTGCTCTTGTCAAGGTATAAATGATGCTATAATTAAGACTGAGTGAGCCACGCCCAATGGTATTACCTGTTCATATCACATTACCTATTGGACCTATGAATTAATCATTGTCTATAATATGAGCAGAGATGGACAAGATGAGGAGAGAGATGGAAGAGGAAATCAAAGCCCAGATGATGGCTAACCAAGAGCAGATGGGCAGCTGGGATGAAAGGGTAGGTACATTGTACCATTTTCCAATACACACTACATGACTGTCTCAAGAGATACTCTGCACTCCTCCACTTACTGAAATTGAAACACAAAGGCTCTATTCGGTTACTTTACATATTGATACGTCTCTTTTCCAGTTAAAAGCCTCCCAGCAGGAGTCGCAGTCCATCAATGCTGACGCCAACGAGCGGGGGACTGTAGCCCACCTTCAGAACCTGAACGAGGACCCTATGTTGTCAGGTGTGGTCTTCCACATGCTGAAGGCCGCCCAGACCACACTGGGGAGGAAGGATGCTGACCCTGTACCAAACGTCTGTCTCAGTGGTCTTAGGTAGGTGGCGGAATTATTGAGATAATTAATGTTGAAACATTAGAGATTCATAGGTGTCATGTAGTATTGATTACCAGCGTCTAGTTCCATTTTATTCATCTGCCAACATGCATCGATTTCTATCATTAGATATGCTATTCATGCATACCTTACCATCATGAATTTATCAGTGACCAATCGATCGGGTACTATACAACAGCCATTACACCAATAGGAAAACTTTTGGTTAATGTCAATAACTTTACTGTCTAGTGCATTAAACAATAATCAGTACGTTTTTTATGCCTATATTGGTTATATTTTTAGTATTGTCAAAAACCATGCTGTCATAGAGAATGTGAATGGAGGATTTGAGATAAAACCAGGTTCTCCAGGAGCCAAAATAAAGATTAACGGTAACCCTGTGACAGGGTCCCAAGCACTGGAAAATAAAGACAGAGTCCTCTTTGGTAAGTACTACTTGTCCTATGTCCGAAGTGAGTTTTCTCAGATATACTAAGCGAAAAGTTGGTTTCAAAGAATAATGAAGCATTTCAGTGAATTCTTTAGATTATCTAGGATGTTCTTATCAATTGTTTAATAGGAACATTCTTATTTCTTCTTCTCCAGGATCCAACCATATGTATGTGTTTATCAATCCCAAACAACCATCACCGCCAGATCTACCCAATGAGATTACCTGGGAATTTGCTCAGAAGGAAATTGCTCAGGCGAAAGGTTTCGCTACAGGCTCTGGAGCCGGACTTACAAAAGGTAAGGCAAAATTTGTACACTCCATACAACGTGCTACTTAGGCCACACCAAAAAAATAAGTTGGTCTACAGATTGCCCTCTCCACATTTTCGGAAATACAATTTTTTTTTTCTTTGAAAAAGATCTTGTCTACGGATTTCGCTCGCTCCAGTTTCTACAAGTTTTCTCTTTGTGATGTTTGGCAAAATGTTTAGAAAAATAAAATTTGTTCACTCGCCTCAATTTCCCAGCAAGGAATCCATTGGACGCCAAAAAATTCTTAAAAAAAAAGAATTGCTCGCTCGCACCATTTTTTCAAAACCAAAATCCGTAGACCAACTTATTCTTTTGGTGTGGCCTTATCGGAAAAATCCAAATACTGCCTGTTAATAAAGGGAATGACTTTTATCCACTAAGCTATAATCCTGATTTTGCTGGGTCGTATGAATTCAGAAACGTGTCTGAAGTGGACTATGATACCCGTGTATTAATACTTGTTAGCATTTCTGTGGGGATTCATTTGATCTTTAATGAAATATTCTTCACCAACATGCTTACCCAGTATTGACCAAAGGCTGGTTGTCAAAACTAGCCTTCAGTGATGTAGTCGAATTTGTGAAGAAATGGAAAGCAGGTATACTTAGCATGCTTGTATAGCCACATGTGTATTAGTATACTTACGGTCGTATATCACATCATCAATGCCAACTGAATTACACACATTATCATTTTCTTGTTACAATGAGTAGGCTTATAGTTCACAGAATTTACGGAAACAGCACAGAATCATTATCCACGGTGGACACATTAGGTTACTATTACCATTCCCCCATGTAGGCCACTAGAATAAACCTCACCTTTCATAAATGTCTGCACCATATGTAGGACCGGACACTGATTTGTAGTGTGGTATTCACCTATGACAAATGATGTTTTCAAATTTTATGGTTATTCATAGGGTACCTCTTATGGTGAAGAACCCTTTTTCAATATCATAATTCTGAAAACTACATTGTTCAATTAAGCAGGACATGATTAATTGAGAAAAAAAGCTCCATTTACATTTTATGTCAGCTCACAGGCCTAATAAGACCATACCCCATACCACATAATTATATAGGCCTACGCTATGAGGGCATTCCCACACAGCAAGCATAATCCCAAATTGCCATCAACCCCTTCTTGTCCATAGACCAACAGATTGCTCAGGAGCAGGTCCTAGAGCTGCTCCCCATGGTGTCAGAAGTCAATGCAGTATCAGAGGAGCTCAACAAACACAGAACATTTGAGGTAGTCCTCCTCTCCTCCATGGCCCAGGACCACCACGCCCCAGGCAAAGACAACCAGAAGAGCACCAAGTGAGTCATAGTGTTATTATTTTAGATTGTTATTTGGCATTTTAATTGCCACATTGTGTTTTATTGTACTGTATCAATATGTCACCATGATGTATAAATGCAGCCCTGGCAAACCTACATGGCTTTGCTACATTCATGAATTATGCTCACCCTACTGGGGTTGATACACTAGTCTTGTGAGGGGTTGATGGGTGCACCAATGCATTGCATGTGTTTGCTAGGTGACTCACCAAATGTGCATCGGTGTATCATGGGTGTCAAGGAGGCATTGCTAAGGTCTAAGGACGTACGTGAGCATGTATAGACATGGCCTTGTATCATGGCTTATTCGTTATTTAACGATGTTGAATATATGTGCATCATCAATAACACATTTAACATGTTTTATCCAGGGTTATGGTCAAAATGAAGAACTTGCTGAACGGCAACTCCTGGTTGTGGGAACGAGGGAAGTTCATGAACAGACGGTTCCTTATACAGGTAGGCCTGACAGCACTTATTGCCATCAGCACATTAAACTTAAAAGCAAACCTTCATTCATGATAGTGTTCGTATTCGCAATAAAGTGCTATTGGGAAAAGACTGGGAAGCACAAAACTGTACTGTGCATAGTTTCACTACAGTTATGAAGCAAGTTTCTGTACTTGTTCAGATGTCCATGGGGTAAGGTAAGCAGTTGAACAAACCGGCCTATCACCATTGTTGGCGTAGCCAAGGGCACTCACTAATTCCTGTGTTATCGCCATATGTAACCTACATATCTTATTCATGGTAGGGTAATTGCATATAGATCATAAGGGAATTGATCTCCATTTTATCTGTTGTTTTAACCAACGTGACGATCAATGGATTCGTAGACAACTATGTTGTTAAGCCACCAGGGTAGGATTAGGAGGTTGTATGCCCGATGGCAAATTCAACATGCCATGCACATTATATCAGTTACTGTTATAAAAGTCAATCTTTCACAGTCTTAATCATTAAAAGAAATGTTCACTATTTTTTGGGATATAGGAAATCTACCAGAGATTCCTGGATGGTGAGGATGTGTCCAAGATGAAGCGGGAAGAGGATCCCTTCTGGGAGCCGACAGAAGACGTACTTATAGGGTCTGCCAGCGTCTTCCTCCAGGTGAGGTCTTATACCGAGGTACCAGGTCATCCAATGGAGATGCCATTACTTGGTCTTGTACCTTGCGAATAAAGCACTGATGACAGGGGGGCCCCGTGGTTATGTAATGTATCCTAGGGATTCTGTGGTGAAAGAAGGGGATTTTCTCATTGATTGTTAATGTATCCCACTATCTCCATATACACGATGTCCCCTCCTGCACCATTATGCTATTGTCCACAATCCCAATGTAGACTAGTAATTTCCATAAATCGATCAAGAGCTTTTCAGAATTAAATGTCACATTGAGATTTGGGCGTATGAGCTATTTTCCAATGGGGCCATGTAAGGTACACGGACCCAATGCCCAGTGGGTGGTCTTTCATGTCTATATCGAAGTTTTCTTTTATCCAACGCGCCTTAAACTGCATCAAGCTGCACTGCAGGAACAGAGACAGCACGTTGTACAAGTCTATAATAATATACTGTTATTTCTCGTTCAGTCACTCTCCTACTCACTGGACTTTGATGACAAGTTAGCAGTGACGGACTACAAAGGACAGGAGGAGGGTACAATATACGTCACCGTCACACCATGTACAAACCAGGGCAAACCCCTGTCAGAGGACGCCTTTGTCGACGACCCTTCGGAACTACTCGGCAAACCTTATCACTTCAAGGTAAAACTCAAATTCATACATTATTCTTTTTAATGATGCCATAATGCCTTAAGCATTTTCTTTCTTCAAGACAGAGTACTTTATATATAATATCTGTATCGGTCATCTATACCTAAAACCGTGAATATTAAGCTATGGGTCAGCGAAATATGTTTTTAAAGGGGGGGGGGAGCAGAGCGGTCTTAAAGCTTTTAGGTGGTAATATAGGACTTTTCATTTTGTTATCTGTGATCCAGAAGGAAATCTTAGACAATCAAAGCATATTTGTAATCCATGTAAATATGTTATGTATCTGATAAGAGTCACATACCCCTTTCCAGGTGACAATCCGCAGTGCAGAGATCATCAAGGCTAGGTTTGCTAAAGGCTTACACTGTAAATATAAGGTGTACAATGACAGGGAGCCCACAGTTACACCAGTCATTAAAGGTACACTCTCACCAGAGTTTAACGCCACCAAGGTATTCAGCTTCTCCTCAGTGGACAAAGACCTGCTGGACTTCTTTGAGAGTGGGTGCATTAACATCCAGCTCTATGGCGTGCAGGAGGATATTGTAGACCCTAAACTCACCAAGATGACGACTAAGGTATGGCTGGTCTAATTCTAATGGAGCACTTGTGTGATCTAGCTAGTTTGATTCTAAAAATTAACAGACTTTGATATAATCTAATGGTGGAATACTTTATTGATGTAAAATTTCTCGGGTACATATTTCATCAAAAGTTTGGCTACAGAATACTTAGAAACAATATAATTGACAGTACGCGTGTATATAATACTGTGTAGAAATTAGGTAAAATACTTCTTAGGAAACACTATAGAAAATCTAATTCTTTGAAACCCTTTCCGAATAATACTTTCAAATATGGCTTTTTTGATTGACCCACTGTACCATATAACCTACCAGAATCTTATTGCACCCCTCCTTTAATTGATAGAAGAGTACTATATATGAATCTCGAATTATCAAATTTTAGGAGCTAAAGGTACGTATCTGTATTATGACTGACGAGGATACTGGATTTTCTTGCGCTGTTTTGTCTTGATGTTATTCCAATTTGGTTTATATTAATTTGATTTTATGCGCGACAAAATCTGTACAGTGTCCTAGTCTACATACAGGAGCAATTCCTAACCTAAGTTTTCAAGTCTAAATTGTGCTCTCTGAATTCTGTCATTGAGCACCTTGGTCAATTCTGCCTTGAAGGTTGCTACTAGTCAATCGGGAGTGACTTTCTGTGTGAGTTTTGAACCAAAGTTAGCCACATTGCAGTATTCTCCGACGTTGCCTGAATAATGATTACTCTTAGGCTATTCTCTTTACCCTCATCCCTCTCGTATTTGGCGCTATGTATTGAATAGGATTCTCTGGATAGTTGCAAGGTGAAATATCATTACAAAATACTCGTTTAAGGAGTCGGTCATTTTTAGTTTCGCTGCGTAGGTCCCCTATGGTAAATGCACAAGTAAGAGGTCAAGCAATGAATACCCATACATGAACTAAGTTGCGTCCATCTTATGAATCAGCTTTCTTTTGCCTTAGCAGCTCTGTTCCCTAGCTTTAGCCTTATACCCAGTGATGTGTCCGAAGTACATTATTACCCCTGATCAAAATTAAGATTAAGTATTATGCTTTTTGTAAGAATGCGCTCATATGGTTATTGGTTTTTCAAAAAAATGCATCTCAAGAACCCATAATCATAAAAGTCTTACTGGTAGATTTTCAGCAAAAGAATACCTTGGAAACTTAGCATTATAGAAGGGGACTGGGCTAGAGTATATTCAATTACCCCATCGGACGTCATAGTGCTATTTCCATATTTGATTTACACTCATGTATATTTATAAAACTGCGAGTTATGACTTAACACTTGAAATTGTAGACAAAGAAAATGATCCCTACCTGTTATCCAGCAGACTACACGCAATGCTGTGCTAGCATTGCCTCTCTAGGAAAACATATTAATTCTGATCCACATAAGGAAAGTAAGAGTATTTTATAACACAGTGTCTTGTATCATTACTTGCAGGAACTAAGGCAGATGGAGCAGATGCAGAAACCCGGAGAAGACAGGCGGGGGACGGCCTTTGGGCCCGATATTGGGGACCAGACACTTGCCCAGGTCAAAGCAGAACTGGTTCTAGTCTCCAAAAAGTATGAGCGTCTCGCTGCCAAAGAAGCACGCATGCAGGTAAATTAATAAATCCATGTCACTGAATACCACTGTTAGACCTGTATATTAATTCTTAAATATCTTTTTAATCTCAGAAGTATAGTACCCTAGAAAGTAGCTTAGTTCTTTATTGACTCACATGAGAGCGCTACTGAGTGGGCGTGTATTTGCATTTGCTACATTGTGGTAGGGAAGAACTCACGTTATTCTGTTCACAGGTGGTAATTAATGATCCACCAAAGATAATATTTCACTATGGTACTTCTGTTGTAGGTTCCTATGTACCACACACAAATGACATTTTTGCTATGCTACTATTTTCACTATACAACTTCTGCAATATGACATACCATACACATATTGACATTTCACTATACTACTTCTGCAGTATGACATGCCCTACACAAACTGACATTTCACTATACTACTTCTGCAGTATGACATGCCCTACACAAACTGACATCTTACTATACTACTTCTGCAGCATGACATGCCCTACACAAACTGACATTTCACTAAACTACTTCTGCAGGATGATATACCCTACACAAACTGACATCTTACTACACTACTTCTGCAGCATGACATACCCTACACAAACTGACATTTCACTATACTACTTCTGTGGCATGACATGCCCTACACAAACTGACATTTCACTATACTTCTTCTGCAGCATGACATGCCCTACACAAACTGACATCTTACTATACTACTTCTGCAGGATGGCATACCCTACACAAACTGACATCTTACTATACTACTTCTGCAGGATGGCATACCCTACACAAGCTGACATCTTACTATACTACTTCTGCAGCATGACATGCCCTACACAAACTGACATCTTACTATACTACTTCTGCAGCATGACATGCCCTACACAAACTGACATTTTACTATACTACTTCTGCAGCATGACATACCCTACACAAACTGACATTTCACTACACTACTTCTGCAGCATGACATGCCCTACACAAACTGACATTTTACTATACTACTTCTGCAGCATGACATACCCTACACAAACTGACATTTCACTACACTACTTCTGCAGCATGACATGCCCTACACAAACTGACATTTTACTATACTACTTCTGCAGCATGACATGCCCTACACAAACTGACATCTTACTATACTACTTCTGCAGCATGACATGCCCTACACAAACTGACATTTTACTATACTACTTCTGCAGCATGACATACCCTACACAAACTGACATTTCACTACACTACTTCTGCAGCATGACATGCCCTACACAAACTGACATTTTACTATACTACTTCTGCAGCATGACATACCCTACACAAACTGACATTTTACTATACTACTTCTGCAGCATGACATACCCTACACAAACTGACATTTTACTATACTACTTCTGCAGCATGACATACCCTACACAAACTGACATCTTACTATACTACTTCTGCAGCATGACATGCCCTACACAAACTGACATTTTACTATACTACTTCTGCAGCATGACATGCCCTACACAAACTGACATCTTACTATACTACTTCTGCAGCATGACATGCCCTACACAAACTGACATTTTACTATACTACTTCTGCAGCATGACATACCCTACACAAACTGACGTCTTACTACACTACTTCTGCATCATGACATGCCCTACACAAACTGACATCTTACTATACTACTTCTGCAGCATGACATACCCTACACAAACTGACATCTTACTACACTACTTCTGCAGCATGACATGCCCTACACAAACTGACATCTTACTACACTACTTCTGCAGCATGACATACCCTACACAAACTCACATCTTACTACACTACTTCTGCAGCATGACATGCCCTACACAAACTGACATCTTACTACACTACTTCTGCAGCATGACATGCCCTACACAAACTGACATTTCACTACACTACTTCTGCAGCATGACATGCCCTACACAAACTAACATCTTACTATACTACTTCTGCAGGATGGCATACCCTATACAAACTGACATCTTACTATACTACTTCTGTAGTATGACATACCCAACACAAACTGACATCTTACTATGCTACTTCTGCAGTATGACATCTCATACTGTACAATCTGACATTTCACTATACTACTTACTTTTCCTGCTTGTTTTGCCTTACACAGCCCGATATTTTCTCCTTGCTACTTCTGCAATTGGACGTACTCTAATCAAACCGCAATTTCTTCCACTATAACTGAAGGCTAATATCTCTGTTTATGAAGCCTTTTGTATCATCAATAAGCCCATCTATGATTGTTTCAAATGTAGGAGGTCGTAAAGCAATGGGGAGAAAAGCCCGAATCCGAGAAGAAATTCGAAGGTTTCTACAACACCGTTAGTGCCATTGCGTTTAGCTCTGGAACCAGGCTGAAAACCAGAGTGCAAATTCTAAACAAGGTAAGCGTATACTCGAATATAATCATGACTTTGCAGTTATGATCTGGGATAAATTGAACATGGCTATCTACAGAAACAGATAAGAATTTATACACAAATGGTACCATGAATAATGTGGAAATTCGTGATTTGGCATAATGGTATATCAAGAATGATATATGTGTAATAGATAACCTATGTTTCACATCATGCGAATACATCTTCTTTTTCAACAAAACGACTAGTATAATGCATATTCAAAAGAATTATGACGGTTGTTTAACTATTATGGTGAAAATATGAGCTGAGATTTCTTTTTCGTTATCGAACATGAAAGCTAAATGCATTGGATGGGGTAAAAATCATTCATATACATTACTTGGCAGCAATCCCCAACACATGCTTAACAATTAAAATAAATGTAGGAAACAGACACCCTAGGCAAAACACAAAGAACAGATTTAGGCACAAGCCATGATACCCCACACAACTATAGCCACATGCATCAATGTTAAAATATGTACCCGATTTCACCAACGTGTTTTCTTCACATTGCAACAGCCCATTGACACATCCACATTAACCAATGTGATACAGTTGTTGCAGGTCTATATGTCGTGTACACTAAATATCACAATGTTAACATTAAAACAGAAATCGTTACTCAGTGTAATAAACCACCTCGATATAGACCACGCAGTGTATATGGCTACCTGGCTTGTTTTACCTACGGATCTGTGTTCACCAAACATCATTGTGTGCCCATATACCTCATATATCAGTGCTATGACCAAGGTCAAAAATGTATAATTCTGCCCTCATTGAGAGTAATCAAATACCACAGGACTCAATTGTATACACTATCCCCTCATCACCCAATCGCCTCTCGTTGTTTTCAGATGTTAAATAAGAAGCCGGTAAGTTTGTGATAAATGAGAGCTGTACAGAGTGAAACTGAAACCTAGTCTAAAGCTGCCAAGAACGAGGCTAGCACTAGGTGCCTCTAAACTCTAGTCAAAAGTTTAACAGTGTTTCCAGTTACTAAACAGCTAGAAAAAATGTGTCCGAGTTCTATACACACAAACAAAGATACCATAAGAACTATGTTATTTCTGTACTTGACAACCACCTTCGGCCTATTCTTTATTATCATTTTCAAAGCCTCTTCAATATATCTGAGCACGTTTTATTTTACTTAATCTCTCTGTGAACTTGTAATTTTCGCTCAAGCTTATTCAAAGGACCCTTTCCCTGAATATTTGGTTAATTCTTGCTAAAAAGGCTATTGCTTTTCTATGAGAATCAAGGTTTTTGCCAACCGGACTACATTACATCCGGATTTCCTCTTTTTTACATATTTTGTATCCTCAAATAATTGTCTTATTTGAGCTTTCCTTCCAGTTCACCGAGTTGGAGGGAATATCATTCCCTAAACTGATGAACATTTTCTGATCTATTGCAGGCTTCTGCAGCAGATGCCTTTGATTTGCCAGGCTACTTTATCTGAACTAATGTTTTTTTTTCACACCTTTTAACGTCCCATCGTGAGGTAGAAGGCATTGCCCAAATCCGAAGTACACAGACAATGTTATCCAGCGCTGCGACTGAGCTCTTCCCCCAAAAATTTGACGATGCATTTTATTGTTCCTATGAAAAAGAATGATGTTAATATTTGCCATGTCATTAAGGACACTTTCTGTGAACATTCAGTGATAGCATCGAGTGTAATGTGGACTGTTACACGAGGGATTGTGATCATGTTTTGAAAAGCAGAAATTCGCCTCTATATTATAAGCCCAAATGGACACCATACACACACACAAAATTAATTTCCTCCTATTTGGCACGTTATCCCCACAGACGATGCGTACTAAGTATGTAGGAACAACTTCAATCATACACATTTAGTACTTAGTCACATCCTAAGGGAATTAAGGCCATGTATTATTTTGATGAGACAAACAAACTAGACCAGGTGGAGAGATAAAAACAATACATCGTATAGTGTAGGTTATAACAAGTATCAATATAGGGTATACTTCATGCCTTATGTAATAAATATTGTGTACTTTCTCCTCACCCTCCCATCCCTATGTACAGATGCTCCGGGCGTACAAGGGTACAACCCCTGCAGGCAAAGCTGCAGCAGCAGCCTCTGATAAAGTAAGAATGGTCGGGGTTTTACTTTGCAGTGCTTTACCTTGAGGTCCATGGTTCCTGTGCCAACAAAAAGGCAGTGTCTCTGCATGGGTTGCTTTTTACATTAATCTTCCTTTCCAACTTTTTGACCCCTACACATGCCATTCGTTTTCAGTTGTGAACCCCCTCATGATCACCCGGATTGGGGAAATGACTTGTCCATATACTATTGGTTTTACGTACTGACACATTGTACATTATCCCAACAATTTTGATTATCCACTTTTTGTTTTTGTGTAATAATTGACCCTCCTACTACCAGGAATTTGATTTCGACGAGACTTTTGATGAAACGGAGGAGGTAAAAACCCACAAATATCATCATAAGCCAGCCCACCCATTAACTATTGTTTAATTACCGTCCGCAAATAAACCAACCTCATATGTACAATGCTTCTGGAAAGGTCCTATCCAAGTTGGTCGCTTCGTAGCAAGTAAATGTGTTAGATATTAAAGCAGGCCTCTATAGGCCTGTATTCTACTTAATAATGTGTGTTTGTCGTAGCATAGGACATTAGACGATTAGTCTGTAAATAAAGTTGGCTCTCCTAGCCTAGCTTTCTAACCAATCTTACCATTTGTATGCACAGTGCTTAGATTCATTGTGATTATTTTGTCGGCAAGATGCAAGAAAATGCAGCATTTTAAGGTCAATTGTACGAGGTGTATTGGCGACGACAAATGAGGTCTTGAAGCATGTCGGGCTGAAAGGGCTATAGCTTCGCTGTTGCTGAATCCCCTATTCTTTAGATGGAAATGGCCTGTCGTTCTAGCTACGTGCTGCCATTTACAAATGAAGCGGGTCTTATTATTCATCTATCTTTTTAGCTTAGAACTGTAGTAAGGATTAATTTGCTTTGGTATTCTCCAATGGGCATTTAGACCTATAACAAGCGATCCTTTATCTAGTGCAATGTGTTTAAGTAAAAATATCTAGAAGTTGCTTAAGTCATCCACTCTATGTTGGGATTGCCAGGCCAGGTAAGAGAGACATTCACCAAAGTAAAGGTTTAGAGAGATATGTATTAAACAGTTTATGGTTCATAAGAGTGAGGGCCATAAGCTTTTTATCCAGATTACACACAGGCACATTATGCTAGGTTTAGTTTGAAATGAATGCCATAAGGAGAAATGAAGGCAAGCACCCTCAAGCACAACCCTTGTTATACATGCTGCTCACAAAGCTTACTCTGACTGCATGGATTTGACTGCTTAGCAGTAGAAGGCGCTAATATAACCTTTCAATGACAAATTAATGTTAAAGCAACGTCGAACACGTACAAAGAGTTCAGAAAACTTGTTGGCCTATGAGTTGTATTATCACCGCAAGCAATTGGCTTACTTTCGCGCGTCCATGAAACAATTGATGACATTGATCAGAAGTTAGTCTAGATATTTAATGATTATAACCGCACGATTTTCAGTATCCCAACTGGTGTTGATGACACTAACAGTGACTGTACATGGTATTACCTCCACCCACTCCTCCAGCACGTTTTAGTATACCCCTTAATGATTGCCACACTGGAATTATGTTAACTGCACTTGGTTAATACATTCACCATGATGAACATGGTGTAACCCGAGTGCCCTTTAATGTTGACCTTTCTGTGTTTGACCTTTAAGGGTGATGCTGACCATGTGTGACTTTGCACTTACCTTCCAGGTTCTTCAGGGTCAGAAAATGATCAAAGCAAACCAGGTAGATGGGGGTCCCCCGCCCCAGCAGGGCGAGGCTAAAAAGAGTGCTAACCAAACCGTAAGGCTGCTAACCAACCCATCTAGATTTAACCCTCCCTCCATTCCCAACATATTTTTTCATCCTAAAACTAAGCTGCTCCCCCAACCCAGGTAGAATTAGCTCCTTAATGTTCTCCCCAACTACTATAGGCCCTATAATTCATGTTGGCAGGTTTGCTAAGTGAACCTAAGTGGACGGCTTTAAGAATAAGATAAAATAAGATAATATTGACACATATAAGCAGCACATAGGCTTAAATATTCAAATATAGTTAAATCCACACACCATTTTTCGTAACCACACATGTGGATCAACACGGTAAAAGGTACGCCCGCACACCCCCTCGTGGGTGTACCTTTTACCGTGTTGATCCACACATCCTTTTCCAGCAATATTTTAGTCATGATCTTTTCCAGACTATAGAAGTACCTAGCACTTGCCATACCATGTTTACAGGATTCATAATTACTTCAGCTTAGTGAAATATTTCATGTTTCCAACAAGGGGTGCACTTTGATGCTTCCCCCTACATCCATAGCTCTCCATGGCTATAAGGTATATAAGTCAGTCACTTCACAGTCTAGCAGTGCTCCTGTTCCATACAATTTGGTTATAATAATATTATATACAGAGGGGGTCAGTGCCATATGACATTTCTTTCAATTTACCACTCTTCCAATAGACATCTAATCCGTAGAAATAACCCCTCACCTAGCTGCCCTGCATTTCTCGCTAAAACTATTTTGACTTATGTCATAGTCACTTGTCCGTCCGGGGAACCACCCCCTCCCCCAAGAAAAAAAAAGAGTATGTATGCGAATGTTGCCCTGTGATACATTGACCACAATATCCCTTCTCTGTGTTCAAAGCAATACTTAGTTCAGGAGAGCCATACATCCATATGTTGGGGCTGAGATGACCATTATTATAGACGCCATTAAGCCATTTATTGTTGCAGCATATTGACTCTCTACGGCCACCCACAGTTCAGTGTGCTTCTGTTCCAGTGTCTTTGTATAGCCTAGATTCCGCCAACAGCTGATGACACCTAACAAAATAATGTCTCGGAAATTGTCATAATCAGCTTTGGTGGATGTCAGGCCTTTGTCTAACCTGTGTGTCCTTTTCCTTGGTTATAACAATATAATACAAGTCGTGTGTCTGCCTGTTTCCATCCCCTTAGAATAACAACAAGGAAGACGACAGTGTGAGTTTGTATGTGTTTGGAGGCAATGAATGCCAGGTAGCTGAAGAAGCTGAAAAACAAAACGGATTTGTAAAACAGGACATTTTGCGTGATTTCTATTCAGAATCACTATTACACGTGAGATTTACATTTTTTTTTCTATTTAGCCTTTATCCAACGGATTCCTACTAGATATTATTATGGATCCGTGTCGATATTTGCATGCATTGTGTGTGACATTAATTTGAGATATTATATTATGCTGGTCGCCAAGATAGAGCTGTGAGTTCCCTCTGTCAGGAGAATCCATGGCTTGTAGTTTCGTGCAAGTCTGGGTATGGTACTAATACAACAACCAATAACTGCTTATATATGTTATTTTACTGTGCCAATAGTGAGATGGAAATGAACTTCTCATTCACTATTGTTTCTATGACACCTTTATTTTTATTTCCATGGAAACTTCTTATATAAAGGCTTAAAAATACAAAGGTTAATGAAATATTCCCTAAATCATAATTGCATTTCACGGCTTGCAATAATCTGGAAAAGGGTTAAGATTAGATCGAAGTAAAAAAGACAGGGGTATCTAGCTTTTCTGCCCCCCCCCCTATAAACTGGTCTTTGTCAGTTGCATTTGCGACAAGTCCCCGGCCCGATATCTATTATAGGCCTATGTAACCAACTTGCCTTATAATTGGTGTTAACTATTCAATGGTATTGATGAATCCCTAAACTACAAGACGCAGGTCCTATATCCTCTCAAAGTATAGCACCAAGTAGTATTAGGTTACTCACTTTGTCCCACAGTGATAAGAGCACATTCGGAATGCATGACACCTACCACCCCACTTGCACCGGTAGACAGTAACATATGTAATTGTGCACCCAGAATTTACTAACAACTTCACTTTTACACATTTTAATGGCTGATATTACCAAATATTTTAATGAGCCTTGACTATCTCTTGTCTAATTCTGTAGTTGAATAAAATCTTCTTAAATGCTGCTAAATCTAATTGATATATCAAATATCATTTGATCGCATCATTCTATTCCTTACACTTAACGTAGGGATTATGGTTATCTATTAGATTATATATAGCCTATACCATTAGCCATTGTACTTTTGTTTCCTTCAGGCCTACGTCGACAACAAAGTCGCTGCAAAGAACGGAACAGTCCAATCAAATGGGGAAACCAAGAAGGGAAGCAAGGCGTGTGTAATTCAGTAAATCTGTGTTAAGATGTCTATTTTTATATAAATGGAAAATGGAAGAAATTGGAGCTAGACATGTGAGCTCTTTTGAATGGGTGTATCTCTTTGTGATGTAAATCTGTAACCAAGGTATTTTTTCTTTTCAATTTTGATATGCGCTAAATGTTACTTTCAATTTTGAACTTTAAAGCATTCTTCTTGCTAGGGATATGGTGTTTGCCCAGTATCCATAAATCAAAAGTCTTGAATGAAAAACTTACATATATACTATAGCATGTATCTAGACTTGCAGAGGACCTCTCTTCAACTATTTCTATAATATGCATTCAGTTCATACTCAGGAAATGCAAACTTGTACTATCGTATAGTCTGTACTATTGACTACAATGTTATATTATAGGCTGGTCCTATCTTTGCAAAGTTACTATTGAATCAGTGACTTGAGTAATGCTCACTATATAGCCTTGGTAATACCAGATACACTTGTCTTTACTCTGTGAATAAAACATACTGGTATAGAAAGGTGTTGTTAGAGCAACTATCATATCTAGTATTTGGAAGTCTGTGTTATTCATAAAAACGACTAACTCGCTTTATCAATATCTTATTCTTCCCAGTGTACCCTTGCCATATAGTTTATGTAAACTGTGTGACATTTTTGCAGGAGACTACGGTTGATCCTCTCTTTTGGTCCAGTCAATGCATCTATCATATTTTAAAATCCAAATAATGCTAACAATTTATGTTCAACGGCCATAGTCCTAACTCAAAACTGTAATTCCTGGATAATTATGATGGGATCGACTTGATGATTTTCTATGATTGGGTTTACGGTACACTTTAGATTGTGTATCTGTCCTTTTGCTATATTACGTGCATACACCAGTTATAGCACGTTACTATTGTAACTAAATGTTTATAGCATCTAAACCCTAAGCTGCCTGTGATAGACATATTGTACAGCTATAGAGTATTCGTTCATGCAGCATTTGTAAAAAAGAAATAGGGGGGATTTCTTATTATGGGGAATATCACCATATTCTTGTGAATGGAGGATATCATTATTAATTAAAGAATGCAGCACTAAGCATTAAAAGTCACATTTCCGTCCTAAATGTTTGATGCCTTAATACATTGAAAACAAGTGATTGTGATTACACTTTATTCTGGATCGATATTAAACGGATAAATCAGATCTCTCCTTAACTCTTTTGTGAATAGTTGCATGATGATACATTTTATCGGGTCTACCAATATCAACTTAGTAACACATTTTTCTTTGATATTTTTTTGGTTGCCATGGTAGCCAAGTTATATTTAATTAGGGGCATATCTTGTATAACTTGGCTACCATGGCAACCATTTTTAATTTGCCTTTCTCTCAAACACAATTAAAAATGATATCAAAGTTTTATGAAAATACATTTTATTTCTCTTTCTAAGGACGCCTGCGCCACATACATCAAACTACTACCTAAAGTCAAAAAATTTCTTTTCTATGAAATATGCCTACTTGCTATGACAAATATATTACACAGAATAAAATTATGTAGGCTCACCTGCCTCTGTACAATAATGGCTAATACTGCAGAATGGTAACACTCAGCTAAATTACCATAAACCTGGATGAAAACAACATACGCCTGTAATATGCCACTCTCCTTTGGTACAAACTATGCAGAATGATAATTCACAGCACGATCCTCAAAATATTTTACAGATGCGTGCACTAGTACAAATAGTACTAGGCCCTGGCACCACGCCATGCATACCAGTGATACATATTAATGCTAGAATCAATTAGATAAAGATAAAGATGATACAATGTAAAACTAGATAAACTAGATAAAGATAAAGATGATGCAAGGTAAAACTTGCTATACATGGAGGCCTACATGGCACACCCGAATATGTATGCGAGCAAAAATCAAAAGACAACCTATTTTTGAAATAGAAAAAGAAATAGGCTATCGCATAATCTGTGTCATCAAAAGGCATGAATGATTGAAAGAATGAAGAAAGGTGAGATGCATAACATCTGGATCATTTTGATTCTAGATTCGAATGGATAAAAATTATGTGCATAAAATTGCTATGTCTCATTGGCAGTAGGCAAGGTATGCCTATAGCCTATTGTATCACATGATCTTATAACCATGCTCAGAATACTTGATAAATGATGGCCCTGTAGTATGCTGCATTACTCTCATCGCATTTATACTAGGGCTTCCAGTAGATCATACAAATTGACATCTAACCTAAGACTCACAAAACCATAAGACACACAAGCTACGTCATTGAGGTTGTCCGTCCGGCAGTGGTGCCCCCTGGTGCACAATTAGACGTGGGATGTGTGTTGCCACCTGGTGCTGGCTGTATGCATGGTGTGGGTAACCAATGTGGTATGGGGACTTAGTGTCCTTATGCGCCAGCCTAGGAATGGAACCACCGTAGTAAGGTTCCTTGGGATAATCCCTCCCATATAGATGATAGGGGTCCCAGGACTGAGCCATCTTCAAGGGGCTGGAGGAGGATATGCTGGTCATACTGGTTGCTGCCTGGCTGTTGCTACTACTGGAGGAGGGAGAGGAGGTGCTGTGGAACCAATGCCTCATCCAGCCTTCCTCACCCCTGCTGAATCCCATGTTGTCTGAGCCGTGTGTGTTTGGAGACCGTCGAGACCTAAAAAAGGGGAAAGAAGAAATGAATTAGTCCTATGAAGGGAGATATTTCAATACCCTACACTCAATGTCATATCGGGCCAATGATTATGCGTTTTTCAGTTTCCTTGTTATTATAGTGGCTACGAGCTGAATGGAACCTTCTATAGGCCTAATCGATTGTAGATTCAAATGATTATAGTCCTATGTAGTCTATCTCCGTAATAATATAGCCGACCCGCTCCCCCTATCCACTTCGATGAAAGGTATAGATCTCATGATTAGTAAAGTAAAACCATCCCAAACCGGTATCAACAGTTTATCAATTATTCATAGACAAAAAAAAAACTGGATTATGCTGCCAAGGCCTAGGCCTACTTACTTCTTGTTCCGACAGACGAACATGTAAACCACCACTTGGCTGACAACCAAGATGGCGACCACCCCAATCATGGCCCATGCCCACACAGGCATGCCGTGTGAGTGGTTGTCTGGGTGGGACGGGTGACCTGCCAGCAGGACATCTTGTAATGTGATGTTCAGCTTGGAGAGCAGCTCCTCTAGGTCACCGAGCGCCTCACGTGCTGCTTCGTACAGCAACTCGCGACTGACCTGGTGGGTGTCAGCCTCTAGGTGGGCTCCTGGAAGAGGAGTGGTGGTGATTTAGAGATACATGGGAGAAGTGTAAGTGATATTAGACGACGTTCTTGTATGGATATGGAGACATATGAAAGAACGATGGGGGAGGGGGGTAATATGAGATGTTAATGTATGTATAAATCTTGAGTGGATTTGGAGACATACAGAAGAATGATTGGTGATTCAAGTATTACGCTTCACAGAACCTCGGATTTGGAGACGTAAAGATATAATAAGCGGCTTTTTGAAAAATATTAATTTATCTTGTCCTAGTCAAAACGACGAATCAAAGGCTTTCATTCTACCGACGGAAGACTCACCAATCACATCTCTGCGGTTTCTGGTGGAGGCATGCAGGTCTTCCCTGACTAGAGTACACAGAGAGTTGCCTGGTGCACTCTCTGCCAACATGCGGAAGAATACAGCCGTCAAGTAGCCACCATAGATCCCGCTTCTAGGGTATCCCTGCGCTAACGAAATGTGCTCCTCACTTGTGAAGGTCAAGTCTTTTCGGTTCCTGTAGTTCCTATATAAGCGAAATGATAGATGGAACATTAATGACTGGACTTGTTTGTGGAAAGAAAAACTCACTCTAAGTATATAAAGCTTTACAAATACCATGAGGCATGCTGTTGAGTGGAATTTGGGTGTCAAACTTACTTGGTAGTTGAAACCCCACAGCACCTGCTCGGGTATGTGCGACACTTGTCGTTGAGCGAAGAAGTCAATATCCGTTTGATGATATTTATTGTCTGCTCTAACTGGAAAAGAAATCACAGGCAGTGTTAAGTGCTATTATAAAGGTGCCGCCAAAAGCTCGATATTTTCTATGTGCATGATACCGGGGTAGGATAGACCTACACTGGGGATAAAATGCAGAGAGGAGATCTTTGCAAATACAAAAGGACACTCAAAGTCTCCATTCATTTCATTTCAGTCATTATTGTTAGGTAGTATCACAATTCTTTTGACATCAAAGTAGTGAATTTTTGAAATATGTTATTCATAGTTACAAATGATTATATATATGAGCATGTTGAAATGTAGCTTTGGTACACACAGGCCTGGTATCAAGAGCCCTATAATCTAGCAATGGTCATATGCCTTTATCGCACATTTCATATCAATGGGCTGAATAACAGCAATCTAGTATGGCCATAGCCTCCACCCAAATTTACACGTTTTTATCTTTTATCATGTTCAATTTGTAAACTTACATATTGCATCACAGATCTAACAGGGTACGCCACCATGACGATACTGAACTGTGCCTCGGCTACATTGTCTGAAAATCAAGAATGATATATTCATTATTTAATAAATATTCTAACCCTGCTCACACACAATAGGCATTTAGTCATCTATCCAAGGTTAGTTTAAGTGCATGTAATAATAAATAATTATAAACAAAATGAGAAGTTGGTAAAAGACTACACTATTTTGTAACATTATTGTCTAAAATCTATCATGCCTGACGTCTATAACAAACCATCCATTCCATGAAACCCACCTTGGCAGACATCTCCTTCCCACTCTGGTGGACATGTGCACATACACTGGTCCCCTGACATCTCAGCTGTACCACCATTCTGACAGACTGTTCCAGCACAGGCAATATCACTGCCTTCTGTTGTAGTTGTTGCTGTGGTTGTTGTGCCGTCCATAGAAGTTGTGGTTGGTGTTGTGGTTGTTGAAGTTGTGGTGGTGGTAGTTGGTGTTGTGGTGGTTGTAGTTGATTTGGTTGTGGTAGTTGATGTAGTTGTGGTAGTTGGTATTGTGGTTGTAGTAGTTGGTGTTGTAGTAGTTGTACTTGGTTTGGTTGTGGTAGTAGTGGTTGGTGTTGTGGTAGTTGTAGTTTGTGGTGTGGTAGTAGTGGTTGGTGTAGTGGCAGTTGTAGTTGTTGTTGTGGTAGTTGTAGTTGTTGTGGTAGTTGGTGTTGTTGTTGTGGTAGTTGGTGTAGTGGTAGTTGTAGTTGGTGTTGTTGTGGTAGTTGGTGTAGTGGTAGTTGTAGTTGGTGTTGTGGTTGTAGTAGTTGGTGTAGTGGTTATGGTAGTTGGTGTTGTAGATGTCGTGGTAGGTGTCCCAACAGCTGAAACCATTAAAACAGACCAATCTAATACAATGTATTATAAAAATACTATACTTCATGTAAATATCGACCTAAATAGTATGCCTAACCAGCATGATTAATCTACCTCTATGATTCTTCAATATTTAACTGTATTGAACATATAAATGCTCCTTTGGTGCCGATGGGGAGGTTGAGCTTGCATTATTCTAGTAACAAGAGCTAAATGGGAGTAGAGAGTCAATATCCAAGTAAACTTACAGTCACACAGTCCATCAACACACTGGTCATTGCCGAACTTGCTCAGACATCCAGAACACGGGGCTCCTACTGAGTAAGGCTTCTGTCCCAAGTAATTTCCACTGTAGCAAAGGAATATGTTTAGTTTATATAGAATATATCAAAATCAATGATATCAGTTGTAAAATATTTCATCAGGGGAGAAATGTGATCAGGTATGATATACTAGTCCACATACCACAAACTTACTATTTCAAACCATTGGATCCATGGTCTATGCTTTAAGAATACATGCAGCTGATAGACCTCAACATCAAACAAACCCACCCAGGGGTGGGGGGTAGTGAATCGTTACTTTCTAATAAAGAATGCTTATGCATAGTCCTAATGTGCATAAAGAGCGATACATGACTCAATAGGTGTAATTGTTAATGACTCACGCAGGGCTGTAGTTACACACGACGTAGGTAGCACCTGTCCACACCTGTCCACTGACCGTAATGCTGTCACATACCGTGTAAGCACACCCTACCTCTCTGCTGTTTGCCCACACCATCTACAAATTGGAAATATGGACAAATCATATAATTGTTAAAGCTCAAAGACTTTGCCCTGAAAAAAAAAATCATAGGCACAATTATGCGTACCTATCTGCTGGTCCACAAGGCACATATCATGTAATTTTCTATTCAAATTTGATTCTTAATAGGAGATTGTTGAAAGTCGATTAATCAGGCCTAAGTCAAATATGAACACAACAATTTATGATAATATTATGTCTGTTATTATCAAATACATGTTATATTTCCTTTGTGAAAGTCTGTGCATAAGTGTACAAGAGCCATGTATAAAATTTATGAATTTTATCTCCTACCTGAGTATAATGTCCACAGACGCCGCTACATGCCCCAGTATCGTAGTCATAGTCCTTTTTCTCGTCCCACCACAGGTAGAGGCTCTCATTGACGTGCAGCTCACCGCTCTGTGGTGAGGTGTTTATGTAAAGGTTCTGTCCCAGGGGAGGGGTCAGGTCCGGGTACTGGTTTAGGTCTACCTGACCATGCTCCCACCTGCACAGGTTAGACCACTGCTTGGACGATCTGGCCAGGTCATCGTTCCACCTCTGTGAGCAATAATTATGAAATTTAATAGAAATCTCCAAAACATGATGGTTTTAAAAATCACCCGGTCAGGCAAAACGGCAGAACGTGATAGATATTTATTTTTGTATTTTCGCTGTCTACATATATCTAATGGTAGGGATCAATCGCCTTTCAGCTGAGTCAATATTCGTCATCTCTCTCTCTCTCTCTCTCTCTCTCTCTCTCTCTCTCTCTCTCTCTCTCTCTCTCTCTCTCCTCCAAGTTATCCCATCTTCTTCCCACTTTTCTCCGACTTCTTTTTTGGAAGGTAAGTGCCTGTAGACCAACCAGACCATTATTATACCGAGGTAGCGGATTGTCCAGTGGGCGCCGCCATTGCTAAAGCCTGTTCCCAGCAGTTATCACTGATTGCAGTTATCAGCTGGGTACCACCTGCCCCCTGAGAGGACCGCAGTGAATAGATGGTGTTATTTCATTGGCTGATAGTCTGTATAGTGAATGGGTGTGTATCACTTTCGACTTCCGGCTAATACACATGCATGATTCTGGATGGCCTGATGTGCCGAACCCTCGCTCCTGGCAGGATAGATGACTGACTCAGTCACGGGCGTGGACTGGTTACCAGGTTTAGTCTGTGTAGGTGTTATCCATATGCTATAGAAGGGTGAGAAACTAAAGGGAACAGTGCTGCACTCTGGTGCCTTTATTTGCTATGCACAGACCTTGATTACGGAGGTGAGTGGTGACTTTGCCAAAGTAACCCCTCACCTCCGTAATCAAGGTCTGTGCATAGCAAATACAGGCCCCAGAGGGCAGCACTGTTCCCTTTAGTTTCTCGTGAACCCTTTCGAGGAGAAACGGTATGATCGGAAGTCTGTCCCTGGTACCGGCGAAAGTTGAAAGTTTACTGCTCATATTTAACAAGCGAAAATGGCGCCACGTTAGCGCTTCTCCCCGAAAGACGTAACCTTAGTTTCTCACCCTTCTATTGGGTGTAAGTGGGACTGGAGCTGGTTCCTGGCGACATGCACTGATAAGAGCTGACTGGATCGAACCAGCATGTCCCTGGAAGTGGGTGTTACCCAGGTACCCATCATGATATGTATTATCAGTGGGGTCTACCTCAACCAGCGAAATACAAAATGGTGGACACACAGGACGTCCATACTAAGCCCTATAGCATATGGATAACACCTACACAGACTGAATCTGGTAACCAGTCCACGCCAATGGACTCAGTGACTTACTGCTCCCAATTCATGTATAAATTTCGACTCTGGTTGTGCTATAGAATAATAGGACAATTTACATTATTCTATAACAATACCAAAGGGTCAAAGTGAGAGTGAGTCTCTGACCGCGACATATATAAGCTCCCTCCATGTCGAACAATAAGGATCAGTGGCCGTAACCACATACTTTTAGAATAACAGGGGGACAAGATTTGCATATCATTGTCTATGCCAAAAATAGAAGGATTATGGGATGAAAAGGATACAAATATACTAGATATACTGTAACTTCCAGTTCCTTCCTACCATTAGAGTACAGGAACAAATTATATTAATGGATACCGATAAGTCACAGTAAATGAGTCATTATGTACTTGGTGTCTGAGCACAGTGGTTTCATAAAAGACAGATCCTGTTTCTGGGATCCTGTTTGTGACACACTGCATGCCAATTAAAGTTTTTCATGTTAAGGTGATTTGAGCAGTACAATCATGTAGAAATTAAATCAGCGTTTTAACATTAATTACCACGAACCTGTATCAATCAGAACCAATAAAGTCGTGAGAGAGCTCTTAATGAACATAAAAATGTACATACAAGCGGAGGAAAGATTGATCAGCATATCGACCAAATTAGTGCTCAGACTAGGCACGATTTTCAACCAACCAACAACTTGATTAGCACGGCATCTTTTTGTTCACTGTTCTAACTAATTTCTTTTATTCTTCATTTTTGGCGTCGTAAACTATATTCTTGCAGGTTATAGCTTGTTGCAGCGAATCACTAGATCTGCTTTCTTATCCCATAATTGATAATTCTGAAATTAACTCACTTTATGTGGTGATAAGGTCCCATAAAGAAAGGTTCTTAAAATATTAGGTTTCCCCAAAGAGGGACATAATAATATCGGTTAACTATATGGAGTTATTATATAAAAAGACTATATATATATATATATATATATATATATATATATATATATATATATATATATATATGCAAATAGGGCAAAGTTATACAAAGTACATATTAAATACCAAGTCCAATGGTCAACACATTGTACTAGTACTTACCATCACGTGCATATCTGCCGCGTTCTCCCCCCGTCTGTACTTGTTATGTTCGTCTACCA
Source organism: Acholoe squamosa (assembly GCA_949317995.1). Lineage (NCBI taxonomy): Eukaryota > Metazoa > Annelida > Polychaeta > Phyllodocida > Polynoidae > Acholoe > Acholoe squamosa. The sequence continues at coordinate 63,284,563 of OX439038.1, read as the reverse complement.
CTATCTGGATCTCTGTATCAGTCATTCCATGGTCTACAATAGCTTGTCTCCGTGCTCTATGGTGGTCTACAGCTCCTCCAGACTCCAACCATGGAAGAGCCATCCCAGCCTCATCCCCATAGACAATACCATTAGACTTGGCCACAAGGTACTGGAGGGATGGGGTCGCTTCCAGAGGTAGGAGGCTGGCCAATAAGGTCAACCCCCAGGTGGTCAGTATGATGGCCATTGTACCTGCCTTCTGCATATATATCTTAATGTGATTCTTATAGTATGGCCAAAAGTTGGTCCAATGTATAGCTGTGACCCGGGAGATGTGGTATTTTTTTTTTTGTATGTCCTCTTGTTTCCACTAGATTATCTGCAGCTATTCACCCCCCACTGATTATTTGGTACCCTTCAGTTGTTCTTCCTGGCCCGTTCCTGGGTCATTGGCGAAAACGATGAAACTCAAATTCCACCGTCGAGAGATAGAAGTCGCTCATATAATGCTGGCCTATGGTATCTTATAATAAGATGACCAGTCTACCTTGAGGGGTTTATCTATCCCTAGTGGACGTGACTTCAGCGTCCACTACCTGTCACAGCTTAAATGATTGTTACCTGCCGTAGAGGAGGGATACTTATAGCCACGGTCACACCTCAGTGGAGTTAATCAAAGGGGAGGGGTTGGAGGTTGGGGGCAGGGGGACGCAGCTATTGTCGGACACGATGACGTCACGCCGAAAAGGGCGACGCTATCCCAAAATACCGTCTTGACGTCACGACCCCACGCCGACCTTGTCCGTGCACCCTGAGGGAGTGGTCATTTTAAGGCAAGAATGGGTTGGCGAATTTTACTGTTTAAGACAAAGACGCAGGTATATAAAAAGGGACCACTTCATTAATTCTGTTGTCACTTCATTTTTTACGAATAGAGACTTTTGCATTTCATTTTCCCCTGTATCTTTGGCTTTGATTATCATCGCACCAAACCAATGCCATTGATACTGTAATGGTTCGTTTCAGTGTTAACTACCGGTCTCGCTAGGGCGCGGTGCACCCACGCGCTGGGTTCCTTTAAGACAAAATGCGGCCACATGCCAGGTTTTGGTTCTGCTGTTGATAATCTCAAATAACTCTAGATTATATTTGTTTGATATATAAACAATAAGAAAATGTGAACAAAATCCCTATGTCACGGTGCTTACTTTTCCAGTATGACAATTTAAGTGTGAAATGCCTTAATTATAGAAATGAATGGTAAAAACTATTTTTTTTTTCATATAGTGTTCCATATCTACTGACCCAATGCTGATTTTTCCACAAGGCTCACAAGATAGAAAGACGATATCTACGCAAACATAAAAAAAAAAGAAAAATGGCAGGTCACAGTTGAAATGAAAAAGGTATGCATTTTTCAAAAATATTAATTTTCCCTTAACTATGAGGCCCTATGGGGATCCAAACGATATATGTGACAAAACTTGGGAAAACGTAACATTACAGGGATATAGTGCTATTCATGGCCACCAGAGGCCCTATGATGATGTATCTATAGTGATCAGAAATGAGCTGAAAAAAATATGCAGAGGTAAAGCCGTCCATTTAGAGTGAGAATTATCATGAAAATTGAACAACTGATGGGTTCCAATTTCTGCCATCAGGTGGCTTCTGTGTACCAGGTAGCGTCTGTCTTTAAACAACGCAAATTGATTTCCATCAATTTGTGCTCATGAAATACAAATAACTTAAGACGTCTCATTTGGGTTTCTCCGCATGAATATGACCTTTCGCAAAGTCAGACATACACTTAACATCGCCCAGTTGATTTTCAACTGTAGAGGCTGGTCGTACAAAAAGGTCCCCTCTTTTTTGCCGAAATCCTCCCCCCCCTTCCATGTAAAAATGTCAACTCCTGAAATCAGATCTGCCTTAAGACGCGCTACCCACGATTCTGCAGCTAAATTTAGCGGCAGGTCTAGACGGGCCGGGAATTGACCCGAGGTACCCCTTCCCTGCACATTGTTATACCCTACCCTCTCCCTAACAAAAACCCGAACCCATTATCACCCCCACTTCCTATACCCCCCCCCCCCACCCAGCCTCCGAAATCGGCAAACATTTGCTTGTGTGGGATTTATATTTGTATGTGTGTGTGTGTGTGTGTCGGGAGGTAGAAGCTAGGTGGGGATGGGGGGGGGTGGGGCTGGTAATTGTGTACCGGATCACGATCGGCATCCGGGTTTCTTTGGGGTTAAAATGCCCAAACCCTAAATAATCATATATAGGCCTACCCCGTCCTCCTCCCCCAACACACGTGTGTATTTTAAGGTCAACTCTCACGAAAATGGAGCACAAGCCTTGGGAAGGCAAAAATGGTGAACTGCTTGTATCATTCCAATTTTCTTTTGGCTAAAAGCTATATGAAAATACAGATTCCTGACAAAATTGGGAACACTAATCATGTAAATTGAACATTCTATGCCATTTTTTATGTGTGTTAAAGTGGACCTACGTACGGTGATGCATCCTAGGCATGAGCAGACCAAATAATAGGCTTTGGTATTGAAAAATCAGCATGATATTAAGTATTATTAGTCAATATAGCCTAAATAATAGTTGAAAAATGATATTTTTCAATTCTATTGAACATAAATAATGATGGCTTCACTTTGAATATACCCACTCATGGTGAGCCACCTACCCATGGCTATGTACCTACGTACGGTGATGGGCCATGGTTTCTGCCTACCATGAGTAAATTGCTTTGGGAAAGTGATTGTTTTTCTGGTCAACTAGCTATATTCAAAGAAAATTGCACCTTCATCAAGTTTATCATTGCATCAATTTCTAGCCTGAGACCAATTCATGGTGATGTACCTACGTATGGTGATGTTTCCATTGAATTGCTTCATCAATTGTAGGAAAATCACCCTTTATGTGTAATAATTTGCACATATATTCCAAAAACAAAGTATAATCTTGGACTAGAAAATGTTTCATTAACTATCAACAGCCTTTGTGTTATAATGGTTTTAGTGGACCTATGTACGGTGATGCCAGTAGGTACACCACATGCTTGTCAGTGCTAGAAGTCATTTACATGCATATTTTGGAGGATTCTATATTTGAACTTATGTTCCTCCTATTAAACCATACAAATTGAGGTTTTAATGTATTTCTAAGGAATATTCTCTCTGGTGTCATATCTAATATAATGTACCTACGTACGGTGATGCAAAAGTTACACAACTACAATTTTTCCTTCAAAAACCCCATGAATTTGTTGAAAAATCATTTTGAAGTCATCGACATTTTTCTTTTGTGATTCTTCCAAACAAAGAATTGTACTCTTTACATTATATTTATCTTACATATGATATCGCAAGTATTTTATCAATTTCTTTTCTTGCATTAAAACATTCAAAATACACATATTCCACCCTATATTGGCATAGATATTGATGGTAGACATGCTAAAGTGTATACCCATGGCAAGGTATTGCTGGTAGTAACACAGATGTATGTATATCATAGCTATTTGCCATCTGATTAAGTGTTTGGGGCATGAGAACGCTATAGTGAACCCGTGCTCCATTTTCAAGAGAATTGACCATTATATAAGCATTCTCCCGTGGGGGAAGGGGAGGGGTGACGATATATGGAAACCATGTATATGTGCTGTAGAGGGATTTGGTAAACAAATTAGCGGGTAAGAGGGTAATTTTTGGACCCGAGGAGTGGATCCCCCCAGCCCCTGAAAATGTTGACCCTAGGCCCAGTGCAGTGTAAGTGTGGTACGGAAAACACGTCGGCCTACAGCCCCCCATAAAGTTGCACCCCCTCCCCCCCCCATAACTGCATCTGTGCATTATGCCAACCCATAGGCATTATGCACGGATGCAGGTATGGGGGTAACTCACCAGGATATTATTTCTGCATTATGCTGGGCAGATGATCAGGGGCCCATGACCAGCATGATGCACAGAACTTCGCCCATTTCAAACAATAAGATGTCCAATATATATATGATCATGACATAGATGGTACATTTTAACCTGTTTCAATCTACATACATTATCTTCTTTTATTCAATACCATAACAAAAGTATAAATGTCAATATCTTGCATTTTTCAGCCAGTGAACATGATAAGCACAACTGGGATTCAATGGAATAGTTATGATTGATTCTTTCACTACATTACATGTACAATTGTTTGCATGCCATTACTGTCCACAATGCTATAGCATAACAATTAATGCTACCTACTCTAAAATGAAGACACGTGTATATTACCACCAAGGCCATCACGTCAACAATGATTGAACAGAGTTCAACAGCCTGGCTTTAACTTTTGCACAGTAATAAAAACACTTTATTTTCAAAATCCATTTATTCAGGGTGATACTAGTGCAGAGGCATATAGTTATACCGGTGTTGTCTGCTAGGTATTTCTCAAACACTACGATCTGAGCCTCCCCACTACGTTCTGCACACCCCCACCGATCCAGTCAGATCATAGTAAGGGGAAGTGGGTGACCCTGTATTACCTACGATTGCCTATGCAGGTGCATAGCCTTTCCCCTCTATATCTGCACCAATCATAGTGATTGATCCTGTCAACGCTAGAATACCCTTACGATTCAGGTCAGGGTGGTACGATCTGGGGGCACCCAAAACTTAGCGTTTGAGAAATGACTTCCTGGTGTCGTCAGTGGGGTGTTTCAGAAGCAGGTAATGTTTACAACCGGTCATAAGGAGATATGATAACAGTTTTAATAGTGATTGTAGGCTTATACCTGCATGAGTTTCTAAAGCATTACCATTACCTTACTGTGTCTATAACTATATGACTGGTGAGAGATGATAATGGTTGCAGTTGTAAGTTTAGAATCTAACAGTTTTAGAAACAGATATTTAATGTTCATTATCATGTCCGACTTCTGAAACACCCCACTGGCGTGGCGGGTGAGTCCTGTCGTTGGGTGCTCCTAAGGCTTCGGATAGGTGGCAGCACTGATCCGGCCCTATGGGACATCTGGCGACAAACCCTGGGGTACCTATAAACGTATAAGGCCCCACGCTCAGCCGCTATGCCAGAGGCCATGTAGGCCCCCATACATAATACATGTTGTGACATGCTTCCCAAGATTATAACCTACAGGGTAGCTGGAAAGTGTAACCCCTGAATAAAACCCTTGGCATACACTCGGAATACTGTCTTCGTGTTTCTTTCGAATAACGAGACTCGAACCACCGAACTGGTAATCTAACCACTACACTAGTGCAAAGTAGGAGGGAAAAAGAAAAAAAGAAAACAATAACAACTACACATGTAAATAATGTGCAATGTGCATGGCAGGATCTGGGAAATCAAAGAAGAGATTCAGTTTATGAAGGCGGTTGTCAGAAATGCCACACAATATAGACTAATATCATAGACAGGAATTGAACTTCTAAGGATGATTCCTTGAAATAGAGTTTTCTCACTGACACATTCATAATCTGCTATATTTTGATGACAGTGAGGTGTGAGCAAACGTGGGGGGGGGCAACATGGCCAAAAAGGCTAAGACATTTCAAGCTCAAACCCATATTGTATATCTTTATTTATTAAAGACCTTCTCCTCTTATCATAAGGGCGTGGTGTTCGCACTTATTTCAGGCTTCCTCTTGCTGCCACCCAGTCATCAGCACAGTGTAAACGTATTCTGCGATTATCATGTTTGAAATGCACTAATTGATGCACACATTCACATTGACATTCTTGTGACAGCTCTAACAGTAAACCCCCTGACAACATCCACTTACCATAGGCCGTTTCACTCAATCAGTTTGTGATAATGCATTTTTGAGTGACACCCAGGCCTGAATGGAGTGAGCAGGAAACAGTAGCTCTTGAGTAGTGTTCGGGCAGTCTGTGCATGAGTTGTCTTTATTATCTAGATATATTATAATCTGTTTACTAAAGCAGGCATCGCATCTGAAGTTCAAGAACTATATCCCGGTCGTTATATTGAGTTGATGCACTGCTAAGAAACATTAGGCAGCTTGTATTCATGCTGCAAATATTTCTGTAGCCGACAAAGAAATTCTGATTTCAGAGTGGAATGTACAAATGTAATACCCATGGTCCACTGGGCCTCTTCGGCCGACCTTTGTGTAGGAAATGTATGGCCAAAGTTGGCCGAAGAGGCCCAGTGGACTATGGGTCTAATACCCATAGTCCACTGGGCCTCTTCGGCCGACTTTCGTGTAGGAAATGTATGTCCAAAGTTGGCCGAAGAGGCCCAGTGGACTATGGGTATAAGGGAAGAGAGTATTTGGGACATGAAACGATATTTACTGTCAACTGAAATGTTGACTGGTATGTTTAAACTAACTCGTGTCTTCAGCCTCAATAGGAATTTACTGGATTACCAGTTCAAACATGACGTAGAACAAAACGTCTTGCGTCACCATGACGTCAAGTCATTTACGCCAAACACAAGAAATAATACCACAGAAACAATACAGAGTGTATACATGCTCTTACAAAGGAGGACTTCGTGGCGATGAGAGTGGATTCAGTGCTTTATTCATGTTTTCCATTCATTACATACCGCAAAAGCAAACCTAATCTCCACTCATTTGGCACCTTGCTGTGAGTTTTTACGACTTATATGGTACTTAAGCTATTAATCTGAAGGCCTTTGTTCTGTAGGCGCGTCTACTTTACTTCGATGTAGTACCTCTCACCAATTCCCAGACGATGTTACCAAAAATATGGTCAGACCTAGACGATTGACGTTTTTTTTTTAACTCATATGTCTTAATTATAGTGGTTTCAAACTTATTTGGTATCAATAAACACTTATCTGTTAATACCAAAATAATGCCCTGCTGTCCGAAACGGAAATAATCTTATCCTTAAAGAGAGCAAATTCTTCTCTCCAAAGGGAAAATGTTTCTTTTCTGCCACATCGCCTACATCGGTTATCGCCAATACCAGAAAGAATATATGATAATTTCAGTATCTCCTGGTAAAATCTTAGAGGCAACAACTGATGCATCGCCAAGAAAATGATGTATTGCTGAGTCAAAGTATATATATATATATATATATATATATATATATATATATATATATATATATATATATATATATATATATATATATATATATATTCGTTATGGCAGAAGTGGGTATGGCAAACCCCCAAAGTCACAAAGAAATATTAGGGTGTGGCCTTTTTTTTAACCACAACCAGAGATAATGGATGAATAAAGCTCGTAAAATACAATGCTGAATTACAGTGAATTATCACATCGGGGGACCCCACCCACAACTGCCCACCCACCCACCCACCCACTTGCTAAACATTCTAACGCTCTTCAATGGATGTTAAGTGGGAGCGAAACTGAATGACGGGCAGATTGAGAAAGTCTAGACTAAAGGTAAGTATAGTTACAAGGAAGAAAATTAGGATAAGCTTAGGGGTTAGCATTCAAGCCTTTTGGAGGAGAGCCTGATTTAACTCTTAATGTTTTAGATTCAAGAGATAGGTAGTGCGGGTGATAGGTAGACTATCTCTTGTAAGGAGAAAATCGCTAAACATGTTTAGAGGCTACACATATATGAGATCTAAACGGATTTCAGGTGTGCTAAACACATAATTTCTAAACACCTAAACAGCAAAGATGTTGATGTGTTTAGGTGTGTATCATTTAAACACCCATGATTATGAGTGTTTAGTCTTTAAAAACTGATGATTATGAGTGTTTAATTTTTAAACACCTATGGTTATGAGTGTTTAGACTTTAAACACCCATTTCTATTTGTTTAACCTTTAAACACATGTTTTCTAAACAAGTGAGCTAAACATGTTTAGGTGTTTAATCACTATTGTGTTTAGGCATCAATCAATTGTAGTTTATCCCACCAGGTGGCATTACGGTTCATGACAGTATTTTCTCCACACAATTAGAAGTTAACCTATCTTCACACATATCAAATCATCATTCAAAACTATTATTTATGGTAACAAGACACACAAGCATGTAGTTTATCCTGCATTGAAAGATTCTTTTTTTAAATTTAGTGATTACTGATGTGCACAAGAGAAGTAGTTTGCTAAGACACCCATTATGCGTAATATAGAATTATATAAAGCAGGGGACTCTTGGACATGATTATGTACTCTTTCAGAGGCTACTTTCCCTCGCTCTCTCTCCTCCTCTGAGAGGTAATGCAGTGGGAGGTTTATGTATACTTCCAAAGAAGTGCCATCACCCACTCAGAAACCTCATGAAATCATTTGCATAAAAGTATAATGTTACAGCAGGAAACACCAGAAACCATTCATAAAACTAAACATTTCCCAAGTTAAACACAAGGAGAGTGTTTAAACACTTCCAATATCTAAACACATTGGTATCTAAACACACTATGTCTAAACATGCTTAGAAATTAAACACATTTAGATGGAAAAAAGTGTCTCAAAATGTGGGACAAGGTAGTGTTTAGAAAAGTGTTTAGCTGCTAAACATTTGGCGTTTACAAACTAAACACTGTTTTTACAGTGATATATTTTAGCGTGATTTTTTATGATTTACCCCGCAATTATATGGGACCAGGAGAATGTTTTTTTCCACATTTGTTAATGTACTACTAAATGATGTAGTATAAGAACAGTTTGTGGTATTTCTGAGATTGGGGCTGATTGGAAATAGTCCTTATATCAGAAATTGTTAGGGGATTAAAACGTTTTGAAAAATAGGGTTTTTTAGGGATAGTAAGTTCTTGAAAGATAGGGACCTGACATGTTCTTATCTTTAAACTGATCGATATCTCACAAATATTTGCGGGATAGGGACTGATTGGACATTGTCCCTGTATCTTAAAATGTTGAGGGATAGTTTATTTTGTTGGTTAGGGACGTTAGGGTCTTACATCTCAAATGGCCCATATTTTGAGGAATAGAGCATTTTGAAACAGAGGGACCTCACAATAAGCAGTATGTGGGATACCGGTAGTCATAGCAATGCACAAGCAGAGTACTTTACAGATTGAAAGATATTCAGACATTCAGATATGTAGGTTGATGTACTTATTTTGGCATGTTGTATCTACAAAGTTCCAATCATTTTCAGCACTATCTTTGTACATTTCCTACACATTTTCATTATAAAACTTATTCATTTTAGTTACTTTTGGTTTGTTTCTGAGAATCAGGAGCACAAATTTTGGATTTAGCAGGACCTCTTGGTGTAGGTGGTAACGATTCTACAGCTCCATAATCCACCCATTACCCTAATAATCCATAGGAGTCAACACCTTAGGGGAGGAGAGGGGGTTGTGCCCTGGTACATTTTACCCATAGGTTAGTTTCTGAGTTACACATATCCGGGTTAGCGGATTCCTTAGTGGGCCAACCCCTACTGAAGCTGATACCTTGCGAGATAAGAACTGATAACAGCGAGCTGATGGGTACTAGGTGTTACGTAATGCACCCTGAAAAGTCTGCAGTGAATGAGAGGAATTTTCTCATTGGTCAATAATGTATCACGCTAGGTCGGAATTTTGTATGAACTTCTTGATTCTGGTTCATTCTCTTCACACTAGGTGGCGTGGCCAGCTGGTGGGGGTTGCACGTCTGCCATTTGGCTTCTATCACCAATATTTGGAGTGCACTTAAAGATACTCTACCAAGTGATCTGGGTGATCTTTCGATTCTACCATATTTAGACAGACTACTAGCCTATTAGCACATATGGAAAATTTGGAAGACCTTACCCTTTATCTAACATATGAATAACACCATCTCGTATTTTAAACAAATAAAATTCCGCTTGCAGAAATGATAAAAACAGCAGGAGGTGTATTGTGACCAATACAGTACACAGGCACACACTTTGCATAGGTCTACTAGTAAACCCTCAGATCAATATTTGAATTTCATGAAATATGGCTTTCCTACGACAAAGGGTCCTGTCAAATGATAAGAAATGGGTAATGAAAGCCTGCATGGGCTTATTTCATAACTTGATTTTGGATCGATTGAGGTGGGAATGCGTCTTTAATGTTCCTCTTCTTAGTTAGTAGATATGGATTTATTTTACAAACATCTTATTTTTCAACATGACATTGCACCATAAATGAAATGACTGGCAGGGTGTAACCCAAACCTTTTGCTCATGTAACTGAGATCTTTAAACAGAAGTGTCATTGGAAGCCGAATGTTAGACAAACATCCAGAAACAGAACAGGCTGTTGTTTTGGATTCATAATACACATCTATAGCACCGTAAGCTATAGGCAAAAAGAACGTTTTTCAGACAAAATTTGTTCATATCCCCATTCCTGGTTGCCGTACTAACCATTCCATCAACCTAAATTTAGAGATTTGTAAGCCAATTTCTGAAGGTTTCAAAAAGAACCCACAACTGAAACAGAAATTGAAAGCTGCTTGTAGATCAAAATCTGTGATAAAATCATCATATTTTTTAGTTATTTTTTTTTATGGAGAAGGCTGATTTTTTTTGCTTATAAATGGTGGTTATTATAGTTTGTTCTGACATAACTACTGCCCAGCTAGCAAAACTCGTAGTAAATCACATGATATCTACATCATTATATTATCAATTTTCATCATTTTATCATGTGAAAAAAATCTTGCCAGATTCTCACCCAGAACCTGTCATATACGGTTTCAACATACAATTGGGACATACTTTTTGATGTCAGAAGATTCATATGCATTCTATGTACCCCATTACTGTGAAAATAACATGATCTTAACTCCAACATTTTTTATTAATATTTCACAGAAAAAAAAAATCTGTCTGCTGACTATGAGATAATATCATGAATAAGAGCTAATTCCAATGTTGTTGTAAACATGTGAATAAGATGTCATCAGTATATAGAAATCGATGACTATTTAATTACTGAAAATGAAAGTTAGATTAGAATACCTCAATGAGAGATCATAGACTTAAGAACATTACGTCTATTAGATGCTGATATTGCACCATTCATAGAAAGTCTGCAGAGGAACTATGTAATACCTGGTTAGTCAAAGGTATTTAGAGATATTTCGGTGCCAACAGAGAGGGTACCACACATTTATACCAGCCCAGAGGCTGTGGTGTGTGATGTTTGTCTTTTGAAAGTCATTTGGTTCTTGTATTATTTCCTTAGGCCATAAAAGAGGTGTATCGTTTGTTTATCCATAATTCCCCCTTCAAATGTCACAGAAACAACACATCATATTTCTAAGATGATGAGGAATGTGCCAATGCAGATCAGAATGTCAGCAGCAGGATACAACTTATTATGCCAGTCTATGCCCTGAGGGCATGCTCAATCTGGCACAGCGGTGGGCTATGGCAGGCGGAGGGATTTTCTGAGGTTTCGGTTTGGGGTTTCTTTTCTTTGAGGAACCCCTGGAAAAGACTGGGAGGAGGTGGTGGCTTGTTGTTTTGAATGGGGTTTCTGAAAATAGTGCACCTTTTTAATTGGGGTAGCTGTGATGCAATGATCGAACTCGGGTTTCCACCAGTTATGTTTTTCACCTCACTCCAATCTCCACTCGTCGTTTATATTTCTCCTCAATCCCATCTCCGCTCGCGATGTGATTATATTCTTGGGGAATGATCTCATGCTAGCATCAAGTAGTAGAGCTTGTGTTTAAATTTCCTAGCCCATTTAGAAAGAAAACATAATTGGGTACTCCATCTCCAAGGGTTTTTATTGAATAGATATATATATGCCAATCCAAGGTCGAATACAATTCAGACTCCAATGTTGATTTCACATTTCAATTTAGAATTCCTAAACATACGCCTTAAACAGGAAGAGTTTCAATCAGTTAAATCCAATCGATATCAAAGTCAATGGTGTCAATATATATAAACCTTAAATAATAATACCACCACATTTCATCAATAACATCATATACCCAATCTCGGGTATGCATAGTTTCCATCGTTGTTGAATGTACTTAGTTCCACACAATTACAAACCTTTACAAATTTCCATCCTCATTAAAGTTCCAATGCGAGGTTATTTCCAAAACACGAATTCACAAATAGAATTGAATTTCAAAGCCTAATCATAAATGTCTATCACAATATACAATCACAAACCATGGGTGCTTTTGAATTCCATCATGGCATAACTCCAGTTTAAATCAATAATCACCAATGGCTATCACAATATACAATCACAAACTGTTGGTGTCTTAAAATTCCATCATGGCATGACTCCAAGTTAAATCAATAACTCCATAGTGAGATGTTCAAGTGAGCATTGAGAATACAACAATGAGTAGTGAGACAAAATGAAAGTTAAACAATTCTAAGTCCTTCTGAGGTGTGGTTCCTCTATGTATGTAACAAGCATATCCCTAGGTTGTATGTCTAGATCTCCAATTGAATGAAGTTAGGAACCCAGAGAGCACTCCAAGCAATGGCCAAAGCTCCAGTAAATACTATTCAGAATTTCAATTGATTCCTACTTGTGGACCGTCGAATATTAATCTCTTCCCCTATAATTCCAGGACAGACCGTGAATCTCTTCCTTTTGTACACAGTCTGCACCCAACCTCTACAGTTCCAGCCTTATATACTCCCAGACTGCCGGTGATTCTGGTCTTTTGCCATCCGACACCCTTTGGACTTAAGCCTGGTGGTGCTCTAACAGATCACTCATAGAGAACACACCCATCCACTCATAAGGACATAACCTCTACTGCTGCCACCGGGACCCCCAGGATCTACATGGGCAAAGTCCAAAACAATGACTCAGCCTTCACAGCCACACCTAGCATCCTATAGGGCCATAACACACCGCGCCCACTCTAGACTTCATGTAACTGAGGACTTATAGTGACATTCTTTAACTGTTCCCGGTGACATATCGCATTCAAAAGTTTTCTTTCTTTAGATCATACTTTATAGTAAACATTCATGTATGCTAGGGGGATATATCTAGTATGAAGGAACCCCGCGTCTTTATATTATTTCCGGCATTACTATTGTAACTCCCCAAACAATAGCGATCAACTAGTCGCTCTTCTCAATTCCCTATAACTCAGCGGTCCCAAAAATAGACGTGCCACCACAGGGGCAACAATGCATGCCCTCAGGGCATAGCCCTAGACCGACGTAACAAGTTGTAATATGCGTGTCAGCAAAGTGCAGGATGGGATGAGAACTCTCTAGGGAATATGATTCTGCATGATGTATCAATGATGTCTTATTCTAGCAGGAATGCAACATCTTTATATCTTTATGACATATATATCTTACATGACATTTACTACATGTATACTTAAAACATCAAATAAACATATCTTTGTAGTGTTGCCAGTAACATATATAATTATGTCAAAAGACAAGAAATAGACATAAGTCTGTATTGTCTCAAGTTTGAGTATGTCACATAGACATCACTCATGTGGCACTATATACCACTGCAGAATAACCATTACATAACATATTACTGATGTGAAGTGGCACACATCTTTTAACATCTCTAATAAAACATCAAATAGATGGCAACATGTGATGTGTGTAATTCCACCAGATAAAGACGTAATTATAACATCAAATACCATATATGTCTTTTTTTTTTACATCCCATTATAGGATGTATATTCTACATTAACATCAAGTCAAATCATCATGTAAAAATGTTCATTAGCCAAAGACATATTCCTCGGGTCGGTTTTACATTATTACATGAATATGACCAGTTCTAAATGTCTTTTCTTCGTAAGGTTATTGATGTTTCATTTTAAAGATCTTGAGATGAACTTTGATAGTAAAATTTACATGCAGAGGGGTGATTTTGTTTGCCTGATCACAGTCATGTACATGATATGTTATACATGGAGAGCAGTATGCAAAAATCATGGTTTTATGCATGTAAATACAGGTTTGCCACCAGGTGCTGTCACATTGATTCTCATTGCTCCCCTTAAATTGGGCATGTCCGCTATCACAGTATGAAATTTGAGGTTTCTCATCAATCACCATATAGATAACCAGCCTCGGTCCACGTCTATCCTACCAGGTGGATAGTAGCGTAGAGGTGTTGGGTGGGGGTCAGAGCCTGATAGATAACATGCTAAATCCATGTGTTGAAATATCTAACAGTTATGTGAAATATTTCTGCTCCAAAACAAAGAAAACCAATGTCCTGCATTTATTCCTGTCCTAGTAATAAATCAGGCGTGTCTGATTTCCTATAGGGAGAGCCTGTGAGCTGTGGATGAAAAGCCAGTACTCATAGTAACATAGTTGTGGCGGACCCCTCTCAGAATTCCTCACCGTTATTAGGAAGGTTTTTTATCCCTTTCCTCACCAGGCCCTCGGCAGTGAAAATTTCTATTCTTAACTGCCTGGAGCAGTAAGGAATCCACCTGCACCATTTTGCCCCGCACGGCTATGGATCTGAAATTTTTCCTTATATGGAAAAGAAAAGAACTTTGCCCCGCAGGGTTATGAATTTCAAATTCATAACCTTCTATTCTATTCCTTATAAGCATCAATTTTGAATTAATAGTCCTGTGGGGCAAAATTGGTTGAAAACCCTGTATACAACCAATAGGGACAGTATCATTAGGGTTTAGGGCTGTTCCTCTAGTTCTATAAGAAGAGAAGGATGTTATCATGGTTTGAAAAAGCCATGATTTCTTTAAAAGGAACCATGATAACATTCCTCTCTTCTTATAGAACTAGAGGAATAGCCCTAAACCCTAATGATACTGTCCCTATTGGTTGTATAAATAGTTTCCTTGCAATTTTTCACTTGGACATAACCAGTGAAAAAAGGTGGATAGAATGCATGCTAGAAGCAGGTGAGAAATGCTGAGAGGGGTGCTTAGCTAAACTATTTCTGGCCAGACCATCATCTTAATTGGGGATCAAACAACACATCCAAGGCTACTCTCTCCCCTCAGCTGACCATAGCCACATGATCCCAGGCACCCTGTGGGGAGCAGGGGTAATTTTATTCCACATCATACACCAGATCCCTCTATGAATGAATGACTATCAGAACATTGGATACTCATACCCTTGTGATAATCAAATACTTTGGTAGCAGTGACACCATGGTACCTTTGGGTAGATTTTTTCGAGGTCCTTTACTAATATCGGGCTCCTCTTGTTAGTGCATGATCTATACACAATGTTGGGCTTTAGCTGAATCAACCCCTTAGACATCAGTCATGACCCCACATCGGGACTGTTTTGATCCCCACTCAATGACCAATCACCCATGAATAGAACTGTGAACATTACAACCCCTATTAAGGTGTATTAAATACTACTGAAAGCCTGTCACACTAGACAATAGGTGGTACTGTGGTGAGCAGGAATGTCAAGGGGCATCCAGTGAAGTGTATTATGTGGTGATTAGACACCTTATTTTTAGACACTAGGGGCCAGTAGTTATTAAAGCAATATATGCATAGTAAAAGAAAAGAGCATTTAGAAACTATTTAGACATGTTTCCTCAAATTTTCAAATCTGACATTTTAGCGGATATGCCAACTTTAATACCCAGTACTCTTTTGGTCATGCAATACCCCCGTTTAGTGAATATTTTAATACACCTGTTAGCCCGTGCAGGTGACGGTCTGATAACTTGCTACCCACAGAATCCGTCTCGTGTCTAATCTCATTAGCCTAAATCATTCATTCATGGGTACCCACCACATTTTTAATACAATGATAGCCTAGGCACGATAAGCTGTACATAGGCTGTATGTCTAATAAGGTGAGAACCGGGGGGGGGGGTACTTTGCCATGGTGTGGATTGATTTGATAATCCACTCCAATCCACAAGACAATTACCTTTCAAATATTACATGGCAGGCCTGACAAGGAAAGTTTGAATTCTCAATAGATTTCCTTTAAAAAAGTCCGAACACTTATCAACAACTTCTCTGAAAGGTCACCCTTACTTGTCGTACTGATAGGACTACATATATATATATATATATATATATATATATATATATATATATATATATATATATATATATATATATAGGACAGAGTGTCAAGGCATCGATAGAATGTCGATCACAACGGTGGAATGGGTCTACTGTACTCCCGGGACTGTACTACATACTTGGGACTTTTTCCTGGGAATGTGCAAGACCATTAAGTTATGTAACACCTCACACAAAAGGCATCGAGGTAAGCAAAACATAATGATAGATATATTACAGCTGGCTACAGCCCCAGCCCAGACATACCAGAGGCCGCACCATTATCTGGACAGGTGACCATAAGCACCAGAAATATTCCTCTGCAGACACTGTTTTTTTTTTTTATGTGTATGTTTCTCTGAACTGTTAAGTTTTGTTGCTTTCATAAAGATCATCTACCACTTTGTATATATATATATATATATATATATATATATATATATATATATATATATGACCGCTATACTTAACTAAGGATATATAACCAAACAGTAATTAAGTTGTCACAATTGGCGCTCTTAACGCCCTTAATTTATTAAGAAAACACAAAGAAAAAATTGGGGTCCAACCAAAACAATATGGTGGCCTCCTTGTGTGTGTGGTGGCTACCTGGGAGGGGGTCAGGTGACTTAGATGAGACTATACAGGCCTGCCCCCTATGTGAGTCCCAGTGTAGCAGACACCTGAGTAGCAGAACCGCTACAATATATACCATTATAATAACTAGTAGGATAGATAATTATAACACCCATATATGACCGCTATACTTAACTAAGGATATATAACCAAACAGTAATTAAGTTGTCACAATTGGCGCTCTTAACGCCCAAGACCTCCAAGACAATTGTCCTAGTGTAAGGAAAACATAACTAAACACAAACACGAAGAAAGGAGGCTGCAACCTTGTCCTTTGACACCTTTTGAGTCAGGCTATCAACAAGATATAACAATACCGCGAGACTTTGCCAATCGCCTCTGGATTTTATGTCAATAAGATTCCAACCAATCGAGGACAGGTAAGATGCTCCGCCTCTGCGGAGGGAATGGGTGGATACTTTGCCCACAATGCCACACAATTCTGACAGGCGATGGAGTTCAGTGGCAAAAGCTGAATAAGTCATTGGTCGTAAGCGTCCTCGCTCCCAGTACTGAAACACTTCCTGACCTGCCCCCAACCCAGTGTGGTCGATGAGCCGGCGAACATAGGAGGTGACGCATAAAGGCGATCCTGGTATGCTACTGAACGGGATTTCAAGCACCCGCTCACCATATTGAATCGTCTTTGTACGAGGCAAAGTCAGGAGTAGCCCCCAGTCACGGAAGGATAAATCCTGGAGACATATAGCTTGGGAGGAACTTGTTACGTGTGGTTTGCGTAGAAGGCCGCGAAAGGCAGTAATGGCTGCCGTCCACCAACACAAATGAAACGACACTGACATGTCCAGATGCTTGTAGAATTGGAGGAGATGTGTAGGCTCCAAAGGCATGGCTTGCACTGGCGAATAACCTAGCTTACGCTTGGCTCCTAACATTGTCCGTTTGACCATGAAATTGGTAGCATTGACTGGAGTATAACCGTGCAAGTGCTGGAGATATGACAGGGCACTTACATACTGTTCAATGCTTGAATACTTAAGCCTCCGGGCTAGGTACGCCACATATAAACAAACACTCTCCTGCGTACATGGAAGTGGCTGAATGTCAAATAAGGCACAAAATTCATGATAGTCTTTCCACCTGGACCTGTACGATCTGTACGAGCTCTCAGCCAGGGCTTGGTCTTGTAGACTCCGGGCCTCCTGACGTAACAGGGACAGACCTACAACACATGGGAAAGGGAGGTGAGACTGCTGCAACTTGGGGGTATGCTAAGCGAGAAATGTAATCAGCCTCAATATTATCGCCAGACCTGATGTAGGAACATTTGATATTGACATTGTACGTGAAGGCGAGCCAAAACAATTCTCGCAGGAGATCCATGCTGACGTTATTACGGCTCCTACCAGAGCTCAACATACTGCAAACCTGGGTATTATCACTCAAGATGAGGATGGTAGTGTCCCTATACACTGGACCCCACCTGACCAAGGCCATCAGTACAGGCCAAAGTTCCTGGATGTTGATGTCGTGAGACAAATCATCAAAGGTAGGGACCGGGAAGAAATGGTCAGCATAGTAGGGGAGTGCTGGTATGTACTTGTAGAACCAGACACCATAGAGCCAATCCCCCATGTGGTAGGCCCCGAAACCACGGGACGATGAGTCACACGAAATAACAGCAGAAGGAGTCTTGGGGCACAAAATTCTGGCCTTGCCGTTGAAGACCCCCGCGAAGGCTATCCACCACCTTAAGTCTGCTCGGAACTGATCATTTAGTCTCACTCTATGGTGTGATTCCTTGACGCTATTGGTCAAGTTGATCACTCTGCGACTGAAGGTACGGCCACCCCGAACCACAGTGGAACAATGGCCGAGGATGCCCGCCAGCTGCTGGAGTTCGCGCTTAGTGGCAGTCTTCTTTGAAGCAAAATCATACAAAGTCTGATAAAGCATAAGCAATTTTTCACTTGGGAGGCTAATTTCCATCGCCTTGCTGTCGACCATTATACCGAGGCAGACTGCACGCTGAGAAGGGCAAGTGACTTTGGGCCACTTTACATGGAAGCCTATGCTTCTCACCACTGAAATGAGGACACTTTGAGCATAGGCACATTGATCATAAGTGGGTCCCATAACTGTCAGGTCATCGATATAGTTAGAAACCTGGTAGAATCCTCTGCGATGCATACACCTGACAATCCAATCTCCCAACTGTGTGAACAGATATGGGGCACACCTGAGACCAAAGGAAAGGACTCTGTCTTCAAATACTTGCTCTCCCTCTCCTAAATCCCATCTAAAGCATTGGTAAGAAGCATTGTCTTTGTGAATGTTCACGCTCCTATAGGCTTGAGATAAGTCGATAGAACAAATATAGTCATAGGGATTAAGGATCTCCGTGAGGTAATCTACCCCTTTGTATGTGAAAGTATCACAGGTGTGGTCCATGTAGTTGTTTATGGATCTGTTTAAAGGCCTTTTACAGTCAGTAATTGGTCTGAGGGTGCCATCCTTTTTCCTGATTGCCCCCAGACTGTGAATGCACCTAGGCGAGTCAATAGCTGAGGTGACCTTGCCTTCCTGCAATTCTCTGAGAATTGTGTCATTCATTTCTACATTGAATTCATCATCCAGAATACTGGAGTAGTTGCTACAATCATAGGAGTCTATGTGTGTATTGTCTACTATATTGAAAAAATTGGGGTCCAACCAAAACAATATGGTGGCCTCCTTGTGTGTGTGGTGGCTACCTGGGAGGGGGTCAGGTGACTTAGATGAGACTATGCAGGCCTGCCCCCTATGTGAGTCCCAGTGTAGCAGACACCTGAGTAGCAGAACCGCTACAATATATACCATTATAATAACTAGTAGGATAGATAATTATAACACCCATATAAAAGACACATAATATGACATATTTTATTAACCATTGGTGAACTTGCCTGTACATTTTGCTTACGCACAAGAGCCTACACGTCATGCAGGGGTCATTTAAAGAATTTTCAAAAGTGTATTTTGAGGCAAATAAAAAAAATCTCCCCAGTCTAAAGCCCACTTTCACTTCTAGGCTCCCACAAAGAGGACTTCCGATCTTTTGTCTAAGGAGAAGGCATGTTACAATATGGCCCTGGGGGTGCTTAGACATGTGTGAATAGGAGAGAGTAGGTATAGTGAGGGCTGGTCCCTGGTCTTAGGTAATCACTTACATTATGTAGCACAATATACAACCCACTGTGTAAACTCAATAGGTCAGTCTAGCCCTCTATAAGCGTTGTTGGTATGGCCAGTATGAGGGGGGGGGGGGTGTATGAGGCTCCAAGTGACAGAAAATTTTATAAAAGGAGAAGAGAGGTTTGTAATAAGTTCAAGCATCTTTTATTACAGACCACTTGATATACCTCACGTGCAATGTAGGCCTATCTAAAAATCATAATTAGATCTAGACACAAGTCCACATGAATAGAAAGATTGTAATTTTTTTATCATCATGACAAAAGCAGTATGATACCCTTTCCATCTCTTTAATCTGCCAAAACAATGGTCAAAATGAGTTTGTCAATGAATACCTCATTAAATAGGGTGGTGATATTTTATATATATATATATATATATATATATATATATATATATATATATATATATATATTGCGATGGTTGTTCTTTGACGGGTACCAGGCAGACCTTCTTTGCCCTCTAGCCATATTATTACAACCACTTGGATTGTGGATTTTTTTTAGGTGAGATTTTGGGCAGCCAAAGGTAAAAAAAATCTAAAAAATCAATCAAAGGTAAAATTTTGTTAAGCATAGTGCACGTAAAGGGGGGGGGGGTGTTATTTGTGGTGACCTCGGGGGAGGGGTCATTTTTTTTTTTGACAAAAGAAAGCCTGCTTATAGGAGTCGAACTCCATACCCTGTGGGTTCACAATTATTGATTTCGCTAGTTCTGCCAAATCACATAGATAAGACATGCCAGAATGGGAAAATTGTCCCTGGATAACACCTACTCGCCCTTCCAGGGTCAAGCTTGACCCCTCTCAGCCACCCAGTAATTCGAATTCTCACCAATTCCAAATTTCTAGTATCTTCATACTTTATCGGCCTTGATTACAAGAAGCCACCCTTTTTCCCCTATCCTCCTACTACTGTTTAGTATTTATTATGTTTAGATCTTCATATTTAAAGTGGTCTATTGGGTAAAAAGAAAACAGTTACAAAGTAAAGGTAATCATTACCTAGCTTCTAATAAAGTTGTTATCATTGTATGACAGTCATGCTTTTTGTTAATAAAGAACTCACGTTTTGAGATCACAAAATGATAATGTATCAGTATATCATTACGATAGAATGTACCAGAAAGGTAGATAAGATGAGATGGAATTGTGTCTTTGACTGGTTACAATAGAATGAAATCCTTTACATTATGTGCAGGCTAAGGCCTGTCACCGAGCCTGTCCCTTACAACGCTTCTATAGCTTGGGGCTTCAAATCTTAAAACAAAAAGAAGAAAATTCCTCTCAGTAGACAAGGTAAAGGCATCCAGCAGTGAGGAGAGGGACACACCGGTGCGCTTCAAGTCAACTCTGAATTTGTTTTTGGTCAAATTCGGGAGTGGCAGCTACAGCAAGAAGACAACGCGTCTAAAAGATAAAGGCTCCAGGAATCGACTGGAAGTGGAAATGGGCTAAAAGTGGGTAAAGTAGTTGATTTCGGTCGATTATTGTGTAATACCATACCAGCCCGGACAACCTCATTTGTATATAGCTGACCCACTTCTACTGAAGATTCATTTGAAGACCAGTCTAGAACATGAGGACTGGGTAGGGATGATGGGGGCCATCCCATGGCATTGGTCATCCATGCACTCCCTGGGTGCACTCCTTTAAATATGCTATTGTATGGCTATGCACTTGCCCTACTCATCACTTTATAAATGAATCTGGCTATGAAATTTGAAATATGCTCATTACACCGAAGTCACTTATTATCACTGGCTACACACCGTTGTGTTCATGTTATTCATTGTTCCGTATAAGCCTGTGTTGTCTTCAGTTTATTGAAACAGTACTCTAGCTTTTTTTTCCATGACATTCAATGTCTTCCTTTTCACATAGAATAAGGTGACCACATCAATTTCTGTGTAGGCCCACTCATAGAGGTCCCTGGGTTTGAGTATTTGGTCATCTAGTGGGTGCTGAAGACTTGCCCTTGTTGCAAGTCTTTTTACAGTTCCTCCTATTCCATTACATGCATTTTTACCATGGCTTGTAGCAAAGAAATACCACTCAGCCTTCTCTGTGGGAAGTCAAGTCTGACAAACATGTGAGAGAGTGTCCTACACAAATGGTAGTATCCAATAGCCTTTACTAACTACATGATAGGGATTAAGACTTGTCTTATTGTCTGAATTCCACTCAGCAACTCTTAATAGATTGAGCCCGACTCACTCACCTGAGCTTTGAGGAGTGGTGGTGTGTAAGCTGTACTTTAGTCTTTTATGGATCACTAATGCAAGGGGTCTATTATGCATGACCATTGATGCACCAATTGTGAATGTGCATGCCAGGACTTCATTTGCACATCAATATGTGTATATCCAATAGGGTCGGCATGATGCTTGAATGTAGCCCTGGTAATGGAAAAAAAATCAATGTTACTTCGAGGTGATCTGCATGCCAAAAATGGCCACCAAAGTCGGCTCATTTTTAAATGAAGAGTTACTTTCAGCATTAAAACCATCCCCTATATTGCTGCCATGAGTGATATTTTGATGTGTACATGATAACCTAGATCTTATATATTGGTTTACGAGAAATAGTAGAGGCATTATTCATTTTATATGGATTTTCCAATAGTATTCATTTTCTGTTTATACTTGATTTCTTCACATGTTTGCAGCACTACTACTAATACAAGTTTGACAGCATAACCAATTTCAATGTTTGTACCTGATACCAATACATAGTTTGAGCAGGCTGATTGAGTGGGGGGGGGGCTCCTAGTTTTCATAGATTCTTTATAGTAGGCACCCAAAAATCAACCAGCCATATTAAAGAACTACATTTGCTGTGCACACCATACCTATACTAAATGGGTCAAAACCAAGGTTCTTCCAAGTGCTCAAAATCTAGAGGCGATATTTACAGATGGTATTTATGATGTATTATTCTTCTACTACATTGAAGGAAAAGATGATCTGGGATGGTGACATAGGAGGCACTGGTAGCTTTGGTGCAGACTGACCCATGGCATAGTTTACGTGACCAAAGACCCGGGCCAAAGACTTCGTCAGGCGGCCGTGACGGGTCAGTGCTTATAAACAAATAAGGGGTTAGTGTATACATGTACATGTATTCTTCTAGCCGACATATGACAGTAGGTCATTATGCCCTTCAGGGCACTGCAGGCACACTGAGGTGTAAAAAACATCAGTTGTAGCAAATATGTTACCCTATAAGGAGAGCAGATTGAATATAAATATGGCAATGATGATGCACATCACTGTGGGAGGGCGGATCCAGAGGGGATGGGCTATGGAGGGGGAGGATGGTGCATGAGGAGGAAAATTTGGTCTAAGGTTGGGGGAGGGGGCACAGCCAGGGTCTCGGGCCACATTTCCTCTAGTTAAATGTCTAGCCAAGGCTCATATTCAGAGGGTCTGTGGGGGGACACGTGTTCCCCCGGTGCATATCTCCCCAGTGATAAGAGTCCCACAGAAAGGCTTAAACCAAATAGGGAATATATTAGAAAAGGGTATTAAACCCTAATCAGAAGGAACTACCCTGCTAGACACACTATGGAAAAATGCATTATAAAATCTGAAAGATATTAAAAACATCACGTATCAGGTGCATTATCAGGTGCTAAATCTAGCGAGTCATCTTCTTCCTCCTCATCGTGGTCTTCGGCTTCATCAAGCTGTGGTTCATGTTCAAGCTGCAAAGACCTGTAGCCAGGGGTCTCTCTGTTACATTGGCTTAATGGACAAACGAAATTTGCAAAATACAGGAAGGTTTAGCACGGATTTGCACCCTGGGTCTTCTGTGAGTAAGGCAGAGACCTTACACATGAGCCATTGGGACTGCTGTTTATGACCTCCTAGAAGAAACTTCATAATCTAAATGTCACTATTCTACCCATATCCTTACATTTATTATTTCAATCATCCAAAACTTTAGAAATATGCCTGGGACCTTATGTCAATATGTGATGCATCCTAACCAAATCAGTCACATCTTTTTGACATTTTTGGATGTTTGCTTCATTGATATCTTCCCTGTGATTTGGTGAAAGCATAAATGCAGAAATTTATAAAAATTGACCAATTTGACGATCGTTGCTAAATTTCAGTGCAAGAATTTTCATTGATAAATTTAGAGTACAATCAATTATTATTGTATCTACTGCAAAGGTATGCTCGATATCTAAATGCTGAAGAAGTTATAAAAAATCTAATTACTTTTGGAAATGAATCTGACGATTTATGTAACAAATCACTATATGATCCTATATAGGGTTGAATCTTCTGTATCTCAAAAAAATGCATGGGACCCCCCCCCCTTTTATTTTTGCACATATGAAAAGTACAAATCATTTTGAGACTCTGGTGAGAATATGGTGAAGATTACTTTTAATCTCTCCTCACCAACCACCTTAATTGTGAATTTAATCGTTTAATGACAGTTGTTTTAATTCATTACAAAATTTAGTTGTTACGGTAGGTCCAGAAGATACAGATTTCATCAATGAATCTCTTTGAAAAGAAGAATTTGTGATGTTTGTGGAAAAATACTTTTCATAAACCATTTTGTCCCATGAATATCATCCTAAGATCCAACATCCAAAGAACTTCAATTAAATGATTCAAATTGAACGTCCATGTGTCTGGTTTTGAGTGATATAAAATTGATCCCTTTGACATCTCTTCCCCTTCTTAAGAAAATAAGGCAATTCCGGGGCTACTCGCTATTTATACTTATCCCCACTTTTCAGCACATCCCTACTGCTATGATGAGGTTAACACTTCCCAGCTTTATCATGCATGCTAGACTGGCAAGCGCTGACCCATCGTGAGTGTGGCAGCGTCGGCGTCGGCAGGGCAGCCAGCCCACCATGCGTGCAAGCTGCAGTACATGCAAACACTGGGCACCCCAAAGTGTTTGTTGTAATCACCTCCCTCCCCCATACTGCCATCACCATGGGCTCGAGCAGTCTGAGCCCCCCAACCCCCCCTCCAACCTTCCACCGTCTGCCATCTGTGGCCTACACGTTCTCACCTGCAATACACTGACCGGCCACTCTAACCCTAAGCATGCTGCAGTAGAGGTGATTTGGAACAATCTGGGTATTTTTACGACTTGACCAGTGTGCACTAAACAGAAGATAGACACACGACCACTATGGTGAGTATTATATTAATAATAAGCCGTACACGTATTTTATTCGAGTAAGTCTTAGGGATCCCATATACACTGCTACTCACGGTTGGACCATGCAGAGTCAACACAGAGTGACTCGGAATGAATAATAGGCATTCTCTAAAATCTCTTAATTTTATACCCATGAACACTCAATGCATGCACAGATATAAATGTACTTGAAATGTCCATGTTGGAGATATACCTGGAAACATTATTTATACATCCTGTGAGCATGGGTGTCAAAGCTAAAACTGCATCCATGATAAGGTTCTGACTGTGTACATATTCAGCTACGACCATGGGTATGGCAATCACAAGGTCAATATGTACTCGACCAGTATATTAGAGCAATGCATGCCATAATTAGTATACTGTCTAGAAATAGTACCAATATCACACATGTTCAGGTATGTATACCCAAAGATCACTGAAGGTGGAAAAAATCATGAAACAGAAAACGATTCTATGCCACTTAGTCTTCTCAGACTACAGTTTCTATGTGCGAACAACCCCCGATTTTGGAAGCTTTATCTCAGCCAAGGGGGTTAATATATAAAATTTGCAACCCTTTTCGAGTGATAAAGCCAAATAACATACCTTAATCACGGATGAATCCTCAGAAAACAACCCCTAAACCCTGAAAATGTCCATCTTTGGCCCGTTTGGGGAGGGGGTACATGGTTTAAAGTGAAAATCCTACATGAATTATGATCTAAGAAAATGTACTCCTTTCGCTACAAATTGCCTAAAAAAAGCCCCTTCCTCATGAACTCGTGTTCACATTTCTATCTTAGTCACAGTGATTATCGTGATTGATTGAATTTGTTGTTGATTTCTTATAAATACTTATCTAAAAGTCTATTATTGATTTACTTTTTTACATGATATTCCAATCCATTGCACAGTAATCAAATTATTCAACTCAATGACACCATGCAGAAAATGTGTATACTAGTGGCTGGGACCTGCATCTACATACTATTATTTTATCAATGGTGGCGTTGATATTCCATGTATCATTTGATATTTTCCTGCAGGTATTTTCCCCTCTAATACCCGTCTCTTTGTCTCTCCAGTTGCATCAATAGGCCTAGATTAACAAGTTTCCTTAACAGCCTACATGTCAGGCTAAGGGAGTGGTCATTATTTATCACCAGGGGGGTTTGAGGGGGGCATACAAATTTCAGACCCCTCCCGAGGGGGGCTACAAAAATTTTGACCCCTCTTGAGGGGGGGGGGCTAACAAAATTTACCCTCTTTTTAGCAAAAAAAGCTTGCACGCTACTATAGATCAAAGAGGGGCGCGAAAATTCTCTGCACCTATGGCGTGGGGGGGGGGGCTCACAAAATTTTAACTAATATCAAAGGGGGGAGGCATAAAAAAAAAACTTCCAATGTCAGCGCAAAAAAAATTACCACCTACCCCCTTTTGATAAATAATGACCACTCTCTAACTGTCTCTGCCTTTCCTCTTCCATCTTTCTCAGTTTGCGCTCTCAGTAGCCTACACCATTATCCATCTTCCAGCACCATGCTCTCTGATAGGTCTGTGTTTCTTCTGTTTCTTTTTGTGTATTACTGGGTGTAAAGGGGTAGGGAGGGCAGGCTTGGCTTTTTCCCTTTTCCATCTGTACTGTAGGTCTATACATTTTAAGCTCCTTAGGATTTAATCCAACTTGTAAGTCCTTGGTTAGTCAGCTTAAGTTATATGGCGCTACATGAAATCGTGAGGATTATACCATAATATAGACTATCCCGCAGTCTTATGAACAATTTGCCAGAATCGGATTTCGACCCAAATAAAGCATTTTTCATACATGTTTCCGATCAAGGGAAGATCTACACACATCAACACACGGCTGAATTATCGAGTAAGTCGTTTCTATTGAATATTGTATTTGGGGTTGGGCGGGCGCATGGTGGTGCATAGGGACTATTACGTAAACGTGAATAATGGAATAGGTAATGTTCAATATAAAGCCCACTCATAACCATACAACAGTGGTCAATGTCTTTTTATACATGTAACAGCCCCCCACCTCCGCTCTCCAAGTCCCTGTGGAAATATAATGATCATGCACTCCCTTGAACATTTTGGTCTGGAAACCTCAGGAAGAAAATTCTATGAGATTAATGAATTGCCCTCCCCCTTCTTCTCTTAGATTAGGTATCAATGATTTTATAACTCTATTGCTAATGGGCTGTTGATATGACAACACCAAAAAAGAGAAAAAGTGTTGTTTTTTTCACTACCTCATTTAGACGGTAGTTCTCTAAATTTCCCTTTACCATTGCTTTGGGACACCCTCTGCTTTCTCCTACAGTTGTATAAAATTATAATGCACCACCTTGTATTAATTCCTGCACTTTCCAAATCCAAATTAGGATTAAAAGTAATAATTATGAAAATATCTTAATAATGTCTGTCGTTATCTGACAACGCATGCATTATTCCCTCTGTTTTCTTATTTCAGGAACA
This sequence comes from Acholoe squamosa, assembly GCA_949317995.1. Classification (NCBI taxonomy): domain Eukaryota; kingdom Metazoa; phylum Annelida; class Polychaeta; order Phyllodocida; family Polynoidae; genus Acholoe; species Acholoe squamosa. The sequence continues at coordinate 63,257,095 of OX439038.1, read as the reverse complement.
AGTAGCTGAGATAACTGCACGTCTGTCAAGAAGTGTGCGAAGATTTAATGTAGGGCGCGCATTTCCCAAGCAAGTCGGCTTTGGCTTGTTAGTGGGCCTGTTAGTGGTATTCACAATTATACACTTCAACAAGCCCACAGACTACAGTGGCTACCAACAGGTGACCTACCAAAACCCAAATTCAAAACCGCTCAAAAAAGCCATATTCCCAGTTGTTCAAATGCCTGTTCCAAGATTGGATTCTAGGAGAGTGTTCTTTGGACACGAAGACATTTTGAATTTTGAGAAGATTATCAAACTATTCTTAAAAGAACACCCGACGTGGAAAACTAAAAACTGGTGCTCTCTTCGGAGGCAGAGATTAATACATGGCCTTGGACTTTCTCGTGAAGTATTAGATGGAATCATCAAATTTTTAGAATATTCATATCAAAGTCCATCTTTGTTCAATTTAGGGGAAATTGAACATCAACTCTCTATTCTAAAACAGAGAAATTTCCCAACAGAACCCAGACCAATGAGTTGCAATAATTGCTTCCCCTATAACTTTAATCATATTATCACACCTAGCAAATTATGTGTACCAGACACAGAAGTGGTAATGGTTGTCACCACCATACCAAAGAACATAGCTGAGAGAAAGATAGTCAGGAGGACTTGGGGATCACAGAGTATGCAAGAGAAGTTCCATTTTAAGGTCATATTTCTGTTTGGCTCTGGATGGCCTGAAGAGCAAGTTGCCACTTTGAGGGAAGAGAGCCAAAACCACAATGATATATTGATGGATGACTTTGTGGATAATTACTACAATCTAACACAAAAGGTTCTAATGGGATATAAATGGATTCTCAAGGAATGTCCACAAACAAAGTTTGTGCTAAGAACTGCTGACGATGCAACTGTGAACCTTCCACCCTTGTTTTCTCTGATTCACAGATATGGCCGGGAGGAAACATTTCAAAAATACCAGGTGGGGCACTGCTTCCCTCACTTTGAGCCACACAGGGCTGCTGATGCTAAAGGATACCTGTCAACTTTGGAGTATGATAAGGAATTCTTCCCACCCTATGCTCTTGGCGTAAACTTTCTGACTTCCATCAACCTCACAAAGGAACTGGTAGAAATCTCGCCCCATGTTCCATTTATAGCTATAGAGGATGCCTACTTTGGACTGGCTCTGGCTAGACTAGGGAGAGGATGTCATCATATCAAAGGAATGCGTGATTACTTCTCAACACACAAAGAAGAAGTGCTCATGCCAAGGGAGTCCTGGTGGATGGATTTATTCTAAAAAAACATGTCATCTTGGTCATAGATCGTGGGCTTCAAAGCGTAAGAACAGTTTAAGAAAGTTCTCTAGATTGGAAGGTGTGATATCTCTTGGTGGTCATTAAGATAAAATTGCTTGAAATCCGTCCTATTGTGATAGAAAACATTGATACAGAAAAATCACCAGAATAATTTATGTGTATGGAATAGTTGTGTAACAATTGTCAAACAGTTTTCTATTATGTATGCATTAATGCTTGGCCCCTATGTATCATACCAATGGAAAAATATCAATAGACACAGCAATAGTCCATCAACACAAATAATATATCAGGCAGTGAGTTGGGTACCGTGGTGGGAGTGAGAATGCACAGTGTTTCAGTCTGGGTCTACATACTTCACTTGGAAATTACCCTGCGTCTCAAACTCAACCACATTTGCAAAATTACCTTTATTACTTCCACCCCATAAAAGGAAATAGTTCTAAGTATTTCCAAACGTAAACTTTGTACAATAACCTGCAAACTAGCTCACTCCTAGTTACCCCTGATCTTCTGCACCATCCAATGTGGGATATAGCCTGTGGTGGCTAATTAGATGCACATATCATTGGGCAACACAAGAAGTAGACCCTATGTTTGTTACAACCCAATACATGTATTGTGTCATACCTGCATATACTAGTAGGTGCAGTGGCACAGGTGTGCACTGTCCCAGCAGTATAGAGGTTTCACCTAGTATACCCACTTACCTGACAACAACATATATACCAAACACAATCACCCTGTGACTGCATTAAGCTAAATAGAACTTGGACTGAAGACCTATGTGGGAATATTAGGAGATTGTCTACCACAAACCAACAACAGTCCCGCTAGCTCATGCAGTAGGGGGTTGGACTTCCAATGTCAGGGAAGTGGGTTCAAGTCACCATAGGCCCACCAGGTCAATACTATTATTTTTGTAAGAAATGTATAGATCTATTAAGAGATAACCAAACACATCACCTATGTTATGAATATCTTAGTTTCTTTGAGCAGTTTTCATAGTTATACATGCTTTAAGAGCAGCAGAGCAAATTAAAATGAAAACTTAAAAACCCTTTGGGTTCAATGAAAAACCCAGCATCAGGTGAGACTAGAACTCAGGTACCCTGCATTATGAGTCCACTGTTCTAACAACTGCCCTATTCTGGACAGTTGGTATATACAGGGTGCAAAGCCCCCACCTCATTAACAACACAGTCTTTAACCACACCTGGTTCCTGAGAACCACAGTCCCCTCTAGTGTTTCACTCATACCAACAGCGACTACTTTCCTGTCCCTTCCCATCAGACATAGGGCAGAAGACCAGAGTCTAGGACACTAGTACTTAAATCTGGGACCAGTTTGCTCCTTAGCTGTCTCTGAGCAGCTTTAGGCAGTATGTTAGTGCTGCCCTCTCATGGACACAAAGAGGTTACTAATGCGACCTTACTAATGCATATTCAATGTTTGTGGGTGTATTTTATATCTTTTCTTATGTATGTCTTATGTACATATTGGTGATACTATTGAAATAAGTATCCATATATATGAATTGAACAGTGCCTGCAGACATCCATGATATCTTTAAGAGAGTATTGTGTTTGGATTTTAGAAATGTTGTTCACAGATAATATTACATTATGTTTGTCATTGCATTTTCTATAAAATGAAGGAACATAATGAAATATGCAGCTTTTGGACCTATAGCTGCAAAGCTAGGCCAAGAATATTTAAAATATCACATTGAATAAACAATCAACTTAATCAGAAATGATATCGTTGTTTTTGAAAATGAATGATTGGCTCTACTGAAAACGGTTGTCTTTGCATGCTTTGTAGGGGCACTGATCTTATGTCATGGCATTTTAAGCAATGCTTACAAAACAAGTTGTCGAAAGCTGATGAAGGGATTTTATATGGATATTAGCCAATAACTTTAGTATGAATCAAGGAGGCATTCCTCTATTTACAGATCAAAAAGTTGTTTGCACTTTTTTGAGGATCGACCCTCCAGAAGGAGGCTTACGGACGTCCCCTTTTCCTTGTTGATCCACATTTTCTCTATGTCCACAATGAATTACTGTATCACTGATTATATGATGTAATATTCATGTATTTTATTACAGAATCTGAGAGCTATCGCTGACTATGCAAAAGGCACCATGGTAAGGTTCCACCGCCTGCGGAGAAGCTATAGATATGGCATCATCTTAGCATTATCTACATGCTTGTTGTTGTGTGGTAGGCTGATCTACAAGAGTCTACAGCCGCATGTCACTTACCTGAGTCCAGATTCACCGCCACTGACCAACTCTGTGTTTCCCTACGTCTATATGCCTGCTCCACATAAAGATCCAAGGACTGTGTACTATGGCAATAAGGACATTTCTCACATAGGTGATCTCGTCAATGCCATCCTCAAAGAGTATCCTTCATGGAAAAACAAGAGGACCTATGTTATCAAGGCTATACTGTTCTTTGGCGGCTCTTTTATTTCAAATGAAGTCAAGGATAAAACTTACGAGTTATTAGCTTTTGTGAAAGATAGTGAAGTTCCATGGAAGTTGGGTGAAATCCAAAATTCTATGTCAATACTAAGACAAAGGAAGTTCCCATCAAAACCCAGAGAAATGACTTGCAACAATTGTTTTCCTTATGACTTTAGGAATATCATTCACCCAAATGGTATTTGTCAACAGGGGAATAGAGTAGACATTGTGATGATTGTGACTACTATACCGAAAAACTTTGCAGAACGTATGACTGTCAGAAGGACTTGGGGATCTAAAGATCTGCAATCTCAACACCATTTTCGGGTTATCTTTCTCTTTGGCTTTGGGTGGCCTGAAGACCAAATTGAATCACTGAAAACAGAGAACACAGAATATAATGATATTTTGATGGATGATTTCACAGATAATTACTACAACCTTACACAAAAGGTGCTGATGGGATTCAAGTGGGCTCTCAGGGAATGTCCTCAAATGAAATTCATGATTCGCAGTGCTGATGATACATGGGTAGATATACCAGCTGTGTTTTCTATGATTTACAAATACAGCCAGGATGAGGCATTCCAGAAACACCAAGTTGGAGACTGCTTCCCAGCATTTATACCCCACAGGGGACCTGACTACAAAGGTTACTTAAACACACTGGAATATGACCTTCATAGATTTCCTCCATATGCTCTGGGGACAGTCTTCATCACTTCCAGGAGATTAACACAGGAATTGGTAGACATCTCACCCAATGTTCCTTTCATTGCCATTGAGGATGCCTATTTTGGACTTGCCCTTGCTAGACTTGGGAGAGGATGTCACCATGTTAGGGGAATGGTTGGACATTACACTACTCACGGGGAGAAACCCTCTATGTGAAGAGAGAAAAGAAATAACTGCATTGTGCTACCATAATATATAATTCATTAGATATCCCAGAGTGCTTCGGTTTAACAACATCTGTTCAATGAACATTTCACTTCATCTAATGAATATACCAGTGATATTAGTAGAGACATTCTGGAGGCTAGCCACAATACTATTACTGGCCACCAGGTGGTAGCACTATTTTAACAATCCAACCACCTTGACAACACTACTTGTCTGGGAGAGGCTCACTCAGAGGCTTCGATACAAATCTCTGGTATTGTAAATGCTCAATCTTTCAATTTTATATATCTGATTTTACACATTAGCGTCTTCCCCTTCACGGAAGATATTTATATTACTCGTATATAGTGTCAATAACGTGTACATACCCCCCCCCCCCGGACTTCTTCCGATGCTATCAATGTATCAAATAGCCAAAAAACCCAAATGTTAGGTGGCCCATTAAAACTTAAAACGGATGATTCTTTTTTGCATGTTTACAGCACATTAATGCATTCCCCCCACAAAGACGCCGACCACAGTGTGGGGAATATTATATTTTATTATTATTTTGTGATAATAATACAAGTTATAATATTAACCTTGTAAGAATCATCATTAAGTAAAATGAACATGTAGAAATATTGAGAAGTGTATACAAGTGATATTTGACAAAGTAAGATAGACATTTTGTGTACATGTGAATTGACAATAAAATTGAAAAGAATAGCCCTATTAAGGGGTAGTAATAGTAAGATAATGTGATAATGATACAGGGTGGGTGGGATGGAAGAAAATGTACGTGTGGACTCGAGGACAGCAACAATCAAACTGGGGCAGGAACGATGTGTGGATCATGTGATACCCTGTAAATGACCGCCTGTAGGTGGCGGTCCTATGTGTATATAGTGTGGACGATTTTGTGTAGGGGGCGACAATGAGCCACCACTACCCCATTCAGGGCAGTGGTGAACCCATTAACACATTCCCCCCACCCACAAAGACGCCGACCACAGTGTGGAGAATATTATATTTTATTATTATTTTGTGATAATAAAACACAAGTTACAATATTAACCTTGTAAGAATCGTGATTGAGTAAAATGAGCATGTAGAAACATTGAGAAGTGTATACAAGTGATATTTGACGAAATAAAATAGACATTTTGTGTACATGTGAATTGACATTAAAATTGACAAGAATAGCAAAACCCATAAGTATTATGAATTGGGTGGGCGGGAGGCATAACAAGTATCCATGTTGACTATTATTACACGACCTCTGTGAATTTGGGTGCTTTTTCTGGATATACCAGTTCTGATATTCCTGCATATTGTGCGACCCCTTATGAGCAGATTCTAGGTGGATATCAGAACTCTTTGAGGTGGATATCAGCACGGTTTGGGGTGGATATCAGCACTCCTAACATGTCATATGTCACATGTTAAAACCCACGAAATTTTCATGGTCAGGGTAGGGCTCGAACCTACAGTCTCAGATCCCTAATCCAAATTCCTATGCATTGCGCCACAGGGAGTGACGACAGTGGGTTGGCTAGAACCAGGTCTGGATATGATACAAAGCACAGGGAGGTCACTCACATATAACTACTATACATTCAAAGTGTGAAATCCCCAGCATTCTGGGTTGTGACCCTCCTAGCAAGCCTAGTCGCGTATATATAACCACGGGATGCAGAAGCATTCAAATGAAAGCAAGCCAGGCTGGATGCTGCAGAAGGAGACGTGGTGGTCTAGTGGTTAGCGCATTGTGCTCAGCAATGCGCTCAGCCGTCGAAGGTGGGCGGATCGAGTCCTGGTCCAGGCGCATCTTTTTTTTCGCCGTGTGTCCACTGCCATAACTGCGAGACTGATCGTGTAGAAACACTATGGCAGGCTTCGCGTCCCGGGGAAGGATGTTTGTTTTCAACTTGTTTTTATTGATATTCTATTGATTATTTATTGATTTTTTTATTGATTAATCGTGTAATAAACTTAGTAAGGTATGGGCTAACAGGCACCTCATGGCATGTATCATAGGATATCGTAACTCGTGGCCTACGGCCACTCGTTACGATATCCTATGATACATGCCATTCGGTGCCTGTTAGCCCATACATTACTTAGTTAGTATGTCCTTAGATTGTGGTATCTGTGTGTGATTGGCCGGGGGGAGGGCAAGAGCTGCGGCCAGGGCCTTGGCTGCTTTCTCCTGTGCCACCCTTACATATGTCTTGTACACTGCTGACCTCCAGCCCCCAAATATCTGAATGTCCTTCCTGCGGAGGCCTGCATTGTGAGCCTCCGTGGCTGCCGATTTCTTGAGGCTGTAGAGTGACAGTGACTCTGGGTCCGCACCAATGTCCTGTAATGCAGTGACCCATCGGTTCTGTATGTGCGACACCGGCATTACCGATCATGTTGCACTGAACATTAAGACTCTCTTGGGGTCTGAGGCGTTGTCATGACATGAGAGCGAGCATGGCATTAATATACTCATGTGGAGCTAATTTTGCACGAATATCTAGCTTCTGTCAGACGGTCTGGATGCCAGGGCAGTCTACAAACATGTATGGTTTAACGATGAGTTTCTTGACAAACGAGTTACACATGATATTACCCTTACCGTCCCCGGCCTTGACCTGTAGTTCCTCCTTTGCCATCTCTGCGTCAATGAAACTGTCTCTGTTCCCTTGTAGGCAGAGCATCTTGGGTGGGGGGAGGCCAAGATGGCCGAGGGGGCCTGGTGACACCGCGGCTGGGGCAGAGCGGGGGCAGAGCAGGTTACTCAAGTAACTAACGCAAGTCAGTTTGGCCAGGGGTCGAACATACCGACTGTCACTTTTTGACGTTGCCCTGACCAATCTGGGTGGAGACACTTCCTGAATATTGAGAAGGCGGTCTAGTTTATTGTCCATACTAGCTACCTGTTGCTTCAGGAATGTCACATCCTTTTCCAAGCTGGCGACCCGCGCCTCGCTGGGAAGCCGCTGGCACTCAGTATGAGAATATAATAACTGAGACTGGGAGGGCTGGAGGAACCTCGGGTCTAGAGGTGACTCGTCATCCTCAAACAGCAGTTCCCCGTCCTCCACAGTGTTGTCCTGGAATAAGTCAATGTCTTTGTGCTCCAGGAAGCCCTGCCGGTATGCCTCCTCCATCATGGCGGCTCGAGCACGATGCATGGCGACGGTTGTCTGACTGTGCGCAACGACTAAACCTAGGTACTTCGTTCCCCGGGTTCCCACATGAGGTGTATAACTACTACTGGTATTTTTCCTTTTGTCCAGGGCTTGTAGTGGTGGTGTTGGATAAACTCGGCAGCAGGTAGTTTGAAATACAACTCTCCCCAAACAAAGAAAATGTATACACTAGTGGGCCAAATTTTTGAATGTGGTACTTTTGGCCCTGACAAAGCAAAAACAGTGAAACTCAAAATAAGCTAAAACAACTTTACTACATTCAAAGGGCAATGTCTTGGCTACGTAAAAACACCCAACATACACAGCAACTCCTAGCGGGTCCGTTTTTATAAGCGTTCAAAGATAATCTGTTGTAATTTGTGTTACTCCCTGCTCAAAATTCAGATACCAACTGGATATACCTCTTAACTATATCCTAATGACTCCTAAATCCATTTACAACATCTACTAGTAAGTATGTATCATGATTCAAAAAATCAATATGTTCCTTTAAAAACTTTCCGAGATATCGGAAATTGAACTTTTGTCATTGACTGATTTTTCTGAGAATTTTTTTCTAAAACCCCAATTTTCATCTAGCTTTGTCAAAAGTGGTCAAATAATCACCAACATTCATCCATATTAACTTCAATATGCATACTTTAATATGCAACTACCATCTGTTCCATATCTAGCAGTAGTTTGTGATAGAACTGGTCACAAGTTGGACCACAATTTGACTTTTTTGAGCAGGGAGTAACACGTTACTCCCTACTCAAAATTAATTTCACCCCCCAATTAGCACAAAGTGCAAATTATGTACACAAATCTACATAAATAGGTTAGGAGGACTCCATAAAAAGCAGATGAAACAGTAGTAGGTGGAGTTTGATGGATATTCCTCAAAAAAATTAAAACATGTTCCTATCAGGTGTTACTCTCTGCTCAAAATTCAAATTCCCCCATTGATTGGGGTAGTGGGGCTAAATAACTGCATGTAGGTAACATATAACACATCTTTTGAATAAGTGAGGGGTACATCTATCATAAAAGCCAGAAAAACAGTAATCTTTACAATATCAGGGACATGAGATGTGAAAAAGTAGGATAAATCTTTAGGTCCGATGCAGATTTTTGGAATTTCCACACTCAAACAGACACTTAAAGTATTAGGATCATAACCAAATACTGCAGGAAGATGCAGAAGTGTATAATCTATCAGAAGGATATCATAAGTACACATTTTGATAACTGACAGACAGGAGAGTGAGTTTTAGCAGCGGAATCTATTTTTAAGCAGGGAGTAACACACATAGGGCTCGGGCAGGCGACATGCTTCAACCCCATATAACACCCAGTCATTAAGAAATAATGGCAAAATTCCACCACTTGCTGACGGACAACATCAGTTTTGATCAAAATAAAAGCATTGGACCCCAATAAAGTATATCAACATGTGCCCTACACCTTTGTACATCTTATTAGCGCGGCGACTCTAAGTCCTACTAGTGAGACTTGTAGACTTGTCAATGGTTCAGAGTCGCCACGGTGTAAGGGATAGGGGAGCCCTGATTTCTATTTTCGTTCACTGTTCTTCTCCTATAGACTATTTTGGCACAATATTGAGGCATTGTTATCAGCATATGTATGTACTAATGGTAGATAACTTGTTTTTGTGATATATGTTTAGTTTGGGTTTTATGATTAGATTAGACATTTCAGCTCCTGGAGCTCTATGGAAGATTAGCATAAGACAAAATTAAGATTCACCAATACATCTCTGTAGGCTTTATCTGATAATTCTGTGGTCTGAAATTGCTGTATATATGTACTAAAGGTTTCATCTCACGGGGTTATGGTACATTTGGATCATATATTCTGTATTTGAAGAAGATATTTACTGTTTAGAATCTCTATAAATCTCTATGGGGAGACAAATGCTAAACTTGGTGTACCCTGTCTACAGAGGGGAGGGGTTACCAGTTTGGTGGGGCGGGGGTTGTGACCAGCTGTATGCTTTTGGGGTTGGTAGGACTGTCACACACAACCCTAGTCATTCTGGGGTCCTTGGTGCATATGGTTCTGGGTCATTGAACATGCCCACCTCTACCATTTGTAGTGGTCATCTATGGGCAGGCAGAACTTCTCGGTAGTAGACCTAGTAGTACAAGGCAGCACAAGAGTTACAGGGTAAGCCAGATGGTACAACCTTTAATTGCCTTTGAAGTTAGCTTTCCTATTATTCTATCACTAGACACAAGATTACAAGTTGCCGCGCTATGTGTCACAGGTCTATTCTCTACTATTCTATTAAAATCTACAACACTACGGTTTTATAAAGGTGAATTTTTGGCTGATCCCTTACCTTTCTTTTGCTTTAGGAATAACAATTGTCAGTAAAATTGAACAGAAAGAGGATCAAACGATAGGTGGAAGTGTCCTTGTTGTGATTAGAAAAGACCTGTATGGATGCGCCATGCAAGGGACGACAGAGATATCATCTGGTTTAGAGCGAAAGGACTTAGAATTTTGAGCAGAGAGTAACATCCAATCATATTTTATGGTCTACAAATGGCACAAAGAGTCAATATGGAACCAATTTTTGTTCATGATTAATTAGGAGGTGCTAATACAATATGCAAAGCAAAAATTTACTGTATGGAAGCAGTAGAATTTGATTCATTAACCAAAATGTTAAATGTTACTCCCTGCTCAAAAATGTGTAAGCCAATACACTTTAGGGCCAGGACTAAAAGAAAATGGGTGTGGCCGCAATTTTTTTACACCATATAAACCCCTTAAATGTCCCTCAAAATCAAGTGCAGCATGGATGGTAGAAACAGAATATTTCATTGGTATTTTGAGAAGTTTTATTTTTTAGCAGGGAGTAGCATAATGCTACCTTTATTCAGTATGAAGGGGGGGAAAAAATCTACCATTTACATCAGGTTAAAACCTTTTGGATCTCAGAGTTAACATATGTATTGAATTCCAAAACTGATTTTTAGGGGTGTTGTACAGTATAAGCAACATGTGGGGGGGTGTGTAAAATTGTATTTTTTAAGCAAAATACACACTTTTTGGTCATTTTTCAACTCTGTAGACCCATAACTCAAAAAAATTATGGTCCGATTCACTAAAGTTTACTCTCATTTGAAAGCTTAGGATGTTTTCTCTTGAATGAAACCAAAAAATGCCAGGCAAGTGCACAGGCTTTGACCCTATTGGTAGGTAAAGCTTAAAAACCCTGGAAAATGCTAAAAGTACCATGTTCAAAAATTTGGCCAATTATATTCATGTGTGGACTCGAGGACAGCAACAATCAAACTGGGGCAGGAACGATGTGTGGATCATGTGATACCCTGTAGTGTACATGACTGCCTGTAGGTGGCGGTCCTATGTGTATATAGTGTGGACGGTTTTGTGTAGGGGGCGACAATGAGCAATCAAACAGCTTGGTTTTATGGTACCTGACATTGCTGTCTAAATACACATTTGCTGCAGAACCCGGCTTCATCAACAGTAAAACACCAAGCACATGCGCATGGAACATCCATATTTATATATAACACATGTATACGCATAAATAATTTATACAAATAAGTGCATATTCGGCGGCACAGTAACGACACCTGCCTGAGCAAGGATTGTTTGCATTATGCTTATTTCAATCCAGCCGACAGGTCTTAGACAGCCCCTCTTTAAATTTGACTTCAGTGAAATAGATGCCTGTACATACAATTGTGTGCAAACGCTTTTAATAAAGATTAGAGGAAATGATCTCGTTGGTCCCATTTCCGTTATTTTATTCTTCTGGGGGTATACATCTCAATACGCTATTATGAATTCTGGCTGTAATGAATTGATAGTCATGAGCAAGACCAGGTTGTATATCCTATTTAATACAGATTCTTGAAAGTATTCGGACAGACCACTCCCACCCACTCCCGTCCTGTCTCTCCAGGAAGACCTACTCCTCACACTACATTGTTGATTTGACCTAGCACATTTATTACTTGTGCTTGGCACAGTGGCGGATCCAGGATTTGGAAAAGGAGGGGGCGCGGCACAAATGGAGGGGGATCACCCCCTATTTTTAGGCAAATTTTGGGGTCCAAAATATGTAGTTAAACTCTTAAGTACTGGGAAAAAGGGGGGCGCCACTGACTAGAGAAGAAGTCAAAGGATCTTCAAAACCTTAGCGGCTATTCTACAATCATGAATGGTTACATTGCTATAGGAAGCCTAAGTATTACTCTCCACATCGACTGAAACTAATTAATGATGTATACAATCTACACACTCTCCACAGATGTTGTCCCACACTGTCTGAGCAGATCAACCAGCTCAAAAGGAGCTGCTCGAGTCGTTACTGTCACCATGATCCGATTATGATGCGCCTACGCAGACCGTCGTGAGGAAGCATTTGGCTACCTTATTATATCTGTGGGTTGGGGCCTGTAAACCTTACTTCCTTTGAAATAGATATAGTCTGAAAATTTTGGAATAAAAGGTTATTTTAATTTGAAAAAAGGGGATGCAATTATCTCTTTCTCTTTAACTGAAATGTTTCCCGCTAGTGGCTTATGTGGTAATATAAATGTATACCTAGGTGCATATTTTCTATAAACTGATATTGCTTTGATCTTGCACTATGCAAGTTCGCTCAATGCAACAAACTAGTGTCAGGTTTCAAAAGGACATCATTGCTGACCTTGAGCATCCATTTTCTAAGCTGAACATAAAGGGGTACATAAGAGAACAGTCAGTATTGCAATTAAATCACCATGCACTGATGTTTATCTTATATAACTGTTGTCCAAAAAGCTCTCCCCCCTCACAGTTGGACGTATTCTCACTGACACACCCTTCGTTGCTCCAACAAAAACAGAACTTTAGAGAATTGATGGCATGCAACCCTATATATTATAACACTTACTCATATTTTCAAATGCCAGACAAATTTCAATCTCCCCCCGCTCCTCTGTCTCTGTCTCTCTGTCTCTTTTGAAAGTTTTGTATCTCTGTCTGCCTTTGTCTGTCTGTCTGTCTCTTTCTGTGTCTGTCTGTCTCTTTCTGTGTCTGTCTGTCTGTCTGGACTTGTAAGAGCTATGTAGTGGGGTCATCTACAAGTAGAATCCTACATTGTGAGTTTTTTTGTTGTTGTGGGATTGACCCCACAATGAATGTCACTCAAATTGGTGTAAACTGGTATTCCGGGGTCATTGGGATGGAAATCTTTTACAACCCCACACTGTATTGTGTCTGTGAGAACGACACGATTTGTCTGTGCATATTTCAGACAGTACCAGCACCTACTGCCCCCTAGTGAGCAGTAAACATTGCACCCCACATATTCAGACACGATAACCCCATAATGACAGACATTGCTTCCCACATATAGCAGTAACCCCATGATTACAGACATTCGACACAACATAAAAAGATACAGTTGATCCCAATTTAATCCGAACTTTAAATTCATGTGCGTGTGTTTGCCTGTGTGTGACGAAGAGAGCATAGGTTGACATGCTTCATTTCAACTCCTCAGCCTCAACACATTTGGCTGAAAGCCCTTGCAATAAGCTTCGATCTGCACCGGGCCCCGTGTTTCTAAGTGCAACGGTTCACGAGCTAGAGCAAAATCTTTCTTTTACGGACCCCATCACGCAGTGGAGGCACTTTTTCCCAAATAGTCCTATGGCGAGCAGATGATGCCTGCATCATGTAGATGCAAGAGGTAATGCCCACTGAGCCATTATCCAGACTCCACACCCAACAGAGAACTCATAGTTTAACATATTGAATAGGGACTCTTTTACGATACTTTTGCTAAAATCTTCAAAATTAAATATCTCAGCAACCGCTAGTCCGATCGACTTGATCTTAGGTGCATTTCAAAGGGCATGGAAGCCGCTTTCTTGGTAGTCTGGAGCCAAATGTACAAAAGAGGCTTAATAAAGGGGTGGTGGGCATTTTTTTTTGTTTTAAATTGTTTATAGGGTTGAATTAGGACAATTTGAGTCTAAACACAATTTTAACAAAAAAAAATGCCCAGGCTACCCGTCACATATCCTGCCTGAAAACGGACCCTGACTAGTGGGTTTCCTGCTTTTGCTAGAACTGGGGACTTGGAAGGTCACCTATCAACTGGGGACCTGAAAATTAACTGGTGACTTGACCAAGTGGGGAGAAGAGGGGATGGTCAGTGTGAACATGTATCTGTCTCAGTGTGTGTTGGTGTGTTATTTAATTAAATATATTCATGAATGAATAACAACATGACCCCACTATATTCAGACATTTTAACCCCAGAATCTACATATGTACATGTATGAAATGTGCTCCCCGCGATGAGAGATTGTACTTTTTCCCAACCCCACAGTGCACAGTCAAAATTTTCCCCACAATGTAGCTTTAGTAGGTCTGTCTGTCTGTCTGTCTGTCTGTCTGTCTCTCTCTCTCTCACGGATATGCCCACATAGACATTTTGGCTTGCCTGTGCATGGCAGTTAAAGAAGTCTACGAGGGATGTCACCCTTTCAGACGAAATCACATTCCAACCTTTTAGTGCCATCTGACAAGAGCATTACTAATCTGTTCAGGACCAGTCACATTTCTAGCACTCTGTCAGCCTTTTGGCATAGAGATCAAGTCGATCAGAACAGGCAGCGACTATTGTGCTGCAGGACATGGACATTGGTATTGGTTTGGGTGAAGGGAGCTTCACACTCTCTGACACTGATTTCAACTAATAGAAATTAGCTCTGAACTAGATAAGGCTGCACTAGACACAAAAATGTCCATTATTAATTGGCATAATGATCGTGAGATTACTGCATGGCGATATGATCATGTATTCTGTAGTCATTTAATAGAGGCTGATATAAATTAGCTCTGAAGTACAAAAATGTCCATGATTAATTGATGTAATGATAATGAGATTATTGCATGGCGATGTATTCTGTACCCCTTGGATAGAGGTTCTCTCTCAGAAGTTCTTCCATGTGCTCATTATGTGGACTATTGTAATCTCTCCTCTTTCCTAACCCCTCAGAATGTGTGTGGTGCACATATGCGCGGGCACTGACACATTCCCCTGTGAAATTGTGTTTATAATGTAGTTCTCGCCATTAATATGACCTTAGCTGTCGGAATGGCGTTAAACATCTATTACTCACTCACTCCAATCATAATATTTCCACCTTGAGAGCGTATTTGTATGAAAATGGACATTTCCTTCTTTTTTTTTGCATATTGGTAAAGTGTAACGCTTGGTTCATGGAAAGTTGAACAGGATAGAATAGCATGTACAGTTGAGATAGTCTTGCTATAATATGCATTTTAGACTTAATTTTGCCCTGTAATGGCCCCGGTGGCCAATTGAGGAAAATCCCCTGCGTAGGGGTGTTTTACCTAGTTGAGTCACACAAATTAAAACTGAGCCAAAGATTCCTTCTGCTGCAGAAAGCCTGTTTTAGTAAGGCAGCATCCACTGAAGCTGAACAAATACATCTCACCTGTGCATTATTGTAAGTGGCTAGAGCAGACGCATCTGACTAATCATCGATTGGAGGTCCAAAATGTCTGGGATGGAAACTTTGGTACATCTTGAAGTGGGTAATCATGGTTTAAGAAATGAACTCCAGGGCTCATATACAAGGCCTCCCAGACATGTGACGCAGTTGGATGGCTTTTGTCGGAATATTATTACTATTTTTATCCTTTCCTTGGCCTTTGTCTCCTTATACAGACTAAGAGGTTCTTATTATGTCATTTTGCTAATTACATGTGGTGCATACTACACTCCTGTTGAACCATCACGCAACTACAGCCTGTCTTCAGATTGGTCTTCTTTTGTCTTCTAACATGCAATGTTTCACTGACAGATTAAGTCTTTGTGATGCACGTATCATACATCTGGTGACTGGGACTATATTGAATGACGTCTGTATTGCTGTAGAGCATGCATAGTCAATCTAAGTATTCTAAGGACTAGCAACGAAGAACTCTGGTAATGCATTTTTTTCAGATATATATATATATATATATATATATATATATATATATATATACATGTGACCTTAAAATGGCTTAGCTAAATGAATCAACATTGCTAGATCATTGATTTGCATTGAATCAACCAGCTGATATAAAGTGGATTTAGCAGCAAAATCAATGCCAACGGCGATTTTGTTGGGTGGACGTCTCAAGGTATGTGGACGTCTCTAGGTTAACCTACCTTAGAGAGAAACCTTAGAGAGAAAGTAGTGATTTCTAGCTACCAGCCCTTCTAAATGCCCCAGCATCAATCTTCTAAGAGTAATCAAACAATGGTACCTTTAGATCTTAAATCAGATCCCGATATTTTATGTTCAGCTTGAAACCCACACAAAAACCGCTTCACTCGGTCTCCTACATGTCCCCTGCCCATTTCATTTGATCTTTGAGATTTTGACCAACCTCTTGTGAATCATGAGGGGTCCACATGGTATTTGCATGGTGAGACACTTCACAAATGCAATGAATCTGGTCGATTCACGTATGATAAAATTAGAAAGATTCTGTAAATCTGCACTTTCAGAGCAAAGTAAACAGGAGCAAATAGTACTCTAAGTTATAGACTTTTAAGATTGATTTGTATGGCCCAGACAGCTAATGAGAGCCAAATTAGGCCCTATGTGCATTGGTTATTATTAACGCCTCTCAATCTGTCCTAATCCTTCAATCTCTCAGTAACCTTCACCTCACTCTGTTCAACCCTCTCCCCTCTCAGTCCATTTAGTCCATAAGTCTATAGGGGTATATTATGCTCTAATCAGCCGACTTTGTAAGGATTTGTATGGCCTAAACGACTCACTAGTGTCCATATGGACTTTGGGTTTCAATATAATGTACCGTATTAGGTCCTATGCATAATGAAACCAATTAGACGGTCACCCCTTTTCGATCATATTTTAATCTGTTTACTAGACAGAAATATTTTTGATATTTTCATTTTAAATCAGCTGCTGTGTGCACATTGGGATAGAAGATTAATTCATGGTGATTTATACATTCATGATTGGCATAACTTTACAGCTGATCATGTTTTAGAGATCACGCTCGCAACCTGAAATATGGCTCGCAGACTGATCTGTCAAGATACCCAGAGATTAGAAGATGATATGCTACCAAATATCAAAAACATACAGCGGACACTTTCATAAAGTCTACATAGACCCAATATCTCTGACACATGGATGTGTACTGATGTGATTTCCACTTAACATACCGCCCCTCTCCCGAATTGTAAGCAACCCTCTGAACATGGTTATTAATAAAGGCCTATTTAAACCATTATCTTTTATATGAGGTAGTGAAATAGCACTCGACAGATCAAGCCCTATATATTACTTACAAACTTGGCATGATGATACTGGCAAATTGGAAGAGCGAAGGGGGGGGCACTGAGCCTTTATGCACATGTATACAACTATAGTACCCTCCCCCAACTGAAATCCTTGCCCCTTTCAATACAAAGATTAGCTCCTTTCCCAGCTAGCAAGGATACATTGGGTTAATATTGGCTTATATTAGGCCAATGTCGGCCTTTATTGGGCCAAGCGTGGACAAGCATGACCAATGCTCCATTTCTTATTGGGTTGCTTCTATACACAAGGGTAAGGTCTGCATATCCTCAGTTGTGCGTGCTACCTTTAAATCAAATGGTAGGCAATATGAAATCTGTTGAGATGATATTTTCTCTCCAAGCTAAGTACATGTATTACCATTGAAATAGCCAAACATGATTATTTTTGGCATCTTTACCTACGCTGTGTGCATGCTTGAGTCACATTACCAGTCGGCTCCTTCTTTGTCCAGGCCAGCAACAGAGACACTGTTCAAGCCCAAGGGCGCCTGATGTGTAATAACTCATAGGCTCACCATATCTAATACATCCCTCTCCCTCCCTCTCTCTGTCTTTATTTCATGTGAATAACAACGGCCCATAGGGATAGCATTGAAGGGCTGTACGCCACACCCCCAATGGCGTAATATGTCTCGATCCACACTGCTGTTCACGTGACTTATTTAGATGTTAATTTCATTAAATTTAAGCAATAAAACATGAAATAAATACAGAACTAACCTCCCAGGCGTATACATTATGGTTGATCCACCCCTCGGGGAGCTCCCTCTTGGGTTCGCCCTCTGGGGAATCACCAGGTCGTTTAGTTCTGTGTATGTCTTGTCTGTTTGTCCCTGTCTCTCTCTTAGATGTACCACCCACACAGGCTCTCTGTCCCTGTCTCTCCCCCCCTCTGTCTCTGTCTCTCTGTCTCTATCTGTGTTTCTCTGTCTCTCTGTGTGCCTCGCGGTCTCTCTGTCTATGTCTGTCTATTTGTCTCTGTCTCTCTATCTTTCTCTTAGATGTTCACCCCACACACACAGGCTCTCTCTATCTCTCTCTCTATCTTTCTCTTAGATGTTCACCCCACACACACAGGCTCTCTCTATCTCTCTCTCTCTCTCTCTCTCTCTCTCTCTCTCTCTCTCTCTCTCTCTCTCTCTCTACCCTAAAACACACACGGGCATGCAATCACTCAGGCAGCTGAACCTTTAGTAAGATTAATCTTTTTCTCCTCAGGTGTTCCTGACCCTCGCCCGAGCTGCTCACAAGATCAACAGTGAGCTGTTCGTATTGGAATATTGCTGGAAATGCCGTGAGCCTTTCAGCTTCATTTTCTTTTAGGATAATATTCTATACCTATACTATAATATTGATATATGAGGAAGTGTTACAGAATAAGTGCCTGAATTTACCACAAGGGACAGCATATTATAAATTCGAGTTTTATTTCACTGAGCGTTGGACTACTGGGGCTTTATCATTTGGGTTTAGATTTGTGAACATGTTTCTCTTTTGGCAACCTCATAATCGTACATGTATGCTTTTCATCAAATACAGTTAACATGATTGGAACACTCGGACACAATACGCTATTCTTATATATACAGTGTACATAATCATATATGTATACCCCAGTTCCAAAATATAGTTAGTAATTCGTTTTGAAACGCTCAATTCCAGTTATCAGTGAATTTCTAGATTTGATTTCCTTGCAGCCAGATATTACATGCACACAAGACGCCCTGTCTAGAAAAAATGTGGCATCAACGAGGAGTTGGAGTGCGGAGATTATCAAGTTATAGGGTATAGTTCAAAGCTGGACACCAATGGTATTCCCTAAGAGGATAGACGCAGACAACTCAATCCAATATGAGGGTAACGAATATGGCCTCGACAGTCTGTGCAGCCCGCGGAGGAGGGTAGGGTAAGGTGAGATGGTGCCCAATATGGGGGTGGGGGGAGGACATAATAAAGAGGGTGGTGGTTTCTCAATGCATAACTCACAACAGTGCCCCTGACTTTGCTGAGCATGCTCATGGACGCATAGGTGTTTTATATATTCTTTGGACATTTATATTTTCTAGGAGATTTTTTATTAACCCAGCAGAGGGTTCAATTATTCCTTTCATTTGTTCTGTCCCCTTGTTTGAAAGTAATCACTCTTCATCACGTATGGGTTGCAGTGTGTGAGGCATTAGGGGATATAGGATGTTCAGGGGTGTAGGAAAGGGGGGGCAGGGGGCCTGGGCCCCCCAATCACAAAGCAGGTAGGGCCTGAGTATGTCTGGGCCCCCCAAAAATTGGTCAAGAATTCATAATGAATTGAACAAGAAGCTAAGACTTTGCATCTCAAATTAGATTGAAATAGTAGTGGTATAGGAAAATGGGGCCCTGCCCCTCAAATCAGATCCAAATTCATCAAAAATTACTTTTTTATACAAATCTATGATAGTTATGTATAGCCGCTATTATGCTTGAGCTGTCAATTCAAGGTGGTCGAGGTGGGGGCCCCGCTGCCCTCCCCCCAATGAAGATTTGCTTCCTACGCCTCTGCAGGATGTTCATGGGTGTGCAGTTCTCGTTACTATAGACGACCAGACTCGCCCCTGTAGTCACCACTGTTAAGCGTGTTCACTTGGGAAGTGTGAGGAGATGGGAGATATTAAAGAAAAAAAGAGGAAGATATTGACACGGTCCGGCTATGGGGGGAGTACATGTGGGCGCGAGTACGAGTCAGACAGCTACTCGAACGGAGGGAGACCATGATGTAGCGAATTGAAAGACTATTACCACGGATTCTTGTAAAGCACTGATATGGTTAGATTGAGAGATCTATATGTATACATTGATCTCTGGATAGATAGCTCTACACTGCAAAAATGGGATTAAGATCCTAAACACAATTCTAAACATATTCTTGCAACGTTTTTGTAATCACATTAATTTCCTAAACATGTTTAGCCAAACAATGTGCTTAGCTCAGGTATTTAGAAATGTAGGTGTTTAGGTTTAAAATTTGTGTTTAAATACCTATGAAATTTTGTGCTTAAAGTTTATGAATTTTTGTGTTTAGATGTCTATGTGATTTGTTAGGGTTAGGATTTGCAGACATGTATGCATTGAAAAAATAAAGGAATATCTTTTGTTTGCTTTCTCATTTCCTGGGGGACATCAGCAGGTATTTATCTACATGTCAAAGTTTCCAAAGATGTCAGCCACAGCTACACATATACACATGTATGTACACTCTATGAGAGACTTGAGAAAGTACAGCAGCTTGGCAGCAAGGACATTGCTTTATCCATTCCAAAATAACATGAAATAGGTGTAAGTCATGGAGCATATTGACTATGGTAATGATGCTGGTGTAAGAAGAATCTAGTCAATTTTCTATTGCTATTCCTATTCTCATGACATTCAATAAAAAGAAACAACGATAAACATGGGATTTGGGGACACTTGTCACAACAATTGATTACAATTGTGTGCAGATAGTCCATTCAAAGGTAGTGCTGCTACCTGGTATGGATTCCACATCCAAGCATCTAAACATATTGATGTTTAAATCTAAACACCTATTATTCAGCTGTTTAAACTCTAAACATCTAAACATGTTTACCAAAAATGTTTATGTAGTTAGAATAAAAGTGTTCATTTCCTAAATGTGTAGTTGATGAGACACCTAACTGACCTATATGTTTAGATTTTAAACATGTTTAGACCTAAACATGGTTAAAATCTAAACACCATTTTTGCAGTGTATAGATAAGTAGATAGACAGATGGATGGAAGACAGACAGAATTATAGGTATGTCCAACCATAATATGCACATATAGCAGGGGATGCATGGTATGGCCTATCAACATAACCTGCGTTCCAACGAGGAGCTTTTTGTACGAGTGAGACTATTTTCAATGGCATAATGTCACAGCCGTGCTATGGGAACTCTGAAGGCCCTTTCTTATCAGGCTACGATTATAGACCCTCCTAGTCGCACCAACATTCCCATAAGCATAGCACTGACATTTTGCAGTCGTAGTGCTATGTGCGGTTGTAATGCCCTCAGAAATGGCCACACAGCATTATGGAAAAGAAATTCTCAATCAAGACACTGTATTCTGGCTTTATGCTATTTAAGGGCAAGGAGAGATGTTATTAATGTGGTGTAATGCCTTTTGGTGGCACCATTGCAATCTTAAGGTCAAATATAGTCCCGGAGGACTAGTAGTGGTAAACTGCTTTTGATATTCTTAAATGATAGCTTCCACATGGGTACTGCCTAGTATACACCTACCTATAGCACTACTAATATTGAGGACTGCGCATAGTATGAACTTTACCATACCTACCATACCAGATGAACTTTGTCTACCGCATGGCTTTGCGTAGCTTGCATACCGTATGACCTCAGACTGCAATGCCTACCACAAGAAATGTGTCGATGAATTAAAATAGTCTACATTGTACCTACTAAACCTACTCGAGGGTTGCTGTCTAGTAGCGCCACTACATGGACGTGGGGGCCATTCATGAGATGCTCATGGGTTCATAGTGAGGTGCTCTCACAGAGGCTTAGCACTGCGCCCTCCATGGGCCAAGAACGCAGCATGCAGCAAATAGGACGAGGGAATCGGCCGCTGGTGATTCAGGAGGTGGGGCGAGGGTGGGATGCCCTGCCTTCGCAGTGATAGACTGGATAGCCAGGCCCCGGAGTGGGCAGGAACCCAGGGCGACAGGGCATCAGCACCGGGTGACACTAACTAATCCTCGCCCTGCCAGCTCTAGAGGACGGCCCAGTCTGTGGATTGCTAGTATATATATATATATATATATATATATATATATATATATATATATATATATATATATATATATATATACATACATACATATATATATATATATATATATATATATATATATATATATATATATATATATATATATATATATATATATATAGTGCAGGCCTACTGGTTCATTCTTCTACCCCAAAGTGGACAATGAGAGTGAACACACATGAAACCCAATTTTGTCTTTCAAGTGGGAGCTGACTTGTCGCTCCTTGTTGCATATTATTTATTGCCATTCCTCTTTATCAATGTAAAATCAAACACCCAAGTGGAGGCAACAGCAATTCTAGAATAAATCGCAGATATATGAATGCATTAATCAGGTTTTCCTTTGTACTCTGAAAGACACACCACTTTATCGGCTCAGAGCCCGGGGCTCAGAATTAGGTATGCTACATCTTGATTATTATACCTCCATACTGCATATCAAGCTCCACTTATCATTTTATTGTCATTTCTCTTCATCATACCCGCTAAAAGCAATAATCAAAGAATACGCGGCAGCTACTCTAGAATACGTTGCTCCAAGACGCCAATCCCGAAATAGATTAATCATCTTTAATTGCTTCCTTATTCCCTCAAGGCACATGCCACTTTATTATGTGCAGAGGATTTAGTACATCGTGAGCATAATAGCGGCCATGGTGAGTAAAATTGTGACATTGGTATGCCATGAGAACAGCAAATATTGATTTACTTATTTCACCCCCCCCCTCCCACAAAAAATGCTTCAACAAAAATAGATGGATAATGAAGGTAAATTCTTGTAACGTGTAGTAAGGCATTCAGTGAGATCCTCAAATAAAGCCAGAGTTTTAGAAATTTCTTTTTTTTTTAAGATTATCAGGGGGGTGGACATGGGCAGCATGCACTGAGGCGCTTTATAGGAATGTGGCGGCGTGAGATCCAGCATTATAATCCGTGGCGTAATGGTATGGAATTGAGGGCGTGCGGGGGCGGGGCTGATGGAATAAAGGAGAGGGGAGGGAAGGGGCGGGGAGCGTTCTGAGAGTATAAAATCTTGCCTGATGCCAGCGCGCAGCACCAGGGAGAGCTACTCGCGTCAGCTCTCAGCTACCGGCGCTGTACGGAGAGCTCCATTATAACGCACGCGTCTACCAGCCTGTACGGTGTCACATGGGAGCAGCGGCCACGTGTGTCCATGGTTGGAGCCTGTATAGAGTGGGAGAAGCCATGAGGACACTGGTATCAAGTCTAGAGGACCCTGAAGTGAAAGCAGGAAAGACGTGAAACCACCAGGGCAACTGGAGGGTAACAAGAGCTGAGACCACTGAGAGGCAGGTCAGACAAACCCTGTAGAAACAAGGCGGAAGAATAGCAGCCCTGGAGGAAGGGGGCGATGCCGCGTGGCAATCCTCTAGTGTGTGAGATCGAGCATCTCCAGGGCGGGAGTAGGCCTGTACCATACTGTGAAGCTCGGGTTTGGTCTGGGGGTAATCAAGCCAGCACTCGAATTGGCCTTCCATGCTGCTACCGTGATAAGAAGTGAATACCCAGGGTGAGGAACACGTGCATATGTGCATCCAGTTTAACACCTCCAGGTCTGGTATTCAGGGTACCCACGTGGTAGCCACAGCTGTCAATTGCAGTGGAAAAGAACCAACTGAAGCTTAAGCCAACCCAAGGGGAGGGCCAGCAGACAGGCAGTACCCTTGTTTCCCCCTAACCCTCTCAGAACCCTACCCCTTTTGGTAATTGCATTACGGGATTGTCTTTTCTACAAGTGATGCCATAATGACTCGTTCGATCTGTGGGTCAATGGAGGTGAGACTAGGACGGGATCGATTCAGTCATCAATAGTCTGTGGCTCTGGTGAGACTTGCAGTTGACACAGGCGTATTACAGTCTGAGTATTGGCCTATGAACTTGTCAGCTTGGGGCAGCAGCCAAAGAGTGGAAAGGGGTAGAACTGGAAGGAGCAAGTAGCGTCTGTGCTAGTTCTCACGGCAACCAGGCTTCACCTGGAGTAGGATTCCAGCTGCGGTAAGAACAGGAGAGGAATGGTCTGGAGGAGGCTGGAGGAGCTAAAGGGCAGCTGCCAGACAGTGGGTGGTGCTTAACCTCCCACCACCGAACCCTACAGGAGCCCTGTAGCATGGCAGTATGCTCAACTTAGTGATCACCGGGAGTCTGCAGGGGTGGGGAAGGGAAATAATACATAAGATTATCACTAGAGGGTGCTTATAAATATTTTATAAGCTGGACCCAGATTATACTGCATCCCAGACATTAGGTTTAGTGCTGACGTGCTGCTTTTTTCTGACTTTACAATTCAAGTGGTTCTTACATAGTGTTCATATCCTACCTCTGTTAACCAGGACGAATGTGGCAACACTTCCACCATAACAATATGATATATGCCATTGTACTTACTGCACCTCTGAGGCCAGGGAAAACATTTCCAAGGGCAATCTATTTTTACCATTGTACCGACTGCACCTCTGAGGCCAGGGAAAACATTTCCAAGGGCAATCTATTTTTACCATTGCCTTTACTTTGAGCTTTAGTACGTTCAGTAGAGACTGTGTGCGCCTACCGTTTAACTAATAGCAGCCCTTGGGTACTAATAAACATCACCGAACATGGCAGGAATGAAAAGCTTAAAACTGGAAACAACCAGCAGTAGCACATGTACTACTAGAAGAAACCTTGGAGGCAAAACAGTCCATATGCTCCTCCTGAGGGTCTTAATAGTGGTCATTGCATGTTGGGTAGAGGTAGTGGGGGGTGGCCAGGGGGACATGGCCCTCCAGGGCATGCCACCAATGTCCTTGTTAAGGATGGGGGATTTGGGTGAGTCCCCATCACATGTCTATGCACGTCTGGCTGACATCAACCTGGGGGCCATATTCTCCATTCACCTTTCTAGAAATGAAACATGCAGCACTGAACTGCGGGAGTCTGGAGTTGTGCAGTACACAGAGGCTGTGGCCTATGCCATTGACAGTATCAACAATTCCCCAGATCTTCTTCCAGGTACCCAACTTGGCTTTGTCATCATGGATGACTGTATGCGACCGCTA
Source organism: Acholoe squamosa (assembly GCA_949317995.1). NCBI lineage: Eukaryota > Metazoa > Annelida > Polychaeta > Phyllodocida > Polynoidae > Acholoe > Acholoe squamosa. The sequence continues at coordinate 63,231,954 of OX439038.1, read as the reverse complement.
AATGCCCTCGCACAAACTCTTCATTTCTTTCCTATGGCTGACCGACCTACCACTGGCTGTCGGGTGGGCAGAGGTATTGGTCAGTCGCCTCACAACTTTTATGACGTAGTAGGGGTAATAGGGGCAGAAAGTAGCCCAGTCAGTATAGTCATGGCAAATGTGCTCAACATCTTCCAGATCCCACAGGTCAGTCCAACGTCCACATCAGACCTTCTTAGTGACAAGAACAACTATCCATACTTCATGAGGATGATGCCACCTGATAGGCTCCAAGTGCAAGCCATCCTTGATATCATCCTTCACTTTAACTGGACCTACATGGCTATGGTGCATTCCCAGGGAGGTTATGGCGCCGAGGCAGTCACAAAACTCAAGATGTTGGCCACACAAAAAGGGATCTGTATAGGTGCCATGCTGACCATTCCCAAGTATGCCACTGAAAGGCATCTTGATAAAATAATCACAGACCTTCGTGATCATAATGTACGTGTTGTTGTGTTGTTCGTAGACCAGGAGGATGCACGTGGCGTGTTCATGGCCACTAAGCGCAAGAACATGATCGGCCATTTTGTATGGATTGGTAGCGATGGCCTTGGGGTGAATATGGATGACTTCGATGGGATTGAGGATGCTATGATTGGAACCATATCCCTCAGACCATATCATGGGCATGACCCACATTTTGAAGAATATTTTGAATCACTGTCCCCAAACAAAACTGGTAACCAAAATCCTTGGTTACGAGAGATGTGGGAGAGCTTGTTTGAATGCAAATGGGGACAGACTTGTACTGGAAAAGAGCACATAAAGGACTCAAGAGACTATGCTCCAGAAACTGTTGTTGGTTATGTTATTGACAGTGTGTATACCTTTGCACATGCCCTTCATGCTCTAATCGAAGACAACTGTCAGCATCTTGCACCCCGGCGTCTCGCTACCTGTATCAAGGGACCCCTCTTGCTCAAATACCTCAAGGATGTCACTTTTGCTGGCATCACTGGCAACATTTCCTTCGATGACAAGGGCGATGTTCTTGGACGATACGAAATTCTACACTTTCACAACGATTCCACAGCATTGTCAGGTGCTAGCGTGACACGTGTGGGAATCTGGAACCAAAGGAACAGGAAGTTGACCATTAACAACACTCTTGTGACTTGGGCGAGATCAAGTGGCTCACATGGTGCTCTTGGTAATGATGATGGCGAAGGCGGAAATCAGAGTATCCAAGACTCATTTGGCTGTGGCCGAAAGTGTGGCATGGGTGAGATCTATTCCTACATCAAGAACACTTGCTGCTGGATTTGTCGACCATGTGCGCTAAATGAGATCCCAGTCGAGGATGCCACCAAATGTTTCAAGTGCAAATTTCTCTACTGGCCAAGCCCAGATTCAACTAATTGTATTGAAATTCCACCATCCTATATGCAATTCCACCAGCCACCAGCCTTAGTCATGGTTGCTTTGGCCGTGGGTGGACTTCTTGTGTCCAGTCTTATACTTGCCATCTTTGTCCAGAACAATGACGCTCGCATCATCAAAGCGACCAGCCGGGAGCTGAGCTACATGATGCTGTCCGGGGTCTTTGTACAGTATCTTCTCGTATTCACCTTTATCAGCAAACCTAACCAAATGCTGTGTGTTTTCAACTACATTGGCTTCAACGTCAGCTTTGCAATCGTGTATGCTGCATTGCTGACAAGGACAAATCGAATCTTCAGGATATTTTATGCTGGAAAGCGGACCAAGGTCATGCCTTCTCTCACCTCACCTGTATCTCAAGTGCTCATTGCCTTCGTTCTCATAGGCATACAAGTAAGGATATTTCTATACATAAGAATTTTGATTTTCCAACCAATAATTCAATTTGGTTTCTTATCTCCATTTGTCCAACTCTTGTGTGAAAGAAAACAGAATACACAATTCAATATGAATAATAATGAATGCAACTTTAAAAGCACATATATATGGGGGGTATAGTTTTCTTTGACAAATACGCATAGATTTTAAGATGTCATGCATTTATCTGATATAAAAAGCAGGCAATCAGTAAATAGATATGCAATGAGTCAATCATGCAGATTGGTCATTCAGATGGTCTTTTCACAAAAAAAAGACCTACAAATAGGCATGTCTGCATGATTGGGCATTTTCCCTGACTGATTACCACATTATTTGTCTAACTGCACTGATAACTGTCGACAAACGATTTTATAATGCTGTACTAATATGGATTTAAGCGAAAGGCGCTCATCATTCTGAAGAATATTGCTATAAATTATCTGAGTTTTATCATCATTCTAATAGAAATGTCCATGATCACTAATCAGAGCATACACCCACTTGGCCAATTATTGGGTATTATACGTCTGGGCCAATCAGTCGAAATCATTATCCACATCACTGGTCTAGCAGAGGAGCCTGATAGGGAACTTGTCTAGATCTATACCTTCTGGGGGTTAGCATATAGGATGCTTTTTGCTGACTCTAGTTTATGTCGCTGTAGCCCTTGGCAAATTGACCTGCCAGCTTTGAGCCTTCCTTTTTGATTCCAGTTGGGTGTTTCAGAAGCAGGTAATGTTTACAACCGGTCATAAGGAGATATGATAGCAGTTTTAATAGTGATTGTAGGCTTATAACTGCATGTGTTTCTAAAGCATTACCATTATCTTACTGTGTCTATAACGATATGACTGGCGAGAGATGATATTGGTTGCAGTTGTAAGTTTAGAATCTAACAGTTTTAGAAACAGATATGTAATGTTCATTATCATGTCCAGCTTCTGAAACACCCCACTGACATAGTAGTTTTAAAACTTGGCACATAGATCTAAACTTTCTACTTGAAGTCTTCTTCAACGAGAAAGTCGGTGGCGAGGTTTGTTGATTTAGTATCACAATGATCCTTTTGAAATTTTAGATAAGAGCCATAACCTAGGGAATGTGTATCTCATTATCTTGAACACATGGAAGATGGATCATATTGCGCCACGCCTTGTATTTGTGTACATAATCATAATGCCGTGTATATCGTGATACACAGTAATAACATTATCCAAAATACAGTCCGACCTTTATAGCAAAATGATATAATTTTGCATGACTTACATTTTGGCATGAGGTAAATTATCCATAGCTTCCAAAGGGGTTCAAACCAAATAAACAAAAAAACAACAACAACAGGGTCCATTCTAGAATCTTCATGAAGTTGAAGAACAACAAAAAAGATGTTTAGGTGTATTTTTGATATCTAGGGATTATCCACAAAGCCAGCATTCAATAAGATGTATGTATAACCGGTTGACACCGTGATTCACGAGGCAATTTTGAAGTTTTTCTGATGAAGGTAAAAAAAATGGACTTTTGTGCAATTTTGACCCTATCTTGAGGAAAATGATAGAAGGTAACCCCATAAACGAGCATGGGGGAAGAAATAGGCAATTAGTGGTATATAAGAGGGAGACTTGAGAATTCATATTATAACAGCAGCTATGTAAGGAGTATCCATGGTAACATAAGGAATGCAGTTATCCATATGAGGCAGATATATGTCATAAAATAAGCAAAACATGAAATCTAAATGATGTTTTCTTCAGTTGTACACTCAACATGCACTTCTAGTTCACTACTCTTGTAAAATACCTCTGATGAAACATGAAAACTGTAGTGATATATCTAAGAAATCACTGCAAGACACTTACCTATGTTTTCTGAAAAAAGACCTAGTCAGAAAAAGCATCAACTGCCATTTGAATAGCAGAACCATTTTACAGTACGAAACCAAGAATGTGCAATTCCTCCACAGCCCACCACCACCTATATACCACTCTAAACAAATCATGGATGGATCTCACATCTCCTCATCTCCAGATCCCAGCATCAAATACCCAGGTAGCTGTATTATTCAACCCCCCTTCAAAGCACTGACTGTGAGAGATCTGATGGATCTGATGGCATCTTTTCCATTTCATCAGGAGACAGCTTTATTTCAGCCTCAGGATGCATCTTTCACATCCTCTTACAGGATTTAATCACGTCTGAGTCGTCTTTACTAATGGTTAAGTTACTGATACACGGATGGAATACTTGAAGCACAGGTGCCCCATGCTCTGAAGCTGACAGTTTGTAGGAGGCCGTTTAGATAACCAGTGAATCTTTTGGCTTTTAAGTAGATTGCAGATGTAAACTCTGGAAACCAATACTCTTTCTTTTTTTTTTTAAATTGAATACATAAGCAAATGTCCACGACCATGGTATATTTTTACATGGTATTTCCCGAGGTGGGACTGGTGTATCCCACCAAGCCATTATATGGCTGAGTGGGATACGACCAGTCCCACAGAGGGGAATATGATGTAAAAAAAACCATGGAATTGGACATTTGCATTTATGTCATGGCCTAGGGGGTTATTTTGCTTTTAAATAAAGAAAAACTGCTCAGATATGTTCAAAATCCAAGATGGCAGACACCCATTGAATACTGCCACATTGTATTCCATACCCCCCATTGAATACGGAATGACCAGTACTGTTCTATAGTAACGCTCATATCTGCCATGACATAAATGTATAGGTTTACCCTATCAACCCATATGAGTATACCAGATCTTTTGACTATTTGATATATGAAGAACCAATTTTGAAGAACTGATTTTGAATGTTATAAAATATGAGCATTAACTTAATTATCAGTGTACAGCATCGATGATGTACTACCCACTTGGCATAAAAACGTGTTGTTTTTTTAACGTTAAAAAACGTTTTTATTGGTTTTCTAATTGGTTTATTTGGTTGAAAATTGGTTGAAAAAAAGGTTTTAAAACGTGTTTTTTTTTTTAGCCAAGTGGGTAGACATGGGCAATGGATAAAGTTGGGTCTCAGGTCGCCTGTCGATCTAAAGAAATGGCCATGCCTGCTGTCTCTGGCCATTAATGGCCACATTGTCCCTTTTAGTGTATATTTCAAGAAATTTCCAGGTTCCATGTGGCAATATGGACCATGTCAAATGTAGTAGTCAAGACTGCATGATCATCGATCAGTGAGGGCCTAAACCCATTATACATGTAGGGGACCAGAAATCCCTCTACCCGGTAGACTGACTCTTAGGAGCTGGTTGCCTGGTCTTCACTGCTCCCCTAGTATGGGTCATACTGATCCAGGTGTAGGTGGAAGGTAGGAAATGTCAGGCCAGGGAAAGTAGCTCAGGGTACAGCTTCCGCTTCGAAGTTGGAGGGTCCCGGGTTCGAGTCCTGGCTTCTCCAAAGACGTTTTCTGCTGACCTCTACACTGGTGGAGAAACCGAGCTGGTCCTCGCGCGACTTAATAGGGGGATCGGGGAACTTGGTGCCTGGGCCAGTATGACACAGATACACTTCGGCCTGCTAGTACTGGGGGCCTTGGAAACAGGGGGCACCTCCAGGTGGTTCCAGGAATGGAACCCCGAAGGCCCTGGGTGTGACTCAGTACTGGTCCTGGGAGTCTGTAGGAACCCTAGGTTGAAGCTGGTTGGGAGGAGTGTAGGGGACCGGCAATCCCTCTACCCGGTAGACCGACTCTCAGGAGCTGGTTGCCTGGTCTTCACTGCTCCCCTAGTATGGGTCATACCAATCCAGGTGTAGGTGGAAGGTAGAGAACGTCAAGCCAGGGGAGAAGCTCAGGGGTAGAGCTTCTGCTTCGAAGTTGGAGGGTCCCAGGTTTGAGTCCTGGTTTCTCCAAAGACGTTTTCCGCTGACCTCTACATACATATAGTCCACTGGGCCTCTTCGGCCAATTTTGGCCATACATTCCCTACACAAAAGTCAGCCAAAGAGGCCCAGTGGACTATAGGTTTTACAAAACCTGGGAAGAATCAATGCTATACTACAAAGTAATACCTCAAAAGATAATGGTACAACATTGAAGATAATGATACAATCTAATACATTACCTGCAAGGATTTTCTAACATGTTGGATATGTGAAAATCGGTAATGAAAATAAAAATCAGCAGTGTATTGCACAATCGGCCACATAATCGGTGGCTTCCTAGATTGTACCACCATTACACTTAAAATTGAGTAATGTTGGTGTTCATTATGTAATATTGGTCGATAAAGGTACTGATTATGGTAATTTGTCGGTTAGATGTGTCTGGATGAGGAGGATAAAAAAATCTACATAGGTTCATGAATATGTAGGTGTCTAGTCATTGATGATTGTCCAGTGACACACACATTCATTCTCCATGTATCATGCAGAGTTTATCTATGCTGCTACAGGTTCTGTTTAACTTACTTGAAACTATTTCTCGTAATCATGACTTAGCTCAGTGTTGTCAACCACTGACTGACTGCTATTAGAGTGGTTGAAGTTTTAGCTGACCAGCTGATTAATTTGCAATGGAGGAACTATGCATTTTGTTGGATATGCAGGGACGCAATATCCACAAAAAAGGTTCTTATCTTGAACAAGGCATCTGAGTGCCATGGATAGATTTATGTTGGCATTTGCATATTCCTACCCCAGACAGTTGAAGACTTGCAAGAATTGAAGCTCACTATCTAAAGGAGCCAACGTGTGCCATGAATATTTCAAAGAAGTTGATTTTTACTCACTGCAGTGAACTCATAAGACTGCAGCGTTCTAAACGTGCATGAGATGCCTTTTAAAAGTCAAATGCATCAGTCTTATATGAAGGCACGAATATTCTTCCGAAATGCATCATTATCATGAAAGTCATCCATATGACTAATACGCCAAGGGTGTGTCATGCATAATTCTCTATAACCGTGTCATGTTTTGGCAGCAGATGTTGGGGATATAGTTTGACATTTAATAGAAATGTCAGCAGGGTTTGGTTGAGACCACTTACTGTGTCCACGATAGGGTACACTGTATGTCACCTTTAACCAGCTGCCGTTAACCCACACTTATCCAATGATCCAAATCCCTTAGCACCCATATATATGTTTGATATGAAGTCTAGAACTTCATGAAACATAATGATATTGATGAGCTTTTAAAATTCAAAATCCGGTTCATGAGAACTGGTTCTTGTGGGAAACATAACCACTCGATGTTTCGAATTTCTATCGTCAAGTCATTGAATTGTTGTTGTTGTGTTGTTTGTTTTGTTGTTTTTTGGGGGTTAGAATTACATGATTTGTTTTAGTGTCCCGACCTTTTCTGTTAGTTGTGAATTGTAATCATGGAAACAGGAATTTGAACAATGATAATATCATTTTCACTCTTTATGACTGTGCCCCCTTAGCACCTGCTCACAACCAGAGTAAATCCCTCATCTTGCATATAACGTCTGGAGGCCGTTTCTTAAGGCACTACGACTGCACACAATTACTACGATTTGAAACCCCAAAACTTAGTGCCAACAATCGTAGGTGGTGCCCTACGACTGATCTGTACTTATAAATAGTTATCACATTGCATTTGGTAGGGCAGTCGTACTGGTGCAGGCACTACATGACCAATACCACCATGGGCTGTAATGCCACTAAGACAAGGGTCCCCACTACGACGTGAAGGTTTCGTATTTGGTTCCGTCTTATGCCGCAAGGGTTTCATAATCTGTGTTTACCCAATCAATACGGCTTGTGTCCCCGGAAGAGAAAGTGGCGGGGAAACGTATGCATTACCTTCCGGCTTTGACGCCACCTTGCGAGCATCAATGAAACTGCTTCACCTGCTATTATCAATATGAGATTGCCAGAGGAGATAGACAATCTATTTTCTTCTTATACTTCAAATATAACCAAATCTCTATTAGACCTGTGAACTCAGTGTACTTACTGTGAATAAAAAGTGATGGAAAACCATTTTTTCAAAGAATTGGTCTCTCAATAGAGAAACCTGAGTTAATTTGGACAGAATCTGACTTTGCAGATTGAATATCTTTGGCTTAGTGCTCATGGTGCGCCCCCCCCCCCATCGCACTGAAGCCTCACGCCTAGCAGTAGCATTGGCGTCCTGCTGATCATATATCATATATTTTTCTACGCACTGAGGACGGCCACATCAAAGGAAGCATACCCCATAAGGTGAGGCTCCACTACGCGATTTTTCGGTACAGTCTCACCTAATTTTATCCCTATAGTGCCTAAGGTATAGGGAACAGAGCCATTCCTGGATGGTGGTGGCCATATTGAAATTAGTTATGTAACTGGCCCCCGACAGCCATCTTGGATCTGGCAGAGGATTGTGGGTAATCTCTTATCTTCCCCTCCACCCACAGAAAACAATGGGAATTGATAAGACTGACAAGCTGCCCCTGCCTCTATCTTAATCACCTTATGTACCTGTCCATTGTTTTAGGTGTGAATGGAGGGGATTAGCCTGATAGGGAGACAATGGCTTGGATTTACTCAGCCTGGATTATATAAAGCTAATATTGTTAAAGTTTAAAGTATTTGCTATCCAAAGCTATAGATTTTTAGAATATAGCTTCATTTAGACTATTAGGAAGGGCCAACCAAAGTAAACTGTACAAAGAAGCCAACTGCTGATCTAGCCCCCGACTACATGAGCCACCTAGGAAATTTGTTTGGTACTAGCAATGGCTCTGTCCCGTATAGGGTGTTGACATTCCTATATTGTAAACATGAGATTCAAAATTGTAAACATGAGATTTCAGGGGTTATTTTATGGGTGATCTCTCTCCTTGTGTGCCATATTTTCCAACTAACCTGCACCTGCATGGAGTCTGTGATTGGGTGGGAGTTCAATATATAAACATCAACACAGCAAAATATAAATAACAACACAGCAGTCACACAGATCGCAGGGTCTTGTACTGTAAAAATCAAACCTGTCTAATATTGAGTTGCAGAGAGTCATCAGTGTGAAAGTCTGCAATATTTACATTAGGTCAACTTGATTTAGTAAACAAAAACATCTTTTGGCAACAAAAATTTGTCTGAGATTGTACACAAAGCCTTCCCCACATAAACAGAAAGCTCTCTCAATCTTCTATTTACACCTTGAAGAAATAACAAATACCTCTCTATAATCTGTGTTTGTGTCTGCTTTTGTGAGAATAGCTCCGATTTTCAGTAAAAATCGCGTAGTGGAGCCTCACCTTTACACAGAAAAAAATAATGTTCAAAATCTTAGTCAGATGTTAGTCAAAAAGGCTAACTTTCTAACAATACCTAGTCAAAAGCATGTGCCTAAGTGTCCAAGTCTTTCTTAGTCAAATACGACTAACCATTAGTCAAAGTGCCCAACTTGCCTTGGCTTGCCTGATTTTGACTAAGATTCCTCAGTGGTTTTGACTAAGTATGCAATCTAATAATGGTGAGTGTAAGCTCTGTATAGGATCCACATTCCACAAAAAATAATCTTATCATTTAGGAAGCATACATGTGAAATGCCTCACATCATTTTCATTAGAGCCCCAAAGTCAATTACTCTGGGTTTCCCACAAAGAAGCAGATACATCTGGGGATATTTTACTTATCTAGATTCCCACAGAAAAGGTGTAATTATCTGTCTACCTAGTTTATTTAACAAATCATTAACTATTTGACATATTTTGCCAAGCTTGATGTTATATTGAATTGTGAAAGCCTCAAAATTATACAGCGCCTGAAAATCCCCATCATTTTGACATCCATAGAATATATAGTTTATGGTACACAGGCAACAGAAAAATCCTGTTTCAAACCAAGCTGCCACCTGGTGTGTAAAGGCAATACTATGCCAATATAGCTTAGTCAAATTCACTAAGAGATCTTAGTCAAAGTGACTAAGTGACAGTGACTAAGATAAGTTAGCTTGCCTGAAACTCCCAGCAGATACCTTATTCAAGATTGTGGTTGGAGAGAGAAACTGATATGGGTAGTCAATGTGACTAAAATAAACTAGACATTGTTAGCCACACATTAGTCATATGTACTAACTAAGATTATTTGGGCGTTTTGACTAAGTTAAGTTAGACTGACTAACATGGATTTTTTTTCTGTGTACATTCAACACCATGGCAACGCTCTTACCAATCTGGCGGGCCCTCGAACGTCCGACCACCGCGGAGCTGGGGGCAGAGTCACAATATAGTAGCAGTGACGTCGCAAAGGAGATTGCGCTCTTACATGAGTGAGTTCTCCTCTTTTTGTTTTAGATTTTTCCCACCTGTAGACAATTGGGTGAATGTAAGCCGATATGCTACTGCCACAGACTCGTGAGCCTGTTTCAGGACAACGTGTTGAAGGTTTTCTTTGTGCTGCTATGACATTACATGCTCAGCCTTTTGATACATTCATTTTCGCATATAAGTTTAGAGGCAATCGAAGTTGTTGAGTAATAATGATATGATAATTGATTTTATATTTGTATATTCTCCAACCGTAATCACAACTTTGGCCTTCAATCATAGTAGTCATTATTTTGATGTTCGCTTCATGCTGCAGTGTACAGTCATTAAATATTACTTCAGAACTGCGAATTCTACTTTAGAATATATGATATGAGGTTCCTCTGAATGCCTACCCGGAATCATTAATCATTGTCAGTCATTGTGAGGACCGAATAAAAGGCAGTTGACAATTTCTACCTGATGGAAAATGTCGGTTTCCAGGGGAATGGAAACTCAGTAATGTGAGCTTTCTGTGAGCTTGTTTTCTAGACTATGCTTGCCATACTTTCCAGAAATATTTTCTAGTAACATTTTTCATGATAAGTTGATTTCCTTTTCGAATAGATTTAGAAATTGCGTCTATTTCATATTTGCGGCCTTTTGCCAGCCAGCAAAGTGAAGGGAAAATGTCCTTCCACGCTTCTGTCCTCTACAGTCTAACAATCCCACTCTTAGCCTCTCACTGACTAATCACAGATACAAGCCATTAGGAAGGGGCTTAATAATCAGTCTGACATGGTATCGATTTTTTATGCTTTTTATGCGTAGCTGGTGGTGAAAGCAATTTACGCAGTTTCCTTAGTGACTTAAGTCTTATTGCGCGCTGCCCTCTTTCTGGTTGGCTTTCCCGCCATACCTGTCAACTCCTGCACGGCTTCCTCTTGTCACGAGTAGGGATTCTGCCCCCACTCCACTACGACGCCACCTGTCGACAATGCCCCGCGGTCGTCGGGCGATACAGGAGGTCGGACCAGGGGTCATTTTCTTAATGCTTTGCGATCACATACAGATCTCCGACTTGATGTCTCAATGCTATTCCTATGGAAATTATTGTACGACTTGGAAGGTGTGGTCGCAGTTCAGTAAGAAATAACCTCCAGGAGAAGCCGCGTCGTACGTCCCCCTACTACGATCGGGTTACGGCCGGTCCCATTGGTTGCCTCTGACCCAGCCCAATAAGGGATCCATATACAGGCTTGCCAGGATCAATTCAAATAATTGCAAATGCACTTATGGGGAGAGGCGTAAAAAGGGACGTTTGTTCCAGTGGTTGCCATGTGTAAATGGAAATGATATACTGGTGTGAAAAATTTAATGCATAAATGGAGTGATTGTATTTAAATGCATAAATCTTATTGTGAACTGTTGGAATAAGGGTAACTAGTGAGATTATGGCGATTTGAAAGTGACAGCGCTTGGAGGATGAAAAATGAATTCGGAAGTATATGAATTTGATTCGACCAATGTGTTGTTTGTGCAAAGAACAAACCATTCCATGAAAACAGCAGTCGGCACTATGATTGGCCTGTTTTTTATTTACCATTGCAGAAAAAAAAAACAGTAGATAATACCTTATGATGAAAAAAAAGAAGAATAAAGATAAAAACACTGCTTGCGTGGGAAGAGCAATGAGTCAGTAGCCACAATATATTTCCGGCCAAATCTCGTGAGAAGACCAGTGTCGCGTGTTGAAACGTGCGTTGGTTCGGGTGGGGACAGCAGCGGGAGCGGTTGGGTTGGTCTGAGGAGCCGCAGACCCAGATTCCTGCTCATTTTTATAGGTTAAAGGCCAACTCCCGAGCTGCTCTGAGCCCACGTCAAGCTGCTCACGTGGGCGTCCTGCAGGAGTGAGAGCAGATAGCATACAAGCTGCTCTCGCATTGTTGTAGGAAAAACGCTTAGATACAGAGAATGTAACGATAGAATGACTGCCGGTAATGATTGGTATATGGACATATAGTTGCCAGAACAGAACCAGCATTACTGTCATGGGGATATGCATCGATGGTTTAGACACTCTATATAGTCATTGAGGTAAAGGGATCTGGTCTATTCTGTTTTCTGCAAGAAATGAACGTTAGCTATACGTACAGAGATGTCCACTGAACACCCTATATAATGATAAATACTCCCATATGTACAAGAATGACCCTATAACGTTTGATGCTTGGCAAACATGAGTTATTAGAATGGCTCAGAGCTGGTCGAATTGCTGTATGTATATATATATATATATATATATATATATATATATATATATATATATATATATTAATTCAATTGGAGACCTGCGTTTGTTTGCTTGCAACATATGAATATATACTTGGGCCTCTGGACTTTTGTTACAATCAATATAAACCCCATAGCCTCACACCGTATGGCTAAATCCTCCCGCTTAAGGGTTAAATGTCCAGTCAAGTGCACATTTAGATTGGATTAGTTTTCAAAATCTACCAAAGGCTAAACATAATAATGGGGAAAATTAACAAATCAAGTGGCCGTTCTTATCAACTGTATAAACTGTAATAAACCTTTCCACAAAAAATAGGGAAAGGTATTGGGAATTATTTTCCCAAAATTGGTGCCAGCATTGGTGAACGTTCACATGTCCGGACCATACTATTTGACCCGCCTAAGCTATGGCAGCTGACGTTGGCATAGACCATGTCCACTGAGAGCCGTAAGAGTCTGGTATTGTGAATTATAGATTTCAGAGTTGGTGGCAGCTGTGCTCTTATCAGTCCCCATTGCAACCTTATCATTGCCTCTCATGGGCAGGGATCTATGATTTATGATATCAACACAACATAATTTATACATTTGATGATCATTGAAGTAGTGGAATATTTTTTCTTTCCTGGCACTCAGAAAATAAATCAATATAATTGACAAGATAGATAGATAGATAGATAGATAGATAGGGAGAGAGAGAGAGAGAGAGAGAGAGAGAGAGAGAGAGAGAGAGAGAGAGAGAGAGAGCTGGTATACCCCGGATACAATATTGCCGAAACCTCCATTGTTATCCTGTCTATAAAAACAATCCTCATGTTCTGTATGTTCGCTACCATCTGGCGATTATATTACTTTCCATTATGCTTACTCATACACCGCAACTACCAGGACATGTAGTCTGTATTCTAGTTACTTTCTAACAAAATAGATTAATATGAACCCATAAAACAGAGCGTAAGGTCAAATGCATACTGCATGCACCCTCGCACAGCTAATGTAGGCCTACAGGCTACACCTGAACAAATTTTGACACTCCTTTCCCTAATAAGACATGTGTCTATATATGTATGGGCAGGTGAATAGAGCATTTCAGGGGAGAAAAATATTTGACAAACAGACCGGTCGAAATCATACAGCAAATGCTATCATACAAACCATGGCTTTCCTACCGTCGGTTTGCTCTGGCATGCATGTGAATTTGAGAAATGTCTTGTTTGCATACATGTGTCAACCCAGCAAACACATCTTCGTATATGGACGTTGTAAGAGGTATATCTACATAGAAGTTTGGTTGTAACTACATATTTTTGCTTGGTATGTGGACGTTCAAATGTTAAGGTTTATCTACATTCTAGATACATAGATGTATAATAATTACGTATTTCTACATATTTTTACGTTTTTCTACTTCCAAAGAGCTACCCGAAAAAAGGGGAAAGAAGAAAGAAAAGAGAAAAACGGTGGTTAAAATCCATCAAGGTGAAGCCTTGAACCCTAGATCTTCCACATCTAATGCCTGCTTCCTACCACTGCGCTATAGATTCTGACAAAGATTTGTGTATGAAAAGTCCATTATGTCATTTTCACTACCTTCCACCAAAATCCAAACGAATATATATTATGCTCTTGAATATAGATAACTTGACTGCCTGGATAGCTCAGTCTGTAGAGCAAAGCTTTTCAAATCCAGGGGTCCTGTGATCAATCCCAGGCCATACCTGGAAACGATTTTGATATAGGGAGCATTATAAGTTTTTTTTCTTTTTTTTAAATCTTTAGGTAGCTTTTTGGTATAAGAAAAACGTAAAAATACGTAGGAAAACTTATTTTAGATGCTACGTATCTACAATGTAGTTAAACCTTAACGTTTGAACGTCCATATTACAAGAAAAAAAACCTAATTCAAACCAATTTGGTAGGAACCAAACCTAGTTATACCAAAGATCTATGTAGCAGTTTGGTATGGTGTTTACTGGGAATAACGTATTCTTGCGATGGCGTCCATGTTTTAATTACTGGGGTATCATCAGATGGAAATCCCTGACTCCCTTGATGGGATGTCTGCAAATGAAAGGAAGCATCAAGCTTATGACACTTGATCAGTATAGCATGCGAAAAGCCAAGCAGAAACGAGCTTCCTGTCATGGGGCTTGGCTCACTGCCTCTGCTTGGTTAATGACACATAAAGCATTAATGTTCAGACCCCATCCAGTCAATACAGATAGAGCTGTCTGGGTTAACAGTGGTTTCCCAACAAAACAGGTCTGTAAAACTACAAAGGCATTCAACAGTCGGTGCTGGTTCAATGCTTCATCCCGGTGGTCGGTGTGATGCATTAAACCGACCTAAAGCAATTGGACGTATCGGCCCTGCACCAATGCACCATGCCCCCTAAGTGGCATGATGCATTGGTGCATTATGTGGTTCTTAAAGGGCCAGGCTGGCCCTGGTTACCCCTACACCAACATTAGCTGGCAGTGCATCCATTAGTTAAGCTAGCCGCTATCCCATCACCACTGGTCATCACCATATTGGATTTAGTGGTTGACCAGAGGCTAGGGCCTGAGCCCTGACATTGCCCATAGCTAATACCATTTAGTTATTGGCCCTTACTATTCTTGACCTCCGTTACGAGGCAGCCTAGTCAAAAGTCATTGCCTACCGAGGCCCACGAGGACCACGTGGCATGCGCCTTGCCTTTTGCTGATCTTTAATATAAAGTAGGCAACTCTTTTTGTGTTTGTGTCTCAAAGGAAAACATCGATAAACATTATTGTCAAAATATTACACACAACCAAGTGGCAATGCCTGTGCTCATTCAGTAGTTTTCACATTTAGAAATGGTATATTGGCAATAATGGGTCATCAAATCATTGCATGTTCGTATGCAATAGTAGGCAAAACGTCCAGCCGATGCCCTCTGGTCAAGTACAAGCTATGTCATGAAATGAATATTAGGGGAAAACATTTTCCCCTATGGAAGCAGTGTGACATACTGCAATTTTACTCTAAAATATGAGAACTTTTCTATAACTGCAGCAGCCACTTCTAGCAACGTTAATTTCCCACACAGCACAACATAATACATTAACGAGGCAAAACCCTTATGTTAACAGAACATAAAGCACCCATTTGGCTGCATCTATAGACCAGCAGTTGCACGAGTGTCCATTGCCTACACTGGATACCTGAGGGACAGTAACTGGCAGGGGTGGGAGAGTAAATGGATGGGAGGCACTGCCAGGCTAGCAATGCCCAAACAAATCAGTCAGACTCCTAAATTGAGAGTGGTGTGGCACAGCCTCATTTTCGTAGCCAGATTTAGGAATAGGGCCTTATCGTGTTGGAGCGGAACTGATGGTGTTTGTCTGACCTGTGGGCTGGTCAGGATTCTACTCCATCTGGATATGGTACAGGGAGCACTTTATGTGAACCACCATGTGCTATCAATAATTGGAACTTTCCTTAACCTATAACAGACTATGCACAGGTGTTTCAGATGTATTAGATCCTCTACAGCCTTAAAGTAAAACATGGATTTAGGAAATACTCTTTGATCTTACTTTGTTTATATTGAATTAGTACATTACGACGCTAAATTAATGTAGGTAAAGAAAGGCATGACTAAGGCTAGCTACGTTTGAAATTCTCCGTGGAAAGAAATCAAAAATGCCATTGGCCTCCTGGTCCTTCTATCTGAATCCCACGACGAATCTAAGCCCCTTTCTCCATAATACATTCCTTACTTAATGCCTATCCCAGTCCATAGCGCTGCTGTCCCCTCCCCTGCTCCCTGGTACCATCATGGTATACCATGTCTATAGACAGAGGCAGCCTGGCTGACGGGATGTGATCAATATCTCCCGGGGGGTAATCAGATCTAGGTGTCCTCTCGGTCTCTGTTCTATCTCACTGCCTTACTGGTCCCCATCCAATTGCCGAGTCTCCCTTGGTCACACATGAAGGGAAAGGCCGTAGGTATCTAAGGCAGAGATTCCTTTCTCTCCTGTGTGTATATTATCTGATGCCTTTGTATAGGGCTTAGTATTGACATCCTGTGGGTCCGCCATTTTGAATTTTGCTGGTTGAGGTAAACCCCACTGATAAGACATACTATGATGGGTACCTTGTCCCTGGGTAACACCCACTTCCAGGGACATGCTGGTCCCATGTTATCAGTTCTTATCAGTGCATGTCACCAGAAACCAGCTCCAGACCCGCTTCCAGCCAATAGCCACTATGTAGATATCAACGATTTTGAGACTACGAGAGCCTCCTATTTGAACAAGAATTTTGGTCACTTCTAATAAGAAGTTTAATAAATGCATAACGCTTAAAAACAACCACTTAAAACATAATGGTGAAACGCTGAAGGGTATTTCTTATCCTGCAAGGACGATATTTTTTAAGTTCAAGCCATATATACGAAATTCCTATGGGAATAGCTCTGATGTCAGTGATCGTAGTGCTTATGTGCGCTCGTATGACCTTACGAAATGACCCACTGAGCTCAGATATAGCGAATTAGACAATATTTTTCCTGTCTTATGAATCCTATAAACAGGCAAAAGTATTATAGGCATGACCGGATGCAGAGGAGCCATATGCAATGACAAGTTGGCACTCTCTGAATGACTGATCAGCTATTACTTATACTGTGGTTACTTCAACACTAAAATGGATGGGTTCCAAGCTAGTAGAAGCTAGTAGTTACCATCTGTCATGTCCCTCCTAGTCCTATGGCAGACTATGACATATTATTACAGTATATACCACGAGTCTTAAAAGGTCATGCAGCTTGTATGCCAACTACCCCACTGCACAATGTCATATATCGTCCATTTTGTAATGCTACTAGATATTTGTCAGACGTACAGCCTCTACAGCATGACATTCCACAGCCAAGGTCTTGGACACGGTTTAGCCTGTCTCATGCATCCTTAAATGAAGGATGACGCCTATGCCTGAATCTGCTGACGTGGCAATGCGATGCCCTACAAGGCGGCAGTGCAGTCTATTTATAGAACAGACAGGCTAAAAGGGGAAGCAGGGCGTCTGGCGCCCTCCTCCTGCAGCCCCATGTCTGAATATGATGGGCAGGCAGTGAGATAGGATCTTCCTTGTCCAACATAGGTGGAAGGGGATGAAGGGTCCATTACCAGTATCTGCAGCTACAGGCTTTTATCAATCTGTATAAGCCAAACTACATTTCCATCAGAATGTAAGGAGTTCTTGCCAAACGACCAGACTCTCTATACACATTCTACCGTTAACCGAAAAAGGTCCATTTTCGTAACTACTGATATGGAATCTTGAAATTGTATTTTTATAGCTTTTAGTTTTGTGAATTGATTTCTCCTTTCCATTTACCCAAAGGCTATTTAAACGGCATGTCTTTTATGGTTTGCAATTCAGGTGTTATTAGCAGCAATATTAGATATTTGTGAACAGGTCCAACCTAGCTTCTAAAATGGATTTTAATTCACCCTTCTTTGAATGCCTCTGGCTGAGATAATAAACCTCATGACCTGACTTTCGAGTGGAATAGGTACAAGAATTTAGTGGAAGGGGCGGCACTACGTATAGGAGTGTTCACTAATATCGATCATCCCCTGCCACATAGGATGGGCCCCAAACCAAACCGTCTACATGGGTAATGCAGTCTAATACAATTAGGACATTGAATGAGAACGACTGGGCCCCTGGACTCTCCATTAGCCCTTAACTGGCAGCATCCTACTTAATCTAGTAAAAAAAGAGCAATTCTTCACGTCTGCAGTGTCCTCAAAACCTGATAAAATATTGGCCATTTTAAATAGCATCTCTAAATATAATACCTCTCTAGATTATATTGATGGTTTTAAGGAAAATACATTCAGGAAAATGAAAAGAATTAAGATACCAGTGGTAGCTTTGCGTAGAGTGAACCCCTTTCCAAGCTTGGTGTGAAGCATTGGCTGCATGTCAATTATAATTTCTAGCGTACTGGCATCTAGTCAAAACAGCTGGTCAGGGCAGTCTGAGCCTATTCTGAGCAGTGCTTGTCCACTGGTGTTTGGATTCATTTCACAATGGAATGTGTGGAAATAATATGATTTAGTTTAGCAAGGCTACCTGGAAAACCTCGCCATCGGGCCATCGCATTACTAAGGTCCTATTAATACCAATAAGTGCACGCCATTATTTCATTTGAAGCAGAGAGGCCTCTCTGTGAATTTATTGTTTGAAAGCAAGATCTGGATTCTGAAAAAAAAGAATATTCAAAACTTTGAGATGAATCAAACTTAAAACCTGTACCAGTGGTGCGCTGAATGAACCCAACACTTGCAGTGTCTTTTCACAGAAGAAAATTAAAGAGTTTTTAGTTCCTGAATGGAATTTAGAATTAATAGGTTCCCCTCCTGTGCATTTGAGCCATAAAGAGATTGCGAAGATGATGGGGAGTGACACAGTGTACGAGCATTCAAAGAATCCATTTATCAAAGTCCCTAACAGCTCACAGTTACACGAGGACAGTGTCAGAGATGGGTCTCTGTCCCCTCTATGCTTATTGGAAACAGTGATGCTTTGCATTAGGGAGGGGGGGGGGACGCTCTGCTGGTATCAAACAGTGAATGCACCTGTTACCATGCTCATGCTTCATTATAAGATGATATATTTACAATATTTCTAAATGTAGCTACTGCATTATATTACTTCCTCCATACATTTTTGTGTGTTATACATTCTATCCAATATTCACTATTTCTTATGTGGTTTTGCATTCAAAGTAGGCGACACATTAAGGTATATTATTGAACATCCCTAAATTATTGTCTTTTATAACCTCCCATTGATTTACTTTAAATGGCACATTGAAAGCATTGTACAGAAAGAGAAACTTCACATTTCACTCTCTTTCATCCCGAATTTAGTTTGGAACAGAACCAGCCATCTACTGTGCATTAATATTTGACCAAAGATCAGGTTCCATGGCACACCTTCCGTTCATTATGATCTGCGAAAATGGGGCTTAGTGCAGGGCGTTCTAAGACCCCTTCTCCTAGTACATGTCACATATGTTCCATTACGACATCCCTCATGGAGCCTGTCATCAATGCATATCCTTACATTATAACCTTTCTATTTGCCAGGCTGATAATACGAGGCATGGCGTCAAAACCTCTCACATTGCTTCCTGTACGGCTCATATAACAGCAACCCTGCCGGACTGTGGGTGAAGAAGATATTGTTACCATATATAACCATAATTTCCATTTCACAGCGGATATACTTATATGACATATCAGGCAATTCTTTGAATGCTTTCTGGGAAGCAGTATTAGTAATTGTAGCCTTGCTAATGGGAATGCTTTTAATGTGGCCGTAACGTCGCAATCCCTAAGCTGCTAGCTTGATTAACAGCGCCCTGTCCACTTTCTTACGTTGAATAACCTTCATTAACCTTTAGAAAGAAATCATGCTGTAACTCATGATCATTGATATCTCAGGAATAATTCACGCTTGGTGTATTAGCCAGCCAGGTGATAGGTAGAATGGCATGTATAGCCACTCAGCCTCTTTCCCGAATACCAGAGATAACAGCATCCCTCCTGTGGTATGGGATGAAAGCTGATCCTCATATTCCCCCTAGAGCCTACAATGGGAATGAGTGGAAGGGGGAAATGATTATGGTAGGTTAAGGTGTCTATATATGTGATAGGATCTGCGAAAAGGGCCCTTAGTGCAGGTGGCCAATATTTGCAGTACATGTCACATATTAAGATAATTCTTGGAACTCTTTGTGAAAGTAGTGATAGGATGGAGATCACACAATCCTCTTACCCTCCAGATGTTGACATGCACTGGAAAAAGGGGTCTTAGAACCCCTGCACTAAGCCCCCTTTTCGCAGATCGTGTCACAATTATCTGATATTTCTGACTCATAGTCTATACACTTCATGGAGGATGGGGGGGGGGGTCATATAGGCCTTTCTGATTTGCCATCCTGTAAATCATATATAGAGGTCATGGATTTATTAGCAATGGTATCACAGATATTAAGACCATTGTTGAATCACGAAATGAAATAGTAATATGGCACAGACCATTATGTAAGCTCACTGCCCTAATTGATTAGAGGACCATTGGTCGCCGTAAAACGTTTGCACGCCGTGTATGCCACAAAGCAATATTGGAGAAGGTATTAATGCCATGGATTCTCACATTGGAGTAGCAGTGTTATTTAATGATAATATAGCCTCAAGTTAATGATGTTCCTTAATTTACTGCTAAGACATAATTACTCTCTGATTTGTCAGGGAAGGCTAGAACATCTACTTAAATGACCATATAGGCCTAAAGATCTCACTTTAAATGGATTTTATAATTGGAGTTGCGACTAGAATAACTAGCCCATCCACAGTCGCTGTGAAGGACTTTGAATTGTAAATTATTACTCACAATAAAGTATCACATATAAAAATTATGTAGAATGCAATTTGCAGCTCTGGTTAGAATTTTGACAAAATATAACAAATTCTTGCATAATGGTGTCTAGGCTTTAGAAGAGTATATGTTTGGATTATGATCATAATGCCCTTAAAAGTTCCAGCACAAGTGTCCTTCCGAACACAAAACAGGGGTCAGCTCTGTTGGCGATTTCACGATCCAGTCCACAGGAGGGTCTTGCCAAAGGTCGACAAGGAAGAACCTCTGTTAATCAGAGACTACTGATACAGACGTGCAGCCTAACTCGTCTTCATAGTATTGACAAATGATTTAAAGCACAATGCATGGAAAATACTTTTTGAGTTATAAGCAAAACGTGCACGTTTTCTCTAAATGATTACCTTAACAATCATTAAGCAACACAAAAATGAGCACGTTTTCACGTCTATGTTTTGGCAAGACCCTCCTGAGCTTTGTTAAAACATCAACCAGTACACATACATTTCTACTGATTACATAGCCCCCCCGCAGGTATAGCCAATAATTATTATATCAAGCCGTACCCAGCGTTGATGCAATAGCAGGCGGTGCTAGATTCATCACCACCCGGGTTAAAAGCACCGCTGTGACAATACCATTACTCTAATACAATTTCCCTGTGGGGCGGCTACACATTGTATCTATTTTGGTGAATGGAGGGCAAAGAGTCACTGAACCACTCACATATAACCAAGGCCATACTATAGAGGAATGTTAGCATTTTTTTTTAAGATTTTATCGTGCTCACTATATAGGCACAGTAAACCATAAGATCTATGGTTTTCGCCAGAAAAGTAGCCTATATTTCCTATACTAAATATATACGTTTTTGCACTGCAAAGTGTGCACCTCAAACCTACATCTGCAATTAATTCACATACTGATTAATGTAGCAGTTCCATTACAGACTCCAAACCAGTCATAGATTCCCACACGATTTCCTACTTAAAAATAAATAAATGAAAAATAAAAACAGAAAAAAAAGATCGACTCTGTCTACTACTGCCTGTTTTACCCTGCTATATTTATCATAATTTCCTTGCCCTCACCTTGTAAAGGGTGAAGCCGTGCAACTCGGCATGTTTTGCAGCACTGCACAGCATATTGCATTAACGTGGATTGTGCTATATTCATGACATGGTTTTAGATTTCCTCTCACATTTCCCCGACTTCCTGATGCCATTAAAAAAGAGCTGCGCTCTGCATAAAACAAGGGGTTATTACATTTTACATGCTGCATGTTCGATAGGAGTGTGTCCAATTATTATGGTTCTGTCACTAGAACTGAAATGAATAATCAAGAATAGCGACTTTATGCATCCAATTAAAATGGTTGTAGTAGTGGGCCATAGCAGGCATAAAAACACACAATTTGGATGCTGTAACTCTGCAGGAAGGGTGACTGAAAGACGGAGAGATGCCATTTGCCCTTTTTTTTCTATGAAGATAAAAGGTCTCAGCTATAATTGTATACACAGTGTGCTTTTTATCTAAAAGTCAGTATTATTGTCTTCAAAGCTTAGGGATTTGCTGGTATTCTGGTCATGAGGTAAAAACCAGCAGTCTGTTATTTGGATCCCATGTCATTAACTTCACGGGGAATCCTTTGATCTTAAAATGTGCAATATTATATCGTGCTTGACAAAGAGCTGATGTACTGTCGTTTAAAGGATGACAGAAAAGAAAGCTATTGTATTGAATTCATAAGGTTTTATTTTTATTGGCTTGATGCACAGGCAGGACTTTCAGTGCAGTTAGAACCAGACAGTGCAAAACAATACGCGACATAGAAAAAAATGTGAGTCTTTTAATTTACTACAGTTTTTACATCATAAACGCATGTACATAAGGCAGGTAAGACCAATAGGGCACTGGGCCCCACCAATGTCAAGAGCCTGAAATGTCAAGAGCCCTCAAGGACTATGAGAAAATCCATTCAAGTGCTCTTAACTCATGAGTAGCCTCAATAGCCCACAAGGACTCTCAGCAGGTGCATTCACTTTTGTGATGAGGAATGTCCCCCACACAGGTGATCTTATACTCAGGGGAAACCACTATCATTTCTCAGTATAAGATAAGGGGTGGTGTTAGTACTGGAAGTGGAATAGTGAAGGGCTGCATAGTACTTCATATTAGTTACCGGCCTAACACCACTTGCTATTTTATTGTAGTAACACTAGGTCTTATGAGATGGTAAGAGATGTGCCTACGCTAACATCGCAGAGGTAGCAATGGCAGAGCCTTTTGAATTAACCTCCAGAGTGATAAATCATATGATATCCAAGAGTTATAATGCCGACTAGATGAGGACTAGAGTTTATCTATACTGAATATTCTACCACTCTCTGAACCTTACACTCCACTGGTGCCAAATACAAGAAAAGAAGAATATATACCAGTATATCGCATGGTACAATGAGGCAAAATGTGACCCTTTTCTGTCACATATTCGCACGTTAGGCACATGTTAAAGTAATAGGTTGTTTCAGGAAATGCAATGGGTGTCATACAGATAAAATCTTGCAAACTGAGTCAAAAATAAGCATAGTCTGAAACCAAGCAGCATTTCTATGTGGAAATCAGAAATAACATATACCTCTCCATGTTCCTGTAGAAACAGTGCTTTGGAAACAACTTGAGCAAAATTTCCTCACAGACCACAGGAGAAGCTTCCTGACATCCTGTTATTCATTTGCAGTCCATGTAATTTAATTAAGGATGGTGGCAATTATTACTTTTTGTGATTATGGTGATATCCCGCTCTTTCAAATTTAATCATAGCCAATCCCGAATCCCATATCATTTTGGATTTGAAAAAAAAAGAAATCATGAAAATTTAATGATTGGTCTAAAGTAAGAATAATCATCATCAGGTACTAGCAACGTTCTAGGTGTATAGACTTCTTTGCTTTTCTGAATGTAGACTTATTGATTTCTGGATGTACACATGTAGGGGAAGGTTGCCTAATTTGGACCGGCTCCTAAATTGGACCACCCTTATTTCCCCTAGTGGCAGTAATAGGAACTAGGTTCCAATGCTGCCATTTTTTAATCAATATCACTAAAGTTCCTAATAACTTCCAAAAATGTAATTTTTTCTGTAATTTTTGTAAAAAATGGTTTTTAGACCTCTTGATCTTATTTGCGTCACTGCTGACTTAAGCCCTCCTGGTTGCTAGGCAACATTTTTTTGTTCAAAATCCTTTCAAATTTTTAGATGTCATATATACTTTTAGACTAAAATTAAATTTGATAAAAACCATTGTCATGTTTTAGAAAAAAAAAACTATCAATGAGAAAGATGAAAAGTTGCCTAAGTTGGACCAGCTTGAGTTGCCTAAATTGGACCATAGTTGTAATGTTAGATCCAATTTAGTTGCCTAAATTGGACCACCCGGTGGGGCCTAGGCCTAGTTTTCTAAATTGGATCAACATGTAACCTTTTTCTTACTCCAGTACGGAGCAAATTCACATGATATTGATGGAAATACTAAGAGGACATCTGATATCATATATCAAAAGCTCCCTAGTTTTATACATTTTTCAATATAATGAAGTATAACGAAATACAGAACAATAGTGCATATTGGTCCAAATTAGGATACCAACTGGTCCAATTTAGGCAACCAGGTGCCTAAATTGGACCATTAGGCTCTGATTTTTAATTGCACACCCTGACTAGAGAAATTCAAATTCCTAGTTTTTTTATGCTATCACCATAAAGCTATAAGGTACCATCACAAAATGTATAACTTTTACATTCAAATTAATAGAAATAATCACTGGACAGGAAAAAGTTCTTAGGGGGTCCAAATTAAGCAACTTTCCCCACCGATCACAGATGTCCAGGCCTTTTTGTGCATTTATGTAAGTTCATTTCTAAATCATAATTTCCATATCACCCACAGCCACTGTCAGGTATAAATTAATATACTCGTCAAACGGTAATCCTCTTACCTTTTCAGCTCTATAGTCAGCTCTCTATACTGGTGCTCCGACATGTTCATGACAATGTGCCAAACCCTTATTGCATTAGTGGTAATCCAAATCTCCCCCAGTCACCCAAGAATTCCCCAACAACCTTGGCATGCCACATCCCCTTCTGAAAGCAAGATGATGGGTGTTCTGCTGGTTGACCTCCTCTTGCTACAACTATAAAATCAAGCCGCAATTGCTGACTGTGTTAGCAAAGAAAATCCGTCACTGTTACACAGTTGGCAGCTTATTGTAAATGAATCCACACCTTAAGGCTACTCCTTTTTCTAGCTTCTTAAGTAAGAGTTGGTAATATGTGACCCATTCTAACAAAGTGGTACTGAAGCCACACATTTAGAAGCCTAGATATAGGTTTCTAAAGTGGCATAGTGTCAAAAATATCTGATTTTCCAAAAATTTAGATTTCAGTTTTTTTTTTCTAACATATGAATCGATGTCTTTATTTTAGAATCCTTGGTTACTAGACTAAATATTCGACTTCCGAACCCCTTTGAAAGGATGGGGCACATATGGTAATAATATCATTTGATAATGGACTACTTTTGTATTATTTTCTCAATTCTCTCTCGACAACATGGAATAAAACATTTCATGTATTACACAATGTTAAAAGTCAGCTACTATTTCTATCCATGCTGATCGCATTGATATCATTTAGACATAATGCCGTTGCTTTGCTACTAAAAGATAATGGCATGATGATAAAAGAACAATATAAGGCAGTGGGGAATCTGATGTATATCAAAAGATCCCCATAGCAAGTACTCCCCTCAGAACACTCCTATCCACTTAATGCCTATCCACTTAATGCCTATCCACTGAATGCCTATCCACTTAATGCACATGGATTGCAGTATTGTATTATTTTGTAACATATGATGTCTGCATGATCATTTACAAAGATGTCTTAGACTCTCTGCTTCCGTGAAACGCCGCAGGCTGTAAATCCAATTAGAGGCCAGTGTTTCTATTTCCTATATCCCCCTGGGCAGCTGTAAATTGTTGCACCATAGTGAAGTATATGGATAAATGATATATCACCTGCTCCAATCCCCCGGGGGGGGGCGGGCACTTCAATTTTTTTTTTATACGGGTGTGTGGCTGAACCCCCGACTACCCTTACCCTTGCTAGGGCACTTGTTTGTGGGGTTTTTCTTCCAAACCCTACCCTTGCTAGGGAACTTTTTACATAGTAGTCTTAGGTTTTGCTCAAATATCTTAAAATAACCTTGTTTGGGAGAAAATTGTATTTTGTTCACACTATTTTCATGAAAACTTGGAAAATATTTATGAAAATTTCTAAATTTTCCACGTGAATCGGGGTATTTTGCCGAAAGTTGACCCTTGCTAGGGACCTTTTGCTCAAAAGTAGACCCTTGCTAGGGACATTTGTGGCTGAAACAGGAGGCTTGCTAGGGACTTTTCCTTGAAAAAGTACCCTTGCCAGCCGCACATATGTGTATACATTACATAGAGAGTGCCCCCCCCCCCGGGTCCAATCCACTCCAGCGGCAACGTATTTCTTATGATTTGATTTAACATTCATTTCTTAGTATTGTGGAAAATGGTTAAGTAAACTCTTTTCAAACATTTGCTTCAGATTTTAAAAGTTATATTTGTGGCCAGGTGAGGGAAAACATGCCTCCTGGGGGAAAATTGCCTTTTAAGGTTTAGGTCATGGGCTTTAAAATGGGATATCTTGAGCTTTAATATCCCCCCTAGTTTTGCTGTAATTGCTTGTCCAACATAGGTTGGTTGTACAACTGAAAATGGGAAATAAGCTCTAAATGCGTTATATCCTTTCATAAACACTAATGATGCAAAAATGCAGTTTTGTGGAAAAAATAATGTTTTTGTCATAAAATTGGTTGTAGAGGGAATTTTTGAGCTCTGTTTACAGTTCTGGGTTCCTGAAGGAATTTGAAAAAATGTTTAGAGCAAAAATTCCCAATTGGAATAAAGGAGTGGTTTCCATGGCAACTAGAAATTGCCTTATCTACCAATACTCCATGGCAACCAACGTTCCAAAAATGGAACATTTTCAGTGGAGATGGAATGATTTTAAGCATACCTCTGGATTCCTTATCAAAATGGGTCTAGAGCTTTTTTTAAGCATACTCATCAGTGTTTTGCCAATATACTGGCCCCTGGTGGCCAAAACCAGTATTAAAAATCCCCCCAGGCACGTTCTCCCCCGTTGGGCCACATTTTTCAATGAATATTAGACTACAGATCTAATTCCAGGCACTACGAAACATTAGATCTTCTAAAGACAGAGTCAAACTCTAAAGTCTCTCACCTGCTGCAAAGTGGGTTATGGGTGAGACAAATGTGATTATGATCTGCTGTTGGGCCTATCACTAGACATAAATATTGATAATTATGTGTATCCATACATTATATCACTTACACAGAAATATCAATTCTAATTTACAAAGGATTTCCATGTTTAAAAACGATGCAGCTGCAAAGACTAAGGAATATGTAGTGTTTAATTAATGTTATGAGACAGCACAAGTGGGTTTATGGGTTCAATATTCCACGACCCGCTGCGCAGGTAGTGCAATTGAATCCTCGGTTCGCCATGTTGACACTGTAAAACTAGACCGGATGTCGGTGCCTGACCTAGTTACAGGGTCTAAGGTCAGCAAACCGCAATGGTGGGTGCCGAGACATAGCGCTATGGAAAACCATTGGATTCTTATTTATTTCGAACAATATGGAGAATTTAGGCATGGCATGTTCATCTAGGATATCTTAGGATGTTTCCATGTTAATAACTCCAGCTGCCACCATTGGATTCTATGCTAACGAGGTGTGCAAACATCAAATATGTGGGACTGATTTTTCAAATACTTCATGTACATTGGTTTCTAGTACCTAGCTTGGTGTAGTGGACAGCGAGTCCGTCTATTGCCACAGCGGCCGGGGATTGATTCCCCATAGAACCCTGAATGGTTTTAACTGGAAATGTATGGCGAGGTTGACTTTCTATACTTCTCCAATTTATTAACATGTCCAGACTCTAACCAAAGGCTTCTTGAAGATGTCCAAAAGGTGTTAGAGTGGGGTTATGGCCTGATAATGCACCCGGGTTATAACCAAAAAAAGCACTCTCCAAGCCAAAATCGTCCTAATTTACAAACCAGGGATTTTGACATATTTAGATCAATATTTGCCTCAAATGCAAGCAGCCTGCAAATCAAGAAAAAAATGAGTGAATTTCTTCACCATCATCCCACATCCCACATCCACATTCCATCGCTAGTACATATATGTATGATAAACTATGGGGAATGGTTACGTGTTAGGTACTTTCACCCAGCCCGCCTTAGTGTCTTCTGTGTCTTCTCTGTGTGCAGGTATATTAGCCAGGACAGCTGACATGGATGGCCTTTGGTATAGCTCCCAAAGTTGCCTTTTAAACAGGGCCCTTCTAAAGGCTTCTGCTAGGACTTCTATGTTTAGACAACAAGAATTAGTAACACGTCCTAGTGGTACACACAGTGTACCCAACCTGTAGCCTGTGGAACCAGATCCAGTATGTCAGAACCCTAATCCACTGATTGCCCCAAGGGTGTAATCCTTTCAGGGTGACACTGGCTGTACATGAATATGACTGAAACTTAAAACTGCTGCTCTTGGTATGTATTGTCCAAACGTGATAATGAACCAGTAATCAATGGATAATTCATGACGCATGTGTGTCAGCGAAGGATAATTACACAAGGATGCAGGCCAAGTGTAATTATCCTTTGCTAACACACACAAGTCATGAATTATCCATTAGCTACTTATTTTATTACACAATTATCAATAGATAATCAATAGAATATCAATAAATTCAAGTTGAAAACAAAAATCATTCCCCTTCCCCAGGACTCGAAGCCTGCCATAGTGTGTGTTCACACAGCGAAAAAAAACGTTCGCCGGGACCAGGACTCGTCCTGCCTACCTGTAGAAGCTGAGCGCAATGCGCTACCCACTAGACCATCAGTTCACAAACCGCGGTGCCCGGCAGCTGCTGGCTTGGTTTGAATGCGTCCAGCAGTACCGCATATCCTCGTGTAAAGGCCTGGTCAATTTGCCACTTAGTAAGGAGGTTTATGTGGTAGGCAGTACTTGCACAAGCCTGGGCTTATAAACGGGGAAATATAGTATGTAGCCATGGGACAGGCAGCTCTGACCACTGTGGTGTTATTCTAACTTAATTCTACTGCTGCTATTCTCGTCAGTCCCTTTGGCACAATGCATAGGGAGTTGGATTTGGGATCAGTAGAGTGCAGGTTCGACCCCTACCCTGGCAATGAAAATTTCATAGGTTTTAACATGTAACATATGACATGTAAGGTGTGCATGTTATCTATGGATACCTTACACACCTTACAAAAGTCATGATGCATGCATCATGCCATGCAATATCGACAGGTATGTGCATGGGAATATCCCGGAAAAGCACCCAAAATCACAGAAGTTGTGTTATAATGAACAAGTAACCAATGGATAACTCATGACGAGTGTGTGTTAGTAAAGGATAATGACACGAGGCAGTAGACCGAGTGTTATTAGCCTTTGCTAACACACACGAGTCATGAGTTATCCATTGACTACTTATTTTATACCACGAAACCAATAAATAATCAATATAATACCAATAAATTCAAGTTGAAAACAAAAATTATTCCCCCTCCCCGGGACTCGATGCCAGCCATTGTGTGTACACGATCGGTACATACACCTCGGCGCCCGGCAGCGGACAGCGACAGCCCCGGTCTCGGCTAGGCTTGGCAGCGGCACACAGCAAAAAATAGTGATTGTACACGATCGGTACATACACCTCCTCGCCCGGCAGCGGACAGCGACAGCGCCAGTCTTGGCTAGCCTTGGCAGCGGCACACGGCGAAAAATAGTGTACATACACCTTGTCGCCCGGCAGCGGACAGCGTCTCGCTGTTATGTTTGTGTATAATACACTGGCAGCGGACAGCTACAGCGCACACGGCGAAAAAAGCTTCTCACGGTTATGTTTGTGTATAATACACCTCGTCGCCCGGTACCTCTCATGGCTGAGCGCAATGCGCTAACCGCTAGACCACCGCGTCTCCTCCTCCATACGCGTCTCGCTGTTATGTTTCCTACTAAGTACACCTTGTTGCCCGGCAGCAGACAGCGACAGCGCACATGGCTTTGTATCATATCCAGATTTGGTTCTAACCGAGCATTTCTCATCAGTCCCTGTGGCGCAGTGCATAGGGAGTTGGATTTGGGATGTGAGACTGCTGGTTCGATCCCTACCCTGACAATGAAAATTATCGTAGGTTTTAACATGTAACATATGACATGGAAGGACATGAGAGGCGTGCAGGTTATCCATGGATAAC
This sequence comes from Acholoe squamosa, assembly GCA_949317995.1. Taxonomy (NCBI): domain Eukaryota; kingdom Metazoa; phylum Annelida; class Polychaeta; order Phyllodocida; family Polynoidae; genus Acholoe; species Acholoe squamosa. Next base: position 63,201,751 of record OX439038.1, on the reverse strand, counting down.
CGCACTGGGTGCGGGTTATCCATGGATAACCGCACGCCTTACAACCTATAGGGTGTGCAATATCGACAGATATGTGGTTGGGAATATCCACCAAAAAGCACTGAGTAACCAAGAAATCGTGGTATAATTCTGACTAAGTAGCCTGTGTGGACCGGCAACAACATGTCACACAAATCTAAGCTTCTTGAATCGGGAGATTCCAACAGTCCTAAATGTTATTTTTGCAATAAATGTTATCCCTTTGCAAGAGCTAGGCCTCGTATAAACACTGATCCTCTATCAATTATAAGTATTCGAACTTTTACCTGCTGCTTTTCACCTGTATTTATTTGGTATGAATTACAAAAATGCAAATGGGGGAACAAAAGATTGAACTTAATGTTAATGTCGCCTATAGAATCAGTAAAAAAATGATAGTCCACTTTACTACACGGAAAGTAACAAATGGTCCTTACTCTTATACCAAGCAAGAGGACCAGTTGGCTGCAAATGTTCAAATAGGAAATATGTCCTAAGTAGTGCTAAGGGCAGCAACATTGCATAACAGACAGTATCTGAGGAACACACATACCTCTTAATGCTTTCCTCCAGTAAATCAACTCGGATATTAATTCACTCTACTGGCGGGGTGCCTCGAGGCTGACCGACAGTAAGGTTTTTGTCTGACTGGAGGGGCTTCCTCAACAGGGGGGGGGCTTCCTGTTCTTATAACCTTGGCAATATTACTTCCACTGTAACCAGGCAACATTATTCTTTGTCACCAGCAGCTGAGTAGAAATGGTGCCATAAAAAGAAGGTACTATGGGGCATGCAGGATTTGTATTAGGAGGGAATTGGGCAGAAAGCGAGAATGGATAGAGGGTGGTTTGTAAATACTAGCAGAGGTACAGGAGGAGAATAGGAGCTGGGGCTAATGTCAGAGGGGTTAACAAGATTGGCTTGGTGATGTGATGACCTTACAGATAGCAGTTGGCACTTATCCTCGACACTTGGAAGGTATTCATCTGGCACTTGTTGAGAAAAGGAACGAGTAACCTGGCTTTAGTATGGTTTAAACAGGGTTTTTATAATGACTTAGTAGATGACAAATTCAAAATTAGCCTTACTATTAAACAATGCTAGAGAATCTGAGTCTGAAATGGTACCCCAGCAAATTGTCCTTATCTGTCGCCATGATTGGTCATCAATGGTGACTCCTTTTTGAGTGATAACTCACTGAGTCATCTTTCGCCACTTTGTGTCAGTCTCACGTTGCATTGCGATTTATCACAACAGTCACCAACATGATCTCACTCACTGTGTGAATATGTGCCACCCCTTGTCATCCCTCACAGAGCATGGTGACTTATCACCGCCATCGCCAACATGGATCTGACTCACTGTGTGATTATGTGTCACTCCCAGTCAGTTCTCACTCAGAATGGCGACTTATCACCAACATCACTAATATGGATCTCACTCCCTGCATGAGTATGTGCCACTCCCAATCAACTCCCACTCAGAATGGCAGCTTATCACCACCATCGCCAACATGGATCTCACTCACTCCGTCAATATGTGCCACTGTCTGTCAACTCTCACTCAGATTTATCCCAACAGTCGCCAACATGATCTCACTCACTGCATGAATATGTGCCACCCCTTGTCATCCCTCACAAAGCATGGTGACTTATCACCACCATTGCCAACATGGATCTAACTCACTGTGTGAGTATGTGCCACTGCCTGTCAACTCTCACTCAGAATGGCTGTTATCACAACCATCGCCAACATGGATCTGACTCACTGTGTGATTATGTGCCACTCCCAGTCAGTTCTCACTCAGAATAGCCTATCTAGGAAGTGTGGGCATGAAGTATAAGTCCCATATGTATCAAATGTGCTGTGTTTCATACTGATTTTCATGTAATACTTTAGAGTTGAATCAAACAAGATTATATAGAGAAAATATCAAGTGAATTTAGATAGAGGTGAGTGATCACCAGCGTCGCCATCACTGGTGAGTCTGAGTGATCACCACTCTCGCCATCCATGGTGAACCTGCGCTATGACGTGGTGCGCGTTTCATCTAGCGAGGTGAGTGATCAACTGCCTTGCCATCCCTGGTGAGTGTGAGTCATCACGATCCTCGGCAAACCATGGTGAACGTGCACTATGGCATGGTGTGCATTTCATCTAGCGAGGTGAGTGATCACTCGTGTCGCCATCCCTGGTGAGTGTGGGTGATCAAGATCCTCACCATCTGTGGTGAACCTGTGCTATCATGAGGTATGCATTTCATTTAGCGAGGTGAGTGATCACCCGAGTAACCATCCCCCATGAGATGAGTGATCAAGATCCTTGCCATCCGTGGTCAACATGCATTATGACTTGGTGTGCGTCTCATCTAGCGAAGTGGGTGATCACTCATGTCGCCATCCCTGGTGAGGATGAGTGATCACTCATGTCACCATCCCTGGTGAGGATGAGTGATCACCATCCTCGCCATCTGAGGTGAGGCCATGTGATCACCACCATTGCTATTCCTGGTGATCTTGTGCTATAGCGACGTCGTGTTCCTTCTAGCAACATGTGTGAGCCACTTCACACAGGTTGACGAGGAGTCACGACAATTTGCTGGGACATATCATTGACAAGTAGCATAGCATTGCAACTATCATATGGGCAATGGCAAGTGGAAAGTGTTGTATCCAAAGACCTCTTTTTACCCAAACATGGACCTGAAACGCATCTGCTTCTTTTTTAGTCTAAGATGATATTAAGTGTTTTTCCTTGGTCAACCATCTCTGTCCCTCCAGTAGCCAGCAGCCATGTTCCATCCAACCACTTAATACTCCTTAATCTAGAGCCTACCTTGGAGGATGTTGGCCAAATACAGCTTGTTATTTGGGAGCCTTATGAACTCCCTACCAGCACATATTGATTTACTCAGGCTAATATTGCCTCCTGTTCTGAATGAACCTCCCGTGGTCAAAAACAACATATACAGAAAGTGGTGTTTGCTTTGACCTAGGTATACTTACCTTGTCCTGGCATTGATCAGATTCTCATTTGATAAGCAGGTACATTGATATTCTTTAATCAAAAGATTCTCCTTCCCAAAGTTATCTTTGTCATCGGCGTATAGCCTTTCCAGACTTGTACTTTAGATGAGATGATAAAGTAATTACTTTAGCTGAGATTGGACGCAGTTGCCATGGTAATCTGAAAGGACTGAGACCAACGATGTTGTATCTATCATCATCTATCCTTTCTCAGGACGGAAACGAGATGGTGGAATACAAAAGATTCATCAGTTACTATCAAATAGTGCTTGAACTTGGATAGTTGTGTTCCACTGGTGCGCTATTATCTTTTTATTGTTGCCTAATTTCCTAATATGGTGGCAATACACTAGGCTATAATCACCATTTGATTGACCAATACATAAGATGATTAAATAGTATAATGTTTGAGAGTAGACTGGGGTGACATTGAATGCATATTGCAGTTATTACAACCCCACCTTTTCCTTATGATCTCCGATACCCCCTTTAATTTAAAGCCAACGAATACCAGGTGAATTACTATGTGAACTTAGATAGCTCACTCATTTGGTTCACAGATAATACCACACAGTGAACCTTTGCAAAGGAGAACGAGAGCTATTATCTCGCCTCATATGCTTAAGTATGAGGTGTATAGGCAACAGAAAGAGAAAAAACAAAAGATAACAGTGTAGGAGACTCCCAATGGTGGTCAGTGTTATACATGCCTGACTGGGAACTGGCTGTTGGTATTCTGCTGGCAGCCCCTCATTGCATAAACCGTGCATCGTTGGACACCGAGAGCAACTTAGATGGACAGGCGTATGGCTGTTTCTCTGAATAATGTCCACAAACCCTGTTGGTCTATCTGGAAGCATTCTCTCTTATCACCCCTGTGTCCAGGGTCTTTGGCCCTCTGGGTGCTTATGGTCCAATCGCAGTGTATGACTGTATCCAGGCCTGAATATATGTGTCCTTATATCTCACAATTTACTACCACAATCATTGTCCTCAATCAGTATATATTGTACTTACATGGTGGTTGAGAATATACCTTGTCCAGTGGCCATGTTTGCCAATAGAAAATATCTTCTCAGTGAACTTTCACCCCCTATAATTTGGCTCAAGACAGGTATATGCCCTGCAAGATAGGAGACATGAATCATTCAACTTGAATGAGAGCACAACTCTCATCAAAGGTCAATGATTTATAAATCTTTGAGAAAATAATAGAATAACATCTGTGATACATATCCTCTCCTCCACACACACAAAAAAGGGAGGAGCTGAAAGAAAGCCTCAACAGCAGCGTAGATAGCCCCGACTGCTTCTACGGCATCCATTGTCTGCATATCTTTTTTTCCCTGGAATAGTGCAGGGCGAGGTGTACATTAGAAGTAAGAAATAGTAGATGTATAGATATAGTTGAGAGGTTGAATTACAGATTTAGCCTCAATGTAGAGTGTGGAGGCTCTGTCAGAATGAGTCCAGTGTGAGGATCAAGTAAGGATCCTCCAGGAGAGAAGGACCTTCCAGCCTTACTCCAATTACCCCAGCTATGTGACTTCCTCTGACATTGTCATTATCAGACATGTTTCATTTCACTATTCATGTGACATGTATAATGTTGTGTACGTGTATGTAAAACAGCTAGAACAATATAAGTGTAGGGCTTCACCTTGATTTCTCCCATGATCATTAATACATTTTTACGCATGTTTTTACACAGTATTCATAGTGTGTGCCAGGTAAGGTGGGGCAGGATGCTGGGAGACCAATTGAGTGTAAGCAAATTGGATTTGAATAGAAATGTTAGAGATACCTAGTTTGATATAACCATGTTTCACTGTAGTTTCAGATGATATCACTCAGTACACATTTGGAAGCACAAAAAAGTACATTAAACCATTGCATGGCAGACTCTTCACGGTCACTACAGCTGAGCCTAAAAGGTGACATTGGTCAGTGTCATACATGCCTGAATAGGTATTGTGTCTGGTGGTATTCTGCTGAGAGACTCTCATTGCATACATTTATTGTGGAGCAACTCAGATGAACAGGTTTATGGTTAGCATAATGTCCACAGATCCTGCTAGTCCATCTGGAAGTATCCACTCCTATCATTCCTGCATCCATAATCTCTGACCTTATCGGTGTTCATGTCCCAACCACTGTGTATTCAGACCTTCATATGTTTCCTTGTATCTCACAATTTACTACCATAATCATTCCCCTCAATCCACATATATTATTGTGCTTACATGATAGCTGGGTAGAGACCATGCCTAGTCTCCATGTTTGCCAATGGCGTCAATCATAAAAGGGGTCTTCTCAGTGAACTGGCACCGTTAATTTGGATCAAAACAGGTACTTGCCTTGTAAGATAGGGGATATGAATCATTCACCACAATAGATATGAGCACAACTCTCATCAAAGGTGATTTATCCATTTTTGAGAAAATAGTAGAATGAAATCTGTGATATCCTCTGACTGCATCTACAGCCATCCATTATCTGCATATCATTTTTCCTGGAATAGTGCAGAAGTAAGTCTGCATGAGAGGTAAAGAGTATAGATGTGGGTGAGTGGTCGAATTACAGACTATGCCTTAGGGTAGAGGGTGGAAGCTAAGGGGCTAGAGTGAGGATCAAATAACAATGCTACAGGAAGAACTTCCAGCCTTACTCCAATTACTCCAGTTACGTGACTTCCTATAGAGTTTTGGTTATCAGTGAGGTTTCATTCCACTCTGTATGTATAGATAGGGTATATTTAGAATAGGTAGAATATGATACACTGTTAGGCCGCGGGAAGGGGTTTACAGTAGATTGCTTCAATTTTTGGAAAACAGTGGTAGTTGCTGTTAGTACAAATCCTTCATAGGTCCTTCATAGGTCAAAAGAAATCAGCTTATGACATACAATACAGAAGAATTATTCGACATAAATGTTACATGGCAGAGTTAGCAACATACTGCAGTTCAATATAGTATACAATATACCATAACATAATAGCAACCAGTAAACTATCATCGCATAAAGTAGATTAGACCTGGAGGCTATTGCGAAAAGAATCGGAACCGAATCCTCACTGTCGTAACTCACCTTCCAGTTCCTGGCCATTTCCCTACTCAGAGCTAACTTCTCACCATACACTCAGAATCAATCCTCTTAGTGTGAGTCACACTGGGAAGCATTCCCCAATTCATGAAAACTTAAGAATCAATTCTGTAATCTATTACCTTGCTGCAAAACAGGGGAGAAGTCATTGCCTGAGGGTAGTCAGTTCCTATTTGGGAATAGCACCTCCGACAGAATTGAATTCCTGTTCTTTTGCAAAACCCTCCTGGTCCTTCCCTTCAGTTGTCAATAACACAATATATGACATTAATAAAGGTGTGAAATTGATATTTGAGATCTGACCTTTTATGGAAAATAATAAGGTGATCAGGAATATTCTGCTCCAACCATGTTCATAATACATGCTAATGACATTGCTCAATATCATGTTTTATGCAAACCTGACCCACAAATAACAATTCACTTCAGTGTGTCATGTAAACACATCACACGTCATACCAGAAAAGGCTACTCTGCATTAAAATTTGGGCTGAGAGTGGAGGTGTAAGCGTTCATCTTGAGAAAGGAGATATGAATCATTCACTTTCAATGAGAGCAGGACTCTCATCAAAGGTCATTAATTTTATCTATTTTTGAGAAAATGATAGAATAACGCCTGTGATATATATCCTGCCCTCCACACACAAACACACAAAAGAGTATAACTGAAATAAAGTTCCAACAGCTGATCAGATATCCTCTGACTGCATCTACAGCTATCCGTTATCTGCATATTTCTTTTCCTGGAATAGTGCTTGAGGAAGTCTGCATGAGAAGTAAGGAATATTCGACGTATATAATGTGGGTAAGTGGTCGAATTACAGACTATGCCTTAGTGTAGAGGGTGGAAGCTCTGTTAGAATGAGTCCAGAGTGAGGATCAAGTAAGGATGCTCCAGGAAGAGCCTTACTCCAATTACCCCAGCTACATGACTTCCTGTGGCATTCTGGTTATCAGGCAGGTTTCACCCCACACTGTATGTATAGAAAGGTTATATTTAGAACAGGTAGAATATTATAGGCGTAAGCATTTATCAAGATGTCTCTCTTTACAAATCTGAAATTTATGCATTTTGTATCAATGATTTAATATTACCCTGATTATGGAGATATAATATGACCCTCATTTCTTTCCTTTTTTATACTCACCACAGTCTGGAGTAGGTTGGGCTTTATGTCCTACAGGGTAGCGTAGTAATGCATCACCAATAATTCCCAGACACGTCTCTGCAATGACTCAGATGATCTATGCGATGCTATATGTTCACCTGCCCTTATCATTGCTCCAAAATTATTCATGGTGCCCCAAGGACTAGAGGTTTTAGGATTTATCACAATTCATCATATGCAGTTGAACAACCCCTATATAGGCTGTGACAGGGCCATTATACCACAAAGATTTTGACTTCTCATGAGGAAGTTACAAATTATAGATTTGGCAAAACTGTCTAGAAAGGAAAAAGCAATTAGACTACCCTGAATGTGTCCGAGGACACATTTTTAGATATCTGAATTAAGTGATCATCACGATATTTAAGTCGATATCCATGTAATCAGGAAAAATGTGATTTTTGACAGTTCTTTTGACACAAAATATTACATTTTATAGTAAGAGGTAACCACTGGTTATTATAATTGTTTTCATTATACTGAGAAACCCCAGGTTGTGAAGAAACGGCAATCCTTTGATTTTACAGTGGATGGTAGGCTTCTCTAACTTCAGTGGATTCTGAGCAATTGCCGACAATTAAAGCACACTGATGGAAAATCCATTTGTCAATTTCCTCAATTCATGTCCAAAACGTACTCAGTGACCTCACTGCCTATACGCATATTGTGAGTGCTCAGCCGTGACCAGGCAGTACACATTGCCTCCACACACCTGAGATGTACTACTATGTATAAATCTGTGTCCAAGGTGTGTGTAGGCCGTGTGTACTGCCTGGTCACGGCTGAGCACTCCCAATATGCTATCAAGTTGAATTATATACTTGTAGTATGTGTCAGGTGTGTGGTGGCCATGTGTACTGCCTGCTCATGGCTGAGCACTCCCAATATGCTATCAAGTTGAATTGTATACTTGTAGTCCGTCTCAGGTGTGTGGATGCCGTGTGTACTGCCTGGTCACGGCTAAGCACTCCCAATATGCTATCAAGTTGAATTATATACTTGTAGTACGTGTCAGGTGTGTGGTGGCCATGTGTACTGTCTGCTCACGGCTGAGCACTCCCAATATGCTGTAGGGGTATGGTGTTTACACTTATACGTTCATGTACCCGTGGGACTCAGACCTAGGTCTTCAGGTGTAGTAGGGGAATCTGGATGGCAGGTGGCAGCACCTGCCTCTGGGTTCGTATCCATTACACCAGGGGGCCTACCACTCGTCCGCCACACGTCACGTGGCCGGTCTGAGTTTCGCGGGCTTTTCCCCTATATAAGGCTGGTTCTACCCCCATGTTCTCCAGTAGTGGTTTTACCCACTGCTCAAGCAGGTCATTACCCGAAAGGGTAACCGAATGCCCTAGCAGCATGTAGTCCTCTGAGGCCGTGATCATATGTAACATAAGCTATGAAATAAAAGCTTGGTTGCCTACCCGGAAACTTTCTCTCTCTTCGTTATGATTACTTAATCTAACTTAATGAGACGAACCACTACACTGGTGCTATGATCAGTTGGTCTTCGGGTAAGCGCAGTCAGAAATGACTGAGCTGAGCCCAGTTAGGGAAAATGGCCCAAATCATGAGCTAAATTCCCCAATAGAAGATGGTGAAATCAAGTCACCATCCCCAGGTACAGGGTGGAGAGATCCACAGGAACACTACCCAGATGGGTTAGCGGATGTAAGAAAAAACTTACACGACGAACTGTAAGAATTTGGAGATTCCTTATTTATGCCAGGAGGTACTTTGAAACCTGCACCTATGCACAAAAGTACCGCTCAATTTGGTCAACTACCATTTGAGGTACCGAAGCCTAGTGCAGGTATGTTTGAAAATCCATATAGTTCTCAAATTAAACACTAGAAATGTGGATTCGAAAAGAACAAAATGGACGATCTTGAAGACATGAGAGCTGAATACGAGAAGATCCAAAAGGATCTCATTACACTGACCGGGACTCGAGACAGAATTCTGACTGAAAACAAACAGTTGATGTCAGAACGTCTTGATTACGATCAGAGTTGTAGATGTCAACAACAACTGTTGTTGGATAGAATGGAGAAGGAAAAACAAGATTTCCAACTCCAGCACGAACAGTATCCTGATGCACTATACACGGTGGATCTGGAATACAGACCCTCGTGTGAAGAGTTGAATAAAACTAAACAAGAGTTAAATTCAACTCAATTGGCCCATGGCAAGTATCAAGAAGAGCTGAAGAAAATAGAATCAGCCTTCAAAGATGCATGATGTACGTATCATAAACAAACCGAAGAGCATGAAAAACTCAGAGGTCAATGGATATGTGAATCCGCAAAATTGACTGCTAAGCAGACAAAAATGCTGGATGATTATTCCGAACTGGAAGCTAAAGCTATCCAGATGTCAAAGTATCTAGAGGATACTGGTTGTGCAGTAGGCACTCTTGAACCAGACTTCACTGTTTCAGGAATTGTCCTAAACACGATGTGTAACCAGATGAACTCTTTGAGGGGTGAAGACGAGGTAACAGAGAAAGCTGTACCTCGTTGCGAAGAAGTAAAGAGTCATCAGGTTAGATTTACGGATAATACCTCAAAACCTCTTGGTTTAGGTACGGGAAATACTGGGGGTGCTTCGACGAGTGGAATTAAACAAAACCACTCAGTAGGAACCTCCACCTTTGACGGCGGATGGCCACAACAGTCACCTTTAGGGGGACCAAATGGCCCATATGCCCAGTATGGATGGAATCAATCCCAAACGGGGGCGAATCCGTCTAATGGTAATGCCCAGAATGCATCTGGAGGAACAACCAGACGAACATCCGGAAATTCCAGTACAACTGGAGGACAATCCGGATACTACCAAGGATCCGGATCTTCAGAAGATAGTTCCAGAGGCAGACCCTCTGCCGGTAGAACTGGTTCCAATAATGGAAATCAGTCGTATGGAACAGGAGGAAACACTAATAACAATAGTGGGTTCTTTAGTTTTGGTGGAAATGCACAACCCAACAATAATCCGGGGTCAACTCCTTAAACCGATGGATACACCTTCACACAGGTGCCTCTATTCGGAGCAGGAGGATCAGGGGGTGGAGGAGGACCACCACCCGGTGGCTTTGGGAGTACTTATGGTACGAATCCTCCACGGAAAAAGAGACTCAGTCGCCGAGTATCTCTTTCTCCAGGGTTACAAGCACTGCATGATTCCAATGCAGCGATTGCTAACTTAGGTGTTGATTAATACAATCAAGGTCTGGACGATACGGAGATGGAATGGAGTAGGGGGTTAACCCTTACTGGATCCACGAATCTGGCTCGTAGAGTAGCTAAGATACCTACTCCCTTGTAAGGAAGAGTATCAAGGCTGCGCAGATGTCTTTAACTGCAATGGATGGGGTAAAGCGGAAGCTCTCCCCTATCTAGTATGCTGGTTAAAGGAGGGTGACGGTAAAGGAGCCGTTGAACAATGGAGAGATTCCCAAATTGTAGGACTCTCAGCCCATATGAAATATGATGAACTCATAGAGATTGCTTCATATTTATATGGAAATATAGTTGGGGAAGATCCTTGGCTGACGTTCACTAAAAGAACGCAGAAACCTAAGGAATCTGCCAAAGTATTCGGCTTAGAATGTCAACGACTGTTACATAAAGCCAGACCTCAATGGAGATTAGATGATGAATGCTTCCTAGATGAAATGTTTAAACAATTCATCGAAGGATTGCGGAATCAGGAACACAGGACAGTGGCCTGTGAAGCTTGGAAGAATGATGCCTCTTTGACAGATTTGTTCCAGTCCTTAGATCATTATGATCGTAAGGCCCGGATCTTTGCCGGGAAGGTACCTCAACGGATGTCAGCAATGATAATTCTGGATGGGATACCCGAAACCGATTCATCTGAATCAGGGGAACCTGACGATGATGAAAATGTTGGGGCCAATGGTCAAGGGAACCCCCGGTACAACCGGAACTGGGGAAAGAAAACGGGTTACTTCAAGGAGAAAGTGATTACCACTAAACCTCCTGTGACTCAACCCGATACCAAACCGAACACCGGTCCGTCTTTATCAGAGGACCTGGTTACCAACTTGGTAAAGAAGATCACTGAGAATCTTAGAAGGCCTAGGCCCGATAGGAGTGTAGTGACGTGCTTCTGATGTCAGGAAACTAGACATTATGCTGCCGAGTGTGAGGCAGATAAGCTAGTTTATAGTAACGCTTGTTACCGGAACAATCCGGGTAAGGAGGACTCAGTGAAGAAGGAAAACTGAGTGGGGGTGTCCATGATGGCAACCGGATTACCCCCCAAGTGAGTGATTGCCATGACTGCCAGCCTATAGCCGCTTGCAGTGCTGGTGAGAATCCTCTAGCGATTTCGCCCAGCAGTGAAGCTAAGGGACCTGATCAGTTCCTTACTCCTGTGATGTCTTATGTCGAGCGGACAGAGAGTTTTCAGGAAAAACTGGAGTTATAGAGCCAGATATGGCAATGTTGTCAAGTATCGGATTGGAATCCGCAGACGTTCTAGTAGCTAACGCTGCTTGGACAGTGGTTCCTATATCCAATACCGGTAATAAGACTGTCTACGTCTAGAAGGATACGATCCTAGGGTCGGTTGTCCTCTCTGAAATGGTAGAAAGTAATCCGGAATTAGAGATTCTAATAGCCCAAAGCCATGTCGAAAATGATGAACAATGTGAAGCTCTAACTGACTTGCTAGACAAGTACCGTAAAGCTTTTGCAGCACCAAGTGAACAATTGGGGCGTACCGATAAGGTACTGCATACGATTGACACTGGTGAGAATGAACCTTTTAAGATTCCTTATAGAAGACTCACACTAGCCAAGAAAAGGGTAGCTGAGGAGGAGATAGCTAAAATGCTTGAACAGGATGTAATAATTCCAACAACCAGTCCTTGGTCTAGCCCTGTGTGCATGGTGACTAAGAAAGATGGTACCATCCATTTTTGCATAGATTACCAAAAAATTGAATGGTATGACCAAGAAGAATTCATATCCCTTACCACGGATTGATGAGACTATAGACTCCCTTGGAGGTAAGCAATGGTATTGCTCTCTAGACTTACAATCCGGGTACTGGCAAGTGGGTATGCATCCGAAAGACATGGAGAAGACATCCTTTTCCAGTCATATTGGGTTATTCCAATATAATGTGATGCCGTTTGGATTGTGCAATGCACCGGCGACATTTGAAGCCATGATGGAAACTTTATTAAGTGACCTGTTATGGAAGAAATGTCTCGTCTATCTAGATGTTGTGATAGTCTTTGGAAAGACATACGAGGAATGCTTGGAAAATTTAGGTATGGTTCTGGAAAGGATCATAGCTAATGGATTGAAGCTGAAGCCCAAGAAATGTGATCTTTTTAAGAGATCCATTAATTACTTGGGACGAATAATCTCGAATGAAGGGATTAAAGCCGATCCGGAGAAACTGGATGCTGTGTCAAGTTGGCAGGCACCCACGAATGCGAAAGAAGTTAGATCCTTTCTTGGATTCTGTTCCTATTACAGGGACTTTATACCAGGATATTTGAGGGTCGCCTTTCCTATTCAGAGTTTGTCCCATTTGACACCTGGAGTGAGGAAGGAACGATTTCCTTGGGGATCCGAGCAAGACGAAGCCTTTATGAAAAAAAAGGGTTTGTTTGCAAGTACACCTGTGTTGAAGTACCCTACCGAGAATGATCATTTCATTCTAGATACTGATGCTAGTAATGAAAGCATAGGAGCTGCCCTTTCTCAGGTCCAGGATAGGGTTGAAGTTCCTATAGCCTTCGCTAGTAACACGTTGAGTAAATCTCAAAGAAACTATTGTATCACTAAACGTGAGTTGTTGGCTGTGGTGGTCCATACGAAGAAGTTCAAGCACTTTTTGTGGGGAAGTGATTTCACTCTACGGACTGATCACTCTTCTCTCAGATAGTTATTGAACTTCAAGGATGCAGAGGGGATGATAGGTCACTGGTTGGCGCACCTATCCGAATTCGGTCTAAATCACAGCCAGATTGAACACCGAGCCAGGGCAAAACATTTGAATGCGGATGCTTTGTCTAGAATCCCGGTGAGGAAATGTGCAAACGCTGAGTGCACTGATTGTGGAGCACACAATGCTGTATTGGCAGGGGTTCGAGTACCTTTCGAAACCCAACCGGAACATGTTTTGAATTGGTCCATGGAGACCATTCAACAGTTCCAGAAGTCTGATGCAGTCACATCACATTTGATTAAGTTTCTTAATCAGGGTATCTGTCCTCCAAGACCCGACGTGTCATTGGAGAACAGGGAGATGAAACGATTCCTAGCTCAATGGGCCAAGCTAGAAGTCCGGGATGGTATTCTATTTCGATGGAGGAACTATTCTAATAGGAAGAAAACCTTGCAAGTTGTCATACCTAGTGCTATGCGACGAGATATTATGTATTTCTGTCATGGGCATAGAACTAGTGGACACTTTGGAAAGAAACGGTCTCTAGAACGTCTATCCAGACGATACTATTGGCCTGGCATGAGTACAGATCTCACTCGATGGGTAGAGACCTGTCCCGAATGCTGTAAGAACAAACCAGGACCCGGGTTAGGCAAACTGCCATTATCCCAGGGACTGTTTGGTGTAAGATTTGCTAGAGTAGCTGTTGACATTATTAGTGGGATTCCTCCCACTCCTAGTGACAACACGTGTATGATGGTCGTGTCAGATTATTATACCAAGTACACCCGAGTGTTTCCTTTACCGGATCATAAGGCTGCTACTTGTGCTATGGCCTTTGTAAAAGGGTGGGTGTTGCACCCAGGTGTCCCACTCATGTTACATAGTGACCAGGGCAGAGAATTTGAGTCTAGCCTGTGGCAAGAGATGTGTAATTGTCTAGCAATTTACAAGACAAGAACTAATCCCTATAGACCACAGAGTGATGGACAGGTAGAGAGATTCAATAGGACTTTGATCCAAGTATTGAAGTCTCTAGTAAATGAGCAAATGGACGATTGGGATGAACAATGTGAATTCGTGGTACATGCTTATAATGGCACTGCGTTTTTGGAGAGGATTTAATTATGCCAGCAGATTTAGTGTTTGGCGTAATAAGAATGAATCCGGAAGCCCCTTGCCAGGTGATGTTTGTAGAGTCTCTACGAGATAACTTCAAACAAGCCTATGAGAGGGTTAGAGATGAGTTGCAGAAAACTGCACGTTGGCAGAAAGTTGGCTATGACACAGGTCTAAAAGCTAGATTTTTTAATCTAGGGGATAGAGTTTTGCATCTACACCAACCTCTTGCCAACCTGAAATTAGCCAGCAATTGGGATGGACCCTTCACTATAACTCAGGTTATTAGTGATTGTACAGTGATTATTAAATCACAGCTTGGTAAATGTTACAAGTCAAATGTAGCGAGACTACGCCCATGGAGGGGGAGGGATATCTCCACTGAAATGTACGGCGATGGTCTATTGGAAGTAATGGAACAAAGTCGTGTTAAGCAACTCGAAGTGGTACCTATCCGAAAGCAAGGACCCGGGCGGCCACGGAAGGTTGCAGACCCAAAGAGGGTGGTGCCCCCTGTCGTAACATCCGGAAAGCAGGGGAAGATACAAAAAGTCTCGGCAGGTGCAGGTAAAAATAAGAGGAAAGGTCCTTCTAAGGCTAAGAAGACCTTGGAAAAGGCTCTTATGGATACCAGGTCAATAAAAGAGGCCTCAAAACCTCTTAGACGCAGTCCAAGGTTGCTCAAGACTGCCGTGACCTAGCCTGTTAAACACAACAAGTGTGTGTACTGTGTACTGTTATATGTTGTAACCTTGTTCAATGTGTATTTGAGCCGGTCACGAGTTTCTGGAAAATGACCCATGACAATGGGCCATTTTCCAATGATTATGGTTTTGGACAGATAATCCGGTGGATATGCTTATGCTATCCATAAACTCCATAATACCTAGCAAGTTGTCATGGTTGAGAGATGAGTACAGGCAGAAGACCGATCTGGTATTGTATTGTCCTTATGTAAGAACGCTTGACCTAATTAAGGGCACGCGGGAAAGTTGTTGACCCATTTTCGAATGGTCACGTGAGGCGCCGGGCTGATCATGCGCAGCGATTCAAGTTCGAGTATCCCGCCATATTCTCTTATTCCTGCAAAGGAAGAAGACGTGGCCGAGGGTGGTCTTACTCTTTTGGGAGTTTGATAGCCTGTGACAGCCGTGTTTCGAGGTGTGCCCTTGTTAAAAGGCACCCGCCTTTCACTGGGTAAGCAGTCTTAACTGCTTATCCGGTGGATTGCGATATTATATCCCCGATTGACAGGCCAATGTACCTAGACAGGCAAATGTACCTAGAGCTACCCCTACCAGACAGTCCTGAGTGGCATGATGTAGCCGGTCCCTATGACGGACGGATGTTAGCTATTTCTAAGGAAATGCTGATACCCACCTGTTATGGGACGCCCAGACAAGTTGACGAGCGTGTTGTCAACGCAATCTGGGAATGTGATCATCCGCAGTGGGCGAATATCTTTCCGGAAGCCTGGCTGGTGGATTACCATCAGATGGCCAAAGGACTGGTAGTCCATTTATGGTTTTGTAAAGCCGTCTGGGACACAGAAATGGCTTTCCGAAGGAATACCTGCTATAGGCCTTCCTATGTGTCCGACAAAACGGGTTACACCGGTGTCAAGGCAGATGAGGTCTCTAGGTACATAGATAGAGACCAGATCCTAATGTTAGGAACAGTGGAGGAGTATGAAGCAGCAGGTAACACTGTTGTGGATTACTGTCCAGGGGTCCCCATTACGTCTCAAACCATTGAGGCAGAGGAGGCCCGGATTGGTGTGTCTCTAGACTAGACAGACTCGGGGTGATACAAGACCTCGTAGTACGTCTATTGAAGAGGCAGTATGCACTGGCGCACCCGGAGCTTGTCCCCGGGCCAGCACCCATGCAGGTAACGGCCAAAATGGCTGATCGGATGGAGCGTCTCATGTCTCCTGCTGAAACTCCTACTTTAGGAGATACAGCAGAAGTGCCTGAGGAGGCTCCACCTGGTGCAGATGGTTCCCCTAAAACTGCTCAGTCTACCCCTACAAAGACTGAACAGAAGTCAGGGAAAACAGCTAGTGGAAAGGGTAAAGGGACCCCCACTAAGAATAAGGGTAAATGGAAGTGGTCAGGAACCGAACCCTCTACCAGCACGAGTGTGGTTGACAGTACCCAAACCCGTCGGGTGTCCCCACGCTCGGCCAATAAGAAGGGAGCTAAGGCTTCGGATGTCTCCGGCAATGAGACAGATGCATCCAAGCCTGGCACCTCTACTAATGGCAGATCCTGCAGACAGAATAAGAAGAAGGTTAACCAACATAAACCTGAACCTATCGAGGTAGACGTTCAACCCGAAACTCCGGAAGTTGAACAGGCTGCCACAACCGTAAAGGTTGAGCTCGGTGTGCCAATCGTCAAACTTCACGATGTAATGGCCGATTTGAGTGGAGACACTCAAGATGCCGCAGCCCAGGTTCTCGCAGGTCAACAACCTGTTGTGCAACCTGTGGATGTACCATCCGACCCTGAGGGAGAGGAGCCGGTTGACCCAGTTGTGGACACCACTCCAACCGACGAGCAAGAGGCTGCTATCTGGGAAAATGCCAATAGCAACTTTGCCGACTTCTACACAGGGGACACCTGAAGGGGAGTAAATCCATATGGAGGCTACCCGCTCGGATCACCTGTGATAGGCGTGAGGATATTGAGGAGTGGCTTCGCAAGAAGCTCTCTGACAGGAAACCAGCCAATATGTACTGGATATATTGGGAATTCGTTAAGAATTCACCCAATGGCCTGTACAACTATGACCAGAAGGGTAAACTAAAGTTTGCTCTGGACGAGTACTACGGGGAGGATCGCTAGGATTGTCCCTTTCAACGTCCCTTACCCCTTTTTAGTATTGTAAACAATCACTTACTAGGTTATTAATACACTGCGGTTTAATTACCCCCAAGTTATTGTCTAAGAGGGGCAGTGTAGGGGTATGGTGTTTACACTTATACGTTCATGTACCCATGGGACTCAGACCTAGGTCTTCGGGTGTAGTGGGGGAATCCGGATGGCAGGTGGCAGCACCTGCCTCTGGGTTCGTATCCATTACACCAGGGGGCCTACCACTCGTCTGCCACACGTCACGTGGCCGGTCTGAGTTTCGTGGGCTTTTCCCCTATATAAGGCTGGTTCTACCCCCATGTTCTCCAGTAGTGGTTTTACCCACTGCTCAACCAGGTCGTTACCCAAAAGGGTAACCGAATGCCCTAGCAGCATGTAGTCCTCTGAGGCCGTGATCGTATGTAACATAAGCTATAAAATAAAAGCTTGGTTGCCTACCCGGAAACTTTTTCTCTCTTCGTTATGATTACTTAATCTAACTTAACGAGACGAACCACTACAATGCTATCAAGTTGTATACTTGTAGTATGTCTCAGATGTGTGGATGCCGTATGTACTGCCTGGTCACGGCTGAGCACTTCCAATATGCTATCAAGTTGAATCATATATACTTGTTCTATGGTAACTATGTTCCTTAACCATAAAAAAATAAAACATCACAGCTACGCTGTGATCATTTCCTTAAAAAAGATCCTAAATTCCTCAAATTTACGCCTCCTTGTACATGTGATAATTCATGCCACTGTTAGTAGATGCTGCATGCATGGGGTTACAGGTAACAGCAGCCTAACATAGCTACCTATGTGAGAATAGGTAATGCTATTCAATAGTGAAATATCAAAATGAGAGTATTTCACATTGAAAATAAGTGAAATTAGAGGTACTTCGGTTAATACCCACTTTTCAAAGATAACTCTATGGATATGCCTCACCTTTTATTTGTACACCATCATTTATTAGTTATCATATTTTTTCATCTATACCAGTACAATTATCTTTCCCTTAGGATCCGATTTTAATATGGACTAAGACCAGTGTGTTAACTTGGACACATAAGACATGTTTTTAGGAACCATTATGTAAGAAACCCCAGCTTGAACTGTTGAATTGCTTTCTTTGGATCTTAAATACACCAGCCAGGGAGGCCATTACATGTATGTTGGAGTCATTAGGATTATGAATTGTTCAGTTATTCATAAAGCCCTTTCCCTTTTTGTCTTCCACAGGTGATGATTACTGTGCTAGTCATCGTCCTACAACCTCCAGGAGTCCAGAAGCGTATGCCTGTTATTCTGGAACCTGAAGTTGAGCTAGTGTGTCTACTTCCGGTACAAGGCTTCGTGACATCCCTTTCATACAACCTGCTGTTGGTGCTAATTTGCACTATGTACGCCTTCAAGACACGCAAGCTGCCTGACAACTTCAATGAATCTCGCTGTATAACGCTGTGCGTCTACACTACATTGGTGATCTGGCTGGCCTTCCTTCCCACTTTTTTCACAACAAGCAGGGCCTATTATCAGGTGATCCTCATCTCTTCAGCCCTCCTTCTAAATGCTTCTGTCACTCTACTCTGTCTTTACTTCCCTAGGGTGTGTGCCCTCCGGTCAGAGCAGTCTGGAGGAGCAGGAGGTTGTACTAACAATGCTAACACCTTTAAGTACACCTCCAATGGAGGAGCACAGGGCATGCTGATGACAGGCAGGTTGGAAACAGGCCCCAGTGGGGCAGCAGGAGTTGATGACCAGGCCACAGAACTCTCTGACTGCCATTATGGTGCCAGCTTTGGCTAGTTTTACATTCCTAGTGTGAGACTACCTATGGTCTCTTTTCAACTTAAAAGTCAGACTTCATGTTAAATTTATGAACAGTGTCAAATGCCATCAAAAGCCCATTGCCCAATCCCTCTCCCTATTTCCCCTCTGGAATAGTTGGTAGTCCCTACAGCATTAGCAAATAATGGTGGCCTGTCTCAAGAGTCCATAATGTAACAAATACAGGCATTGTCAGAGGCTTATACCATAGACTTCTCCCAAGAGGTTCCTTCATTGACCTGTTGCCTCCTTTTCCTAGAAACATTAGTCTTGTAATCAATCCTCACACTCACAGGGTAATACTCTTATATGAGCGACATTGGCTTGCACATTGTCAACAACCCTAAGACCAATATCCAGGTCTGGTTAGTGGGTCTGCTGTTCAATATCCAGGTCTTACTCATTCCAGGAGGCTAGAGAGAAACTGCCCTATGAAAACGGCAGACACTATTATTTCATTGAAATATCCATATGATAAGTGATATTATTGGTGTGCACCCAGTTGCACATTTCTATTTGGACAAACTGAGTGGTGTGTATCGTGGACTGCACAGTCCAAAAGTTAATGAGCCTAAAATGACTTGATGCCAGAAAATGTACAACCTTTCAATCACAACAAAGGCAGAAATTCTATGTTGCAGCCATGAATATTCATTAATATTACAAAGACAAACAGTCGGGGCTTGTGTCTCAATTGTATAACAAATACAAGGTGAATATAGTTAAGAAGGGTGCTACTTTATAATTTAACGTCAGAAGAACAGCAGACAGTGTGTGAGTTCAGGTGATTGATTGATTTATTTATTTCATTGACATAATTTCACAGTATACAACAAGGGGTCTGAGCAAGGAGTGTGCACCCTATGATAGAGGAAGGGAAATTGTCTCACATAAGTCACTGTATAACATACATATAATGTAAAGTTAGTATTTTGTGATACTACTGGGCAGATAATTGTATGGTGCTGATTGTGTTTAAACCCCAAAGTATAGCTAGCTTTAGCAACCATTATGAATATGACCACCGGTGTTAAGGAGGATTTGTACCTCTGAGAACTGCTGAAAGGAGCAGAAAAAATATAACAAAGATATACTTTTCATGTATATCTGGATGTAATATTATGTTGACTAAGGTATTGGAGTTCTATAGAGCTATATACCACTAGCCCCTCTATTTAGGAATTGGTATATACTGGTACTCATATTAATGACTGTTATGAATATTCCATTGGCTCCAGTACGGCTGTAAATTCCCAATATCTATTTTTGTGTCATGGATTTTTCATTAGTGTGAGGGTTTGGCTGAATGATAGGCAATGAATACGCTGAGTCAGAGTGGCTATTGTATTATACTTACAGCTAGTATTCTTAATTGTGTATGCTGTGAGATACCTGCTTATGTAAATAATATGTTGCCATTTAAAGGATACAGTAGAAGAGCGCATTATAAAAATGTAGGATCTTCTTATCAAGCAGCATAAAATGCAGATACCGATATGTAAAATGAGCCTTATTTTGACCAAATTTTTATCAATTTTCATGCGGGAAGCACATTACAAAATTTTTGTAAAGTAGATTCTACAAGGATTAATCTAGCTTTAATGTTTTGATTTCTTTTTAGCATTCTTCTTTATAATTCATTCCTTGATATTAACAAGTGCCTTTAATAGCTCTTTTAAAGGAATATGTGTAGTATTGGCCATTACGGCTTAAATTATGAGACAGAGGTTGGATCAGATTTAATGTAAGGCCTAAAAGTAAAACTGTTAGTGGGATGTACCTTTGAAAAGTGCTGCTTCTTGTATAAATCAGCTGATAAATGTAGAGTCTTTTCATATTTTTGTTGGTTGATAGGCATTGTTTGAGAATCCCATATAACAAATGGAGTTATGGTGAAGAATTGTGCAAAAACAGCTTATATTGCTGCTGGTTATACTTATTGTACTTCAGGGTATTATGAATGATATATTATAGTTTTGTCCAAGCTCCTCATGCGTTCATCCTATTGTACCCTCCATTGTCGAAAACATTCCATGGATAGTGTTCATTAGTGGTGTAAACTGGTCCCTATATTGTATGACTTCTGAATATGATATTTGTATAAAATATGTTAATGGAATATAATACATGATTATGGCATATGTAGGTTCAATATTCAATTATAATGATTAAATGGAATATGAAGAACTTAGACAGTAAAATCAATAAATGTAGTGTAGCATATTTCAATAGTAATATATGTGACATGGTGACACTATTTTGGTAGTAAATGACTGACTAGTCACCGGCGCTACCTCAAAATAAAATCTATTTTTCTGGTACGATTAAGTATATACATAAGTGAGTGGAAACTATACCATAATATTTGAGGTAGGACCAGGTCATCCTTGGTTACTCATTCAGAGAAATACTTCTGGATTGATAAGAGTTCCTTGTAAAATGCAGTTTTGATCTAAGTCTAACATTCAGCAACATTCTTTATGAAGAGATAACCAGATTCAAAGGCGCTCTGAAGAGCTAACTCCGGCGTCTTTTGCACTGCGGCGAGGTCGCCAATTCAGAACTTCTTTAAGAACACAGTAATCTTAATACTACAACGGTTCAATTAGAATTTACATACAGCTGCCAACTACAGTTTATGTGAAACTAAACATAATGCCACATATTTATTTCGTAATAAATGCATTCAGTTGTGTACTTCATCATGATTTTTCTTTACTTCTATTTTGATCTCTCCATGCAGAATTGCATCATTCGTCGAAATAGTCTCTTTCCCACAGACCCTATAGCCTGTACTATAGGATGGCTGTATACTTCTGCTCCTACCTATACAGCCCAAGCTAAAGCTTCGCATGGACTATTTGGATTAGTTTTCCCTTGGTGAAGAGCCGACCTTTCGCATCATATTCCATCTCTTTAAGTTAGATGTAGCCGTGGAAGTGGTGTGGCCCCCAACTCAAATACGCTATAGAAAGGCTCTATAACACTATATCCCCTGGATTTACAGAAAGGCTGAAGGTAGCTGCCGTTTACATGGCCATGCGTATCTCATACTAACAGGGAGTGCACATCTAAGACTTCTTGTTGCTCATAAATATATGCCTTATATACATTCTAGACGGCGTGGCCTGCCTCTCAACAGTATAGCATTTGGAGGACGTTATTGAGAATAGTCCATCCAACAAAACGCCTGCAGTTTATTATATATAAAGGATTTGACATTTTGATGAGCTGCAAACCCGTCTTCATATGTATTCACGTACATAACATGTACAGTGTCTATATAGCTGTTGCACAAGTTTGGATCAACCACAGTTATGTGATAGATTCTCACCAAAGGTTGGTACAGGCCGAATTTCACATATGCAGACTTTTCATTCTTGGTAGGGGTTTTGAAGGTATGTTTCTTTGTGTTCATCTTATAGATCTGGATAAGGACGTTTGGGGGATACCCATTTATATGGTAAAAAAGTCAATTTTTACATATCCAGGAGGTCTTATATGGCCAAAGTCTGCCTGAAAATGGCCCTTGGCACCTTTACCTTCATGTGTTTTTCTCAATTTCTTTGAAATAAGTAAATATAAGTCTATGCCACTAATTGTACCTAATAACCAAATGTCGAGGCTTTACTTTGAGCCCAAAACCAACTTTCCAGCAGTCCGAAAAACTTTTGGTAAGTGGGGTGTATGCCCGAGTAACCACTATATAATATCTCCAATAGGCAAATGATTAATCCACATATGCACTGAGAAAATATTCTTACTCACATGAGTCTAGATCCAGATCAGGCAATGTCGCCAAAATGAGTATTGTTTGAGACTCAGCCTGATCCTTGAATGATACTCAGGCAGATCCTGAGGCTGATCCTGGGATGATACTCTTGCTTTGCCTGAGTATCATCCAAGGATCAGGCTGAGTCTCAAACAATACTAATTTTGGCGACATTGCCTGAGTCTAGACTCATGTGAGTAAGAATATTTTCTCTGTGTGATCTTTATTTCTTTACTGAAAAATGGTGCTATATGTGTGTTTTTCAATAAGACAAAAAGTGGAGCTCTACATGAAGTAGCATGGGCAGGGTGAGGTATGAAGCTCAAATATATGCTGTCCTCCCAAGTAACCCGAGTATTTTCCCTAAAAATCTTGTTGGGTTTACAACAATTCGATCCAAAATCAGGCCTCTAGCCGAATTGTTTACTTCTAGGGAAGGTAAAAACCCTTTAAGGAGATCCTCTCTGTCCGAGTAACCCCTTAACAGGCTATATTTGGTGCCAAAATGCTAGTGTGATTTTCCTTTTGTATCTTCAAGTTGACACTGTATCTCTCATTTATAAGTAACCGATTTACACAGTTTTTTTCACCATATGAAATTGGATGTTTAGGGTAGCAAATAATCATTTCTTTAGTTTACCAATGACAAAATATGACAAAAGATTAACAGAAATATGTATTTTTGTCTGCCCGAGTAACAAAGGTACACCTCTCACAATGATAGTATGCGGCAGTCCACAGAATCTTGCAGTACTAGTACTATACACCAGGTTAAAGAGGAGGCCCTGGGCTATTTTTTAGAAATAATGAAAAGTGGGGTAAATCTTGGTAAATGTTAGGGTTATTGGAAAAAAAGCTGATATTTTTCCATGAAAATTGAGCTGAAAATTAAACTCAATTTGTTCCAATTATCTTCATTATGAAGGAAAATCAATTTACCCTATACCCCAAACGACCTAAATCATTAACAATATATGTACACTCAATAGAAATCACCAAAATTCCAACCTGGAACCATTATTTTTGAAAATAATCACACCAAAACTAAAATATCCATTTGTGGTTACTCGGGCAGACATGTGAGGGGTACTCAATTATTTTAAAAGACAAACCCATATACATTCCTCACAAAAATATTCTGGGTCTACTCCAAACATTTTCAAAAACACCACTTCCGGGGTCCATGCCAACCTTGAGTGAGAAAAGGCCATACAGACTTTAGGGGGGGGGTGATAAATCTACTTTTGTTCGGAAACCAGCTCAATCTATGCATTTGGGCCCAAAAACACAGGAAATCATAAAAAAAAAAGTACCGGGGGCCTGTATAGTGGAAATATAGCCAAAAAGCAGACTTTCAGATTCCTCATCCTGGATTCATGAAAGTGGTCAGAAACATTCATCTTGGACTTAAAGAGACCCTTATAAGCCATCTTGATGTGATTATAAGGGTATGAGCTATCCTGGGGAGGAGGGTCACACTTGCTAAAATACCAATAAATCAGCTACTTGGCAGGTATTGGCTTATATACAGCCTAGTGCTACACTGCAAAAACGGTGTTTAGATTTAAAACATGTTTAGGTCTAAACATGTTTAAAACCTAAACATGTAGGTTAGTTAGGTGTCTCATCGACTACACATTTAGGAAATGAACACTTTTATTCTAACTACATAAACATTTTTGCTAAACATGTTTAGATGTTTAGAGTTTAAACAGTTGAATAATAGGTGTTCAGATTTAAACATCATCATGTTTAGATACTTGGATGTTGAATCCACACCAGGTAGCAGCACTACCTTAGAATGGACTATCTTTACACAATTATAACCAATTTTTGTGGCAAATGTACCCAAACCCCATGTTTATTATAGTTTCTATTCATTAAATGTCATGAGAATAGAAAGGGCAATAGAAAGTTGACTAGATTCACCTTACACCACCATCATTAACATGAAATAATCAATAAGCTCAATGACTGACACCTATTTGATGTTATTCTGGAATAAACAAAGCAATTTCATCCTATCAAGCTGTTGTACTTTCTCAAGTCTCTCATTCTGATACAGTGTTTACATACATGCACATGTGAATATGTGTGACTGACATCTTTGGAGACTTTGACATGTAAATACCTCCCCCCCCCCCATAAATGATAAAACAAACAAAAGACTTTTTTTTAACGTATACATGTCTGCACACCCTAACTCTCCGTCAAAGCTTTTACACATCTAAACACAAAAATTTATAAACATCTAAACACAAAAATTCATAGATATCTAAACACAAAGTCTAAACCTAAACACCTAGATTTCTAAACACTTGAGCTAAGCACATTGTTTGGCTAAACATGTGTAGGAAATTAATGTGATTACAAAAACGTTGCAAGAATATGTTTAGAATTGTGTTTAGGATCTAAACACCATTTTTGCAGTGTGCATGCTGCCATAATACATCAAGATGAGATACTCCTTAAATGGACTCTAATAATTTTAATCCTCCCCATCCCCCAGGGTACCCCCCCCCTCCCCCTATGTGCCATGCAATGTGAGAATATACAGTTTGTACCTTTCATTATATAGACCTGTGCTATGCCAAATCGTTTGACAAAAAAAGCGAAGTAACACCCCCCAATATGGTGTTTTATACTTCAATCCTAGACAAACCCTTTGGTCATCAGACTCTGTATACTCTCTGATACAGTCTACACTCCCTTTTCTACCTCTGCCAACCTCATCGCTGAAGGCTTGGGAGAAGCGGGGAGCAGCTCACCATGCTAGCCATGTTGTACTTTCAGTTGTGTTACGGGGGACACCTGAATTGTAAATATGCAGCACATTGTCATGTACTGGGTAAGGTTTGTACTTACAGCACTTCTTACCGTTTTCACCGGAGCCACGATGAATGCTGGTTCACCACGCTGGTAGTGAATGCCTTAAGTGTGTTTCCAATTCACAGTAGACGCATTATCATAATAGACACAATCAGTAAATTGAGCAATTTAATCATCAGTATGTATTGACCTCATACAGTCAGTAGACATAGACCTTACAATCAATGCAACTCTTCCTTATAGACTGATTTTTTAGCCTTATAGATTGATGATAGCACTCCTGTGCACACCAATATTAGAAAAGGTTCCTTCTGTGGAGCATGCACACTGAAAACATGCTGCCATTTGAAAGTCGTCATATATGACGAGTTTAGGGTCGTCAGGCCATTATGACTACCCTAAGTCGTCATGCTGACTACTTTGGCCATACTATTAGTCTGTCTGTATTACAGAAGATGTCTCTACTATGCATTTCAGTCATACATATGATATTCCCTGGGTTGTAATAGGCTGATATCTATATTGTAGTTATTGTATAGTATACTATGAATAGGGGAAAAAAAGCATTATTTGATACAGATGCATTTGTAAAACGATGGGAAAATGTAAGTACAAACAGAGCAAAGAAATTAGATCATTACAGTAATGACACCACTCTTATGGATATATCTAGAATATTAGTTCTTATTCATTGAGTGTATACATGTAGACTATGGTGCCATCACAGTACTATGTAAGATTCAAAATACCCCTTATAAACACCAGGGGCGGATACAGGGGGGTGCTGGGGGTCAGGACCCCCCCTTTTTTTGGTCCAGCCATAACATGTCCGTATAGGGGTCCCCTTTCGGGGACCCCCCCTTTTGGGGCCACCCAAGATGTCCACTTTGTATGCCCCCATGACAAATTACTCTAGAGTATCTAGAATACATAAAAATTTCTCAAAATTTTCTAACATGAGCCAATCCAGAAAAAAGCACCGTCATATCATACATATAGATAATGCTTGGCTTAGGCTCTTAAACCCATCCCGGGTGAGCCTTATAGGTTGGGTTTGAGTGGTATAGGCCATGGTATAGGAATGGGTCAGGGATGTAGGGTATAATTATATTAGAATAGGGGTACTCTACTAAAAATCATCTCCAGTAATGTGTGCCATGCAGTGACCACATCTGCATCTAGGCATTCCGTGTGCCTTATGCATGGGATACTAAAGGTTATCTGGGAGGACCTGGCGGGCCCCCTGACTGTGAGGGTGATTAGCATATTTATTAGCTTTAGATTCAACACTTACTGGAGGATGCAGAAGGAGGTCAACCCCATCTCTTTGAAAGTATCATTTTAGACAATGAAACTTTGCAACTGTGGTGACAGATTCCATTTACACTCCAATTAACAACCCTGGAGGAAAGAGTCATGGGGTGAAATGCCTGGTGTATTCTTACACCTTGGTGTAACCACTGATCACAGCTATAACACTCCCACTGAGAAGACATTAGCCAGGCCCTTTGTCGGTCTCCCCAGGTTCTGGTGGACAACCTTTATGTGAGGTTACCCAGGTAATTTTCTTTTAGATTAACATACCTCAAAATACCCCAAACAATGAGTTGACATCTTTTCATTCTTTTTATTTGAAATCCAAAAGTTTTATTGAAGGCAGGCTCCAAATCACTTTCAAATGAAAAAAATTAGATTCACACCCAATGATTTTCTTTAGGCATGACCCAAAACTCCCTTAATCACATAAACATACTCCTGAGGGTACACCAAAATTCTTAAAACTTCAAGGTTTGACATAAATTCTTCAAAAGGTTTTCCCAGGGGTGGGGCAGGTCCCCACACCCACTTGGACAACAAATCTAAAAATACTAGATTCACATCTGAGGCTAGTTGAGTCCTTTAAACTAGAGAGTCTGACATTTATATTTCAAACATTTTCTTGAGGGACCAGCCCCCAAAAACATCACAAAGGACAAAGCATTACCAAGTAGGCGTAAGATTTGCCCACCCCAGGTTTACTTCAAAATGCTTTGGTGTTTGATATTTATATTTCTGAAATTTTCTAGGGGGCATGCCCCAAAGCCTCCCTCAAACACCATTGTGCAATCAAAATTTTCATTCCCTGTACTCATAGTCATTAGTTTACTGCTGATGGTACACCAAAATGCTTTACTGAATTGGGGTCTAGAAATGCATCAGAATGCACCAATTGATATCGAGATTTCAAAATTTTAAAGTCGTCACCTATGAGGACCCCATGACGACCTAAACCTGTAGATTTAGGTATTGTCAACCTGAGGACCTAAAGTCGTCAGTATTGACGAGTTCTGGATCTTGTAGGTTTTCAGTGCACACTGAGGTCTTTGGTAGTCTCTGAAACTCGTCAGTGCAATGTTAGTTCCAATTCATGGGTTTGCAGGAATTTTAGGAAGCAGGACTCTAGGCCTAGAAATCAGGGAAATACGATATTTCATCGTGTGTCAATAAGAGCTAGCAGTTGAACTGTTTTGCTCGCCATGTCAGTTACACCGTAATGGAATGTGGCGGGGAAGAGGGAAAGAAAAGCATGAACAGAATTTGAGAAAATCTGCTAGTACTAATGACTATTTGTGTGCACAGAAGTATTCATGCTATCAATTCTTCAGATTTAAAATAGGTAATAGGGGTAGACGACCTAGCATTGTCAGCATGACAACTCAAGGTCTTCATGAGGCATCGACGGCCTATCATTGACAAGTTTAAGATAGCAGTGTGCTTTTTTGTTCAATTTCCTAAAGCATTATAAACATCAACTGTCATTGGCCTTCCCATCAGTCCCCATTCCGTGGCAGTTTTTGACACAATGTTGAAAGAATCTCCGTCTATAAAGGTGCATGGAATGGTGACAGATCGAACAGCCGATGGTAGTGAAATCAACAGTTTAGAGCAAGGCTGACCGGGAAGACTGTACAATGTAAGGGAAGTTTGTATGGAATATCATAATTTTATTCTGGCACTAAACATGTCTCAATTAATTAAGCTTGTGAGAAGGCAGGACCAAAGGTGTACCCTAACTGATGAGAGCTGGTGTAATGGCAATGACAATCAGATAGGGACAACGACATTCCAACTTGAACAAAATATTGGAAAGCACTGCACCTATTATGATAATCCTCTATCTCTAAGTTCACCTCAGTACAGCATCATCTATCAAATTCTCTCTGTGCTTCGTCCGAAACCTAAGTTCTCAGTGAAATGCAGCAAACGATAGATTTAAATAGGCACCCTCCACAAGGCTCATAAGCTTAAATTGGTGTACATTCACTGTAAACACAGTAACATCAATCTCATCAAAATGCTGTTTCCCTCCTATTATCCTTCATCTGTCACATATTTTCAACAGTGGCATAGTGTCGGTATGTGCATCCAAATTTCGCGCCATCCATAACAAAAATCTCATCTACAAAAAGACAGTGTTTTCTCCCACCACCACCCCCTTTTCTCCACTTGGTAAATTGTTTTATTACTATGTTATCATTCATTATGGTGTAAGGGTATATTTCCCCATTTCATATTATGCTTCTTATGTCAATCTGTGTTACAATTTCAATTATGGTTATTGTTTTATAAATGTCATTAAATGTATGTCATAAAATAAAGTTGGTTATTTTACTCCAACCAACGTGTTGTCCTTGGGTTAGGAAAGGGCGTAGCCGCATGGTGTATTATGAAATAATTTATTTATTCATATTGAGGAAAAACAGAAGAAGACCTTGTCAGTATTGTTTGCTGAGTAGCTTTGTACAATCTAACATCTCACATCTTCACCATAGCGGTCCCATCAGGAAATACAGCTTACAGCTAAAATAAAACCCCAAAAGCTGCTGGATAATCCCTGACTGCTTCTACAGCATCCATTATCTGCATATCTCTTTTTCTGGAATAGTGCAAGAGTAGATGTCTGTGAGAAGTAAGATATAGTAGATGTACAGATGTAGGTGAGAGGTTGAATTACAGACTAAGCCTCAATATAGAGTGTGGAAGCTCTGTCAGAATGAGTCCAGAGTGAGGATCAAGTAATGATCCTTCAGGAGACAAGGACCTTCCTGCCTTACTCCAATTACCCCAGATATGTGACTTCCTGTGGCATTGTCGTTATCAGACAGGTTTCATTTCACTATTCATGTATACTATGGTATACCTGTATGAAAGACAGCTAGAACAGTTGTATTTGAATAGAAATGTTAGAGATACCAAGTTCTCTCCATATGAGTTTGTTATAGACAAGTTTCGTTATAACCCAGTTTGCTATAACCAGGTTTCGCTGTAGTTGCAGATGATATCACTCAGTAGACCTTTGCTCTATCTCCTTTTTAATTCATGCAAGTATGAGGTAAAAGGTTAGAATTCTGATATCTCATTTGGAACCATAACAAGTTAGATCAAGCCATGGGAGACTCTTCATGGTGACTACAGCTGAGCCTAAAGGGTGACATTGGTCAGTATTGTACATACCTGACTTGGTATTGTGTTGAGAGGCTCTCATTTCATACTAAAAATAGTGACGGCAAAGACCGCCGGGTAACAAGTAATTCCGGTCATGTGTTCTAGAATAAATTTAGATCTGCAGCATCCTTAAGATGGGCTACACTTGGTCGTTTCTGTCTCCTCATTTTACCTCATCACAATAAACCCTACCCTATTTTCATGATAGCGTGTTTTGATCATTTTATGTCAAATAAAAAGATCCTGGCATGGTCTTTGAAATATGTACCACTATAGAGGAAAGCAGGATATTTATCTGATGCATCTGATGACGCTGTCAGTAGACCGTTATAG
This sequence comes from Acholoe squamosa, assembly GCA_949317995.1. Taxonomy (NCBI): domain Eukaryota; kingdom Metazoa; phylum Annelida; class Polychaeta; order Phyllodocida; family Polynoidae; genus Acholoe; species Acholoe squamosa. The sequence continues at coordinate 63,171,274 of OX439038.1, read as the reverse complement.
GTATTGTACTTATCATATTTATTTTTCACCTTTGACTCTACCATGTAACCCAGTGTCCGAGTCTACCCACAAGCCAAGCCATACCCATAGACCAAAGGCTGGCGGTGTCAACTGCACTCAGTGACCCCGCCTCCTCCCACTGGAGGATACGCCCGTTAATCACGAGCAGCTCACTGCATGCTAGAAATTCCTAGCAGCTATGTTTAGACCAACTCCTCCTGCTGGAGGACATGCCCATTAATCATGAGCAGCTCACTGCACGCCAGGAATTCCTAGTAGCTATGTTTAGACCAATTCCTCCCACTGGAGGACATGCCCATTGATCATGAGCAGCTCACAGCATACCGGGAATTCCCAGCAGCTATATTTAGAACCATACTGAACTCTGTGACCCCCCAGTGCTATGTTTAGGATCCACCTACATACCTGCACTGGAGTTCCCCAGTTACTATATTTAGCTCACCTGATACTATTTTTAGGATGAGCTGGGTGAGCAGCTCCTACTATAAATACCTGTAGGTGAAGCAGCTTACTCATCTTCCCTCGAAACAAGACACGGGAAAATCCCGTGAACGACTGGTGAATCTGTGAGCACATATTCTCGGGAAGATCCTGGGAATAGTACCTACAATCCCGTGAATTACCCTGATATTCCCCAGTTTTTAACAGGGCCCTCTAGTGAGATTTATACACATAAGTCTGATTCTTCAGCATAAGGTGAAGATACCAGAGTCCACCAGGGGCCTCTGTGTGAGCATGGAATCCTGGTTTGGTCCAAAGAACAGAGAGAGGGAGTGAGATGGAAAGAAATGAGAGGGCAAGAGAGGCACAGAGAGAGCAAGAGAGATAGATATAAAGAGAGAAAGAGAGAGAGAGAGAGAGAGAGGGAGAGGGAGAGGGAAAGGAGAGAGAGAGAAAGGGAGAGGGAAACGGGAGAAAGAGAGGAAGGCAATAGAGGGAGGGAAGAGAGAGAAAGAGAGCAAAATAGAAAGAGAGCGAGGCAGAAAAAAAAGAGGGAGAGCCTTGCCCCCCCCCAAAAAAGGAAAATTGATTGACTTAAGCTACTGACAAAATTGATACATAAAGTTGATTGAATCATAATATTATGTGTCCCATTCTAATATGTGTGTGGTGCACATATGCATGGGCACTGACACATTCATCTGTGAAGATGTGTAATGTAGTTCTTGCCATGAATATGACCTCAGTTGTCGAAATGGCGTTAAACATTTATTACTCACTCACTCTCCCATTCTAATAATTATGACCCTTATTGATATCTCACTAAATGTGCATGTTTGCTAGACATGTCTTGAACAGAGTTAAACCCTTTAAGGGCTAACCCTAATGCATTAATGCATTTTGGTTGTCATGATGCATTAATGCAGCCAGGGCTACATTCAAGCATCATGCTTACGCTTTGGGAAGATCAGCATGATGCCCCAATAAAGTGCTGGCAAGCAGACTCCCCAAGTCTTCATCGGTAAAACATGCCAGCCAATGGGCACGTTACACTACTGCATCAGCAGACCTTAAAGAGTTAGCATTTAGAGGCCTGGCAAATAGGCACTCAATGATTATAGGGCATGCTAAGTTGTTTACGGGCACTAAGTAAAGAGTCAGCTAAATTTAGACTGTCAAGGTTGTAGGGTGCAGGCAAACCACCTGTGGTACACACTTACAGAACAGGTCATTTTAGTCAGATGGGGAGGGGGATTTCTGGGGCATAAATGGGTGAATGTAAAAGCATATCTAAACTCAGCCTCCCATGAAAAATATACTGGCATCATTTAACACTGTCTGTGCTGTCTACTTAACTGTGTAAAAGCGCCTAAAATCTCACTGTGCCTTATTCACTGTACTAAATAAATACCCAGACATTTGGTTTGGTCTTTACCCCTGGTCCATATCCAAGACAGGTACTTATGAAATTTTAGTGCTGAAGAGTTATTTTAACACCTCCCCACCCCCACTAACCACTGGTACTTATATGAGGCCAGCAATCATTGCTGAGTGTCAAGAATTAATCTTCTCTAAAATGAGCATCAAGATACTCACATGAAAACTTTTCTGACTCTCTTTTGTGTCATTTTTGGGGGAAAATATTTGGGGAAATCTCAAATTTACACCAGACTTCCTTCATATGGGATGCATGCCATAGTTCCATCCATTGAAAATACACTGTAACAGGTTTATGCCTAGGTCCATCACACCCCATGTATAGAGTCACTATGAACTATGTGATATTTAATGGACTATACCTATGTGATATTTAATGGACTATTAACACATAAATACCATGTTATGACATGTGTCCGTCGAGAACATATTTGAGTATGATTTGAAAAATGAACGTGACATATCAGATGGAAATAGAACCACCCCTGTGCCCCCTCACCCCCTGCTGATACCTACTGAGCACTCCCAAACACCAACAGGACCAACCAGTTTGGGCTACACTGCCCCACCTCAGCTGTCATTTCCACCTGGCTCACCTACACACAAGACCTGTCTCCAAAAACTGAGGGTAACAGTGGGTAAGCATAAATTTGCCATTTTTCACCATTTTCTATTCATTATGACATGCAAAGGTCACCATTTTCTTGCTGCTCTATTCATAAGGGCACTTACAATCCTAAATAGAAAATGGCACTAGTATCTCAATATTACCAATGCCATTGTACCTTGTTGTGTGCAATATTCATAAATGCTAATTCAAGCACTTTACCAGCATTTGCAATGATCTATAAAAGAAATCCTAAGTACTTGACTGGATCTTTATTTGCAATAATATGTGATATTGTACATCTGAAGGCATGATTGCAAACCTATACATGTAATTGTGTGGCCACTGGCTGTGTTCAGAAATAGCCCTCCTTATTGCAGCTGCATACTACTACTATACAACTAAGTGTGAGAGGCAGTCAGACCCTTTCCCAATCCAGGTCATAGTGGGCCCACCTTGTGTACTGATTACCTTACCTCTTATACAGTGTACCCATTCCCAGCCAGCCTAATTTGGGTAACTCACACAAGCACCTAGCAGAAGGTGACTTTACTTGTATGCAGGGTTGTTGTAGATTGCAACACTCATGGTCAGATTCCCCTTCTGTCCCAGTATATTTACATGTCTGTATATGTGTCCACATCCATCTATGTACATACATTCCCTTTTATCCACATACACTCACATGCCTCATGTCCACATGCACCCCCTCACACATCCACATCCTCTCTATGTCCACATCCCCTCTAAGTGCACACACACCTCCCTCTATATACACACCCACCTCCCTCTGTGTCCACACCCACCTCCCTCTATGTCCACACCCCCCTCTCTCTGTGTCCACACTTTACTCCCTATATGTCCACACCCATCTACCTCTGTGTCCACACACACCTCCTACAGTGGCCCACAAGGGTCAAATTGAAGTTGAAGTAAAAAGTTGACTTTCACAAAAAAAGTTAGAGTCCAAAACAAATATTATTGTTCAAAGTCAATTTCATTTCATTGCTGTCAAACTGTCAAGGTGTCAACTCATGAAAACCAACTTGTGACAGGTATCTTTTAGCATTGCATGGTGCACTCTATGTCTTTCTATATGAACAAAGTTTATACCAGCAACTACTGGGTAGCTATTGGTTCCCTCACACAATAACTGATGGCTCCACACCAAGTAGTTGGTGGTTCCAGCATCCTGTAACTGGTGGTTCCCACCCACTGTAACTGCGGTTCCACACCTATCCGCTACTGGCACTGGATCCCATACCAAGTAGCTGCTGGTTCCCACACCCAGCACTTGGTGGTTCCCATGCATATTAGTTGCTGTTTCCTGTACCCAGTACATGCTGGTTCCCACATCCAGTAGCTGCTGGTTCCCATATAAAATGGTTCCTAACACAAGTAGCTGCTGGATCCCACACCCTTGCTGGTTCTTGCACCCAGTACCTGCTGGCTTCCACATAGAGTAGCTGGTTGTGGTTCCCACATCCATTAGGTGCTGGTTCCTGCACCCACTTCCTGCTGGTTCCCAAATAGAGTGCCTGCTGGTTCCTACATCAGGTAATCGCGAGTTCTTAAAAGAGTAGCTGTCAAAATAAGTCAATTGGGTCAGGACAGGTCAAATTAGGTCAAATATGTTGAAAATAGGTCATATTGGTCAAAAGTATGTCTATTCGGGTAGCATAGGTCAAATTATGTCAAATATGGTGAAAATAGGCCAAATTGGTCAAAAGCGGGTCAATTACAGTAGGATGGGACAAATTAGAGTAAATATGGTGAAAATAGGTCAAATTGGTCAAAAGTATGTCTATTCGAGTAGCATAGGTCAAATTATGTCAAATATGGTGAAAATAGGCCAAATTGGTCAAAAGCAGGTCAATTAGGGTAGGATAGGACAAATTAGAGTAAATATGGTGAAAAAAATTATGTCAAATTGGTCAAAAGTAGGTCAATAAGGTCAGGATAGGTGAAATTAAGTCAAATAGGGTGAAATTAGGTCTAATTGATAAAAAGTAGGTCGATAAGGGTAGGATAGGTCAAATTAGGTCAAATATGCTAGAAAAATATGTCAAATTGGTAAAAAACAGGTCAAATAGGGTAGGATAGGACAAATTAGAGTAAATATGGCGAAATTAGGTCAAATTGGTCAAAAGTAGATAAATAATGTCAGGATAGTTGAAATTAAGTCAAATAGGGTGAAATTAGGTCTAATTGATAAAAAATGTAGGTCGATAAGGGTAGGATAGGACAAATTAGGTCAAATATGCTGGAAAAATATGTCAAATTGGTGAAAAGCATGTCAAATAGGGTAGGATAGGACAAATTAGAGTAAATATGGTGAAATTAGGTCAAATTGGTCAAAAAAAGATGAATAATGTCAGGATAGTTCAAATTAAGTCAAATAGGGTGAAAATAGGTCTAATTGGTAAAAAGTAGGTCAATAAGGGTAGGATAGGTCAAATTAGGTCAAATATGGTGCAAACCAGCCAATTTCATTCAATTTTACCTACTTGGAACCAATTTGACCTATTTCGACAAATTTTAACTATCTTGACTGCTTATGACCTAGTTTCACGCAACTTTCCCAATTTGCCCATTTTTGACTTATATGACCTTTTTCATCCAGAATTTATCCAGATCACTCTTTTGCTACTAGGAATGGGAACTGGTAGCTACTCTATATCGGAACCAGCAGCTACTGGATATGGGAACAAGTAGCTACTGTATGGGAACCAACAGCTACTGTTTTCAGAACTAGCAGCTACCTGATGTGGGAACCAGCAGGCACTCTATTTGGGAACCAGCAGGTAGTGAGTGCAGGAACCAGCACCTAATGGATGTGGGAACCACTACCAGTTACTCTATGTGAAAGCCAGGAGGTATTGGGTACAAGAACCAGCAAGGGTGTGGGATCCAGCAACTACTTGGGTTAGGAACCAGTTTATATGGGAACCAGCAGCTACCTGATGTGGGAAGCAGTAGCTACTGTATGTGGGAACCAGCATGTACTGGGTACAGGAAACAGCAACTAATATGTATGGGACTACCAAGTGCTGGGTGTGGGAATCAGCAGCTACTTGGTATGGGATCCAGAATCAGTAGCTGATTGGTGTGGAAACACCAGTTACAGTGGGTGGGAACCACCAGTTATGGGATGCTGGAACCAGCAGCTACTTGGTATGGAACCATCAGTTATTGTGTGAGGGAACCAATAGCTACCCAGTAGTTGCTGGTATAGACATATAGAAAGACATAGAGTGTACCATGCAAAGCCAAAAGATACCTGTCACAAGTGGGTTTGCATTCATGAGTTGACACCTTGACAGCAATGAAATGAAATTGACTTTGAACATTGATTTTGCTTTTGGACTTTTTTGTGAAAGTCAACTCTTTGCTCCAACTTCAATTTGACCCTTGTGGCCCACTCTACCCACCTCCTTCTGTGTCCACACCCAACTCCCTCTATGTCCACACCCATTTTCCTCTGTGTCTACACCCACCTCCCTCTGTATCCACACCCATCTCCCTCTGTGTCCACACCTGCCCTCCCTCTATCTTCCTACCCTTCCCCACTATGTCCACACCCAGAGCTCTCTGTGTCCACACCCACCTCCCTCTGTGTCCACTCTCATGTCCCTCTATGTTCACACCCACCTCCCTCTATGTTCACACCCACCTCCCTCTATGTCTACACCCACCTCCTTCTATGTCCACACCCACTTACCTCTTTGTCCACACTCACTTACCTCTTTGTCCACAACCACTGACCTCTTTGTTCACACACACCTCACTCTTTGTACACACCAAACTCCCTCTATGTCAACACCCACCTCCCTCTATGTCCACACCCACCTCCTTCTGTGTCCACACCCCCACCTCCCTCTATGTCCACACCCATCTCCCTCTGTGTCTACTCTCACCTGCCTCTATGTCCACACCCACCTCCCTCTGTGTCCACACCCACTTACCTCTTTATCCACACCCCACCTCCCTCTGTGTCAACACCCACCTCCCTCTGTGTCCACTCTCACATTTCTCTATGTTCACACCCACCTCCCTCTATGTTCACAGCCACCTCCCTCTATGTCCACACCTACCTCCCTTTGTGTCCACTCTCACCCCCATCTATGTCTACATAAACCTCCCTCTTTTTCCACACCAACTGCCTTCTGTGTCCACTCTCACCTCTCTCTATGGCCACATACACATCCCTCTTTGTCCACACCCATCTCCCTCTTTGTCCACTCTCACCTTCCTCTATGCCCACACTCACATCCCTCTGTGTTCACACCCACCTCCCTCTATGTCCACACTTACATCCCTTTGTGTCCACTCTCATCCCCCTCTATTTCCACATACATCTCCCTCTCTGTCCACACCCACTGCCCTCTTTGTCCACTCTCCCCTCCCTCTATGTCCACATCCATTTCCCTCTGTGTCCACACCCACCTCCCTCTATGTCCACACCCACCTCCCTCTATGTCCACACCCACTTACCTCTTTGTCCACACCCACTTACCTTTTTGTCCACACCCACTCACCTCTATGTCCACACCCACCTCCCTCCATTTCCACAACCACCTCCCTTTGTGTCCACACTCACATCCCTTTGTGTCCACTCTCATCTCCCTCTATGTTCACATACACCTCCCTCTCTGTCCACACCCACTGTCCTCTTTTTCCACTCTCCCCTCCCTCTATGTCCACATCCATTTCCCTCTGTGTCCACACCCACCTCCCTCTATGTCCACACCCACTTACCTCTTTGTCCACACCCACTTACCTTTTAGTCCACACCCACTCACCTATATGTCCACACCCACCTCCCTCCATTTCCACACCCACCTCCCTCTGTGTCCACACCACCTCACTCTTTCTCCACTCTCACCTCCCTCTATGCCCAACCTCACATCCCTCTGTGTTCACACTCACATCCCTTTGTGTCCACTCTCATCTCCCTCTATGTCCACATCCATTTGCCTCTTTGTCCACACCCACCTCCCTCTGTGTCCACATCCACCTTCCTCTATGTCAGCATCCACCTCACTCTATGTTCACACCCACCTCCCCTATGTCCACGGCCACCTCCCTCATTATCCACACCCACCTCCCTCTATGTCAACACTCAATTCCCTCTTTGTTCACACCCACCTCCCTCTGTGTTTACACCCACCTCCCTCTGGGTCCACACCCACCTCCCTCTGTGTCCACATCCACCTTGCTCTATGTCAGCACCCACCTCACTCTGTGTTCACACCCACCTCCCCTATGTCCACGGCCACCTCCCTCATTATCCACACCCACCTCCCTCTATGTCAACACTCAATTCCCTCTTTGTTCACACCCACCTCCCTCTGTGTTTACACCCACCTCCCTCTGGGTCCACACCCACCTCCCTCTATGTCCACACCCGCCCTCCCTTTGGGTCTACCCAAATCCCTCTATGTCCACATCCAAATTCCTCTCTATCCACACCCACCTCCCTCCTTGTCCACACCCACCTCCCTCTATCTTCCTACACATCCCCATCATGTCCACAACCACCTCCCTCAGTGTCTACACCCACCTCCCCCTGTGTCCACTCTCACCTCCCTCTATGTCCACACCCAGCTCCCTCTATGTCCACACCTACCTCCTTCTGTTTGGTTTGGCATAACCTAGTGAGTAATGGATATACCATTTGTCTTTATAGGTGCATGAAGTTGGACCAATGAAGACCTGGAGGCAACATCCTACTAAGTGGTTCAAGAGGACAACACGTTCTACTCCATATGATTTTTTCAAAATTTTCAAAGGTTCTCTAAAATTGTTATTTGACATGTATGCACATATTTGCCAATGATTTTTTCTGATATCCCAAGCAGGAAATGAACATTTCTAACACCCACCAGTGAAAACCCAGCAAAGAATAATTGCTTTTCAGTGACCATGATCACTGAATGGTTGATAGTATGGAGAAACAATGAATTTCTACAACATGCTTGGAAAAGTCCTAGATTTTTTTTGTTTTTTGTGGCCCATAGCCTCTAACCATTACAGCTATGTAATAATGCTATCCGTAGTATCAAGCACATCTAACAAACTGTGAACAGGTCAGCTTGACTCGTACACCTGGCCTTCAGAACTGGTCATGTGACCATAGCACTGAGACACACACAGAGGACCTGCCCTCCCCCCACTTGGCCCTTCATAGGATGTGTTACAGTTACTGATTGTTAATATTTATGGGTCTTTTTGGGCAAACAAACCAATGCATTAAGTTGACCTTTGGGTAAGATGACTAGGATGCACTTACCTGAAAACTATACACACATTGCAATTAGATCTTAATCTCTTGTTGTACATGTTAAATCATGTAATTTACATGCCAATCATAGGAGCATTCCATATAGTCATCTAACAATATCCTATCTAATATATTCTAATATATTGAGGAGCTTCTACTCATGGTGTAGTCACCTAACCATGTGTTGCCAATGTCTGCCTGCAGCTAACCACCCTGTGACATCACAGAGGCCTAACTGTAACACACCCTAATGGTCACGACTTTGACAGCTCTCATACCCCCTCCTCCACAGTAGGGCCGTACACACCTCTTAACCCTTCAAGGGCCTCTGATGCATTAATGCATCATGTCCATTGGTTAATTGGAGTCTTAGAATGGAAAACAACCAAGTCATTCCCATATTAGGAGCCCAGTCACATAGTATTGTTATATTTGGAGCAGTTACTGCTACAAATACACATGTTGCAGACTGGTAATACCTACACAGCCGTTGTTCTGTTTACTGGTGTCTATTTTTACACATCCCAGGTCGCTTCAGGTACATACAGAGTGATTGGTGGTTTTGGGTTTTAGGTATTTAACACAAGGCGATCCTGGATAGTAATTGGTAGGTGTCACACACTGCTATTTTACAGGCTGGGTTTATATGTATACATGTTTATTTTAGTAATTGTTAATGTGGGTTAGAATTTTAGCACAAGGTGATCCTGGACAGTCAGCAGTACTGGGGTAGGCATCGCACACTGCTATGTACAGGCTGGTTCTATATTTTAGTGGTTGGTAAGGTGGGATTAGAGTCTGCATGCTCTCCAACACTTAATTGGAGCATTATGCCGACCCTTTTGCAGTGTGCTATCAACTCATATGGTCGTCATGATGCATGAATGTAGCATCATGATGACCGATGGGCATGATGCATTAATGCATTAGTGGTCCTTCAAGGGATGTTATGGTTGGTGAGTTGGGATGTAGTGGTTCAGGTTGGTGAGTTGATGCATTTGATGCATGGCCATCAAAATTTATATGATGCCAAACTATAGTCCATCCCTGATTACTTGTCACTTGTACATATAATAACTGCAACCTATAGTCCATACTTAACACATGTAAACAGATTCATTTCCCTTGGACTATGGGCAGAAGGAGGGGTCAGCTAGTGCTGGAGGAATGGATAGGCTTGTAGCTTACTGCCGGTGGGGGACCCATTCATATTTTTGAGATACAGAATCTTTAATATTATATAGGATTATGCAGTAATTTGTCACATTATTCCCCATATTCATATCTAAAAGTTGACAGATTTTTTTCATAACTTCCTGAGCACTTAGATTATAAGCATATCTTTGTAATGAATGAAGTATCAACATATAGTCCAAGTGGTAACACATTTGACTCTATATCAAGAGATCTTGGGTTCTATTTCATGCCAGGGAATGTAAGAACATCTGTGAGCCAGCAAGCAGAAATGAGGGTTCCTGCAGGATTTAGTACCTGTTTTAGCCACCAGGGGTCACTACTATGGGCTAGAATAGGAAAAATATGCCTAAAACTGCTATAGGCTACTTTTTTATGGACAATGATTTTTTTTATAAAACATTCTATTTTTTGGGGAAAGGGTCCATATTTGGCATTAAAAAGAGTGTTTTTGGGTCAAAATAGGCATTTTTATTGATTTCTGTTGCCATGGAAACATTATTTTCATTCTAAATAAGAAAATCGATGATCCCATTTGAAGGAACATTTCATAAGGTCCACTATGGTGTAAACAGAATGAAAATACCATTTCTACATCGAAAGTTATGGGCAAAAGAATGAAAATTTATGCTTATTTAGCTAATTAGCATAAATTATGCTAATTACAGATGTATCTCATGACCAATGGGACTTATGGCTTATTGACACTAACAAAATGGTCATACCTACCCATATTTAGCAAGCCATTCCTCCAAAACTAACAGGAGTATCTTCTCATGCAATATATCACTGTAAAGCTAGTGATCTGAATTTTAAAGTTGACTTCTAGCATGGAGCACCCTTTCTCCTTGCCTCTGCACATCTATACAAATATTTTGGGAACATTTCGATTTTCTTTTTTTTAATTTGGCTACCATAAAACGTTTTTTAATGTTTGTCAACATTTTTTCATCATCCAATTGATGTTTCTGGGACAAACCCCCTCTCTATCAAACGGTTTTTACTAACCCTGTTATTAAGCTATACTATCATAGAATGTGTTTGTCTGAAATATAGACATATTGCAACCCCTCTTTTCCCTCTGCTGCAAAACTTGAAATATGCAGATACAACCTTGTTGTACTGAGGCAACGACATATGGATGAAAATCAATATGAAAAGCAAATGCTGTCATTCACTGTTAGTATCAAAGACACACAAAAACAATCTATTATCCAATAATTTGTAATACACTAATGAGGTTTATTATATAGAAGTCATTCTACCCAATTTACAAATTGATATTCATGTAGTAGATTAATTTGTTATCATTCCATAATAAAACTGATTTAAACTAAAACTTTCCCAAAAATATTATTTAGATGACTTGTTTTAAGATAAGTGGAATTTTTATCAGTGGTCTCATGCATTGGTCATTTGAATTTGTGTAGAAAAGTAATTTTTGTTTAATTTAAATTTATTTTGAATATTTTGCAAATTTTGAGGGGCCCAGGGCCCTGTCTTTCCTTATCTTACAGACAGATACGGACGTCCGTATCTCACATACGGACCTCCCTATGTTGGTAAATCAAATACGGCTAGGGGGGGGTACCAGGTGGTATCCTAAAAGTGACATATGGACATCCGTATGTGACATACGGACGTCCATATGTGATATACGGACGTCCATATGTGACATATGGACGTCCGTATGTGTGGTCCGTATCTGATATTATTCTGTATCATTTTAATACATTCTAACATAAGGAAAGACAGGCCCCAGATAAACTTCCTTTATAATTGAGGCTGGTGCCCCTTTTCCTATGCCCCTGATTCATGTTCCACTTGCAATAACTACTACCCACACATTCACTTTAACTCACGGGCATGTACTTTTGTTTTCTTTATGCAGGTAGTCAATTGCAACACAGGAGCTTGATGATATCTGCTAGATAGCACATATTAAGAGAGGTACTCCAGAGAAGAGGGCTGGCTGAAAAACAGCACAGTGGTGCCACCCATATGATATTTTTATTGCTGTCATAGATGTTCTGTCGGAAATAAGATACATTAAGTATGGCTATTTGGGGAAACCAAACTTTGAGAGGCTTGCATTGTTGATTCCTGGATTCATCATGCCTTTTTTGGTAGATTTGAATAAAAAGATTCAGACATGCAGTCTTGAATTCTAAACAAAAGAAAATGTAGTTACAATACCCTGTCTATAAGGTGCACCCCACATTTAAGGCACACCCAGACCTTTCTAATATGATAAAAGGATATGTAAATGTTGTATATTTTATTCTAATCAATGGATCTTCAAAATTCAAGAACCAATAGCCATCCCAGTGCTTCCTTCACCCACCTTTACCACTGAATGTGGATGGGGGAATATTGCAGAGACTTTGGGGGAAAATTTACTCCCAGAGAGAAAATGTACTCCCAGTTTTGCTGCATCTAGAAGATGCACCAAAGGGCAATTCTTGCATATAAGACATGCCATATACATGGTGTATTACAGTATAATATTGCAAAGGCATTTTATGCTATGTTCCTGCCCCCTGGTGGCCAAGACTAGAACTTCAAATCCTCTATGTAAGAATGTATAGTAGCAATAGCAGTGTAGATGTAAGGGTAAATGGTTTTCCATGTTAAAAATCAATTATCAAATTGAGATCACACCTTTCAGTGTTATATTGCATAAGAAAATACTCCTGATAGTTTGAGAGAAATATCTTGCTAGATATGAACCCATGAGTATTTATAACCATATCCCCAATCTCAATATGTTCTAGCTCTATTTGGCCTTGAAATACATCCATTTATTTCATTATAACTTCTGGTGTAAGAATGGTATGTTCTTTCTGCCTTCACCATAGTAAACCATGGAACTTTCCCACAAATGGGTTCCTTGATTTTCTTTTGCTCCTTTGTGCTCCCCTGTGCTCCCTTGTGGCAAAATTAGGAAATAAATCTAGCACGGGCTAGGCACCAATCCTGTTTACCTGTTCGAGACTATATGTGTGATGAAAAACCTGAATATTTTCATTGCGGTGGAGCTTACTCTATTCAATATGCTGATGCTGGCTTTTTTAAGGTAGATGGCTCTAATGCCAATCATGTTCTCTGTGCAGGTTTCTGCACATGTGTACTTCTCTATGGCTAGTGAACGACTATACAAAATCATAGCAGGCCCATGAACCTGAGGTGAACTCTCAATCTTCTGTGTCTACACCAGGCACACTAACTAGTTAGGCCAAAAAGCCAGCTGGCTGTGTGGGGGCTTATGAGAAGTATTTAGCCTGCATGATGTAATTCTATTATTTTCAGGAGATTTTCAATGTGGAAAAACAATTCAAAAGTGCATGGGACCACATGATGGTAATATATTTTCTGGGTACAGAAAGTTGATGAAAATATTCTGGGAAAGTAAGCCAAAAAATTAGCTACTCTTTAATGAGATTCCATGCAAATTATGGCAAAACACTGTATAACCCTATGGTAGATTCATAGATAAATATCTCATAAACTAGCATGGGACCCTATGCTAGTTTATAAGACTGCTTTCTTTGTACTATTAGAAAGAGAAAGTAATTACAAACATCTGGCGAAAATTTAGCTACTTTTAGCCTATGGGCGCCATCCACCTTCCCCATTTATTGCCCCCATTCTAGATGTATTTATTACCCAAATAAAGGCTCAAATCAAAATATAAGTCAATGTGTCTAGTTTTGTGTGAATCTCTATATTGCTCAGAATCTATCAATCGAAATGATGGCGTTTCAAGGCTAGATCAAGACAAATACAATGAGGAAAGTCTCATCATAGGAATACAAACTATCGATTTCAAATCTTAAATTGAGGTTAGAAGTGGGGGTTATTTGCAAAGTATTTTCAATATTCCCGTGATATCACGTGAATTTACTGTCATTTCACGTGATCCCGTGATATCACGTGAATTTCTGCTCACAGAATCCCGTGAATTCACGTGTAAAATTCACGGGAATTCACGGGAACGACACCAGTTCAACACGTGATTTTACTGGTGAATTCACGTGAATTTGTTTCAAGGGTTTCTACCTTCATACTTCATACCTCACACACTCATGTGAGACAAGAGCCCTTAGCTCAAGGGCTAGGCTTGGACACTGTTGGGCACCTTATACTGTATCACCATCTACACCTCGTGGACTTCAATGAATAAAGTGGATATCAAACTGGATTCCTGATTCGTCTGTATTCATCCTCATTCATCATTTACGGACTCGTTGACAACGCCACAATTGCCAAAATGCATCCCAGTTGTGCTTGGACATCACTGTAAGGGTATAACCAAATGCTGTTTGTAGCCTTTTCTCTGTCCTGTTTTGTAATTCCCCTCGACAAACATCAAAAGATAACCTAACAATAGATCCCTGTGCAATATCTAAATTATGTACCTCTCATTTCTGACAATAAAGTACACTTTACAACACCCTCCATATTAGGGGGGGTGATAAATCTACTTTTCTTCAAGGATAGGCTCATACTATGCATTTGGACCCAAAAACACAGGAAATCACAAAAAAAAAGATTTTTAACCCCCCTAACCCCCCCCCCCCGTATGTAAGTTTGCCAATATAATGGAAATACAGCCCAATTTGAGCCTTTTAGAATCCTTATCAAACCTCATTATAAACTCAGGAAAGTGGTCAGAAATATTCATTTGGGACCTAAAGAGACCCTCAGAAGCCATCTAGTTGTGATGATAAGGGAATAACCTCCCCTGGGGAGGGGGGTCATCATTGCTAAAATACCGATAAATCAGCTATTTTGGAGGTATTAGGACTTATTCAATCAAGTGCTTTTTCAGCCATGATACACCCTACTGAGGTCAGATTAGGCAGTTTAGACCAGTATAGAGCCTCCTTGAACAGGGGCATATCCAATGGAACCGCCCAAGACCCCCCCTCACCCCCCACCCCGAAAGCCCCTGTAAATGGGCCTTACTATGAATCTTAACTCTAGGAAGTTTGGCCTGGGGCCCTGTTTGTGTACCTCACACTAGATCCACTTTTCCTGCATGTACCCCCTAGACCAACCCTTCTGAATCCACCTCTGTAGAAGCCATCATTAAAACCTTTTCCCTACAATGACCCCTCCCCCAATATCTAAGCTAATCTTGCTATAATGAATAGCTAAGTGTATAATTTGATTTATGGCCAATAAAACTTTCAAACTCAAACTTTTGGGCCCCTGTCAACTATCCTTTTCTTTCCCATGTGTCTGTGACAGTTAAGTTTCAATATATTTTTTTTGCATCTTTATGGTCTTAGTCAATTCTTGGTATGCCTAGACATTCATTTTGGCTCATCTACTTTGGATTTTGATGGAACCTGCTGACCAGTACATGCGTAGTGATGGGGGTCTTAGCCCCCCGCCTCATTTATTTAATGAAATTATGTTCCCAGAACAGGCAAAGGGAGTAGAAAAGCATACTCGATGATAGAGTGCAATCAACATTTGGACATGCCTTGTTTATACTGCATATTGTAACAGAACGTGGGGTGTAGGGGGGTGGGGCGAGGAGTGGGCAGGGGGGGACTTGGGGATTGGAGGTACAAATGAACATTTGGCCCTTTAGGAAGATCTCCACTGCCTAATCTGATCTTCTGAGGTGTCATGGTGGAACAAGCACAGGATTGTATATGAGCAAATACCTCCAAAATAGCTGATTTATCGGTATTTTAGCAAGGCCGACCCCCCCCCTCCCCAGGGTAGGTTATACCCATATCATCACAATAAGATTGCTTCTAAGGGTCTCTCTACTCCTCAAATGAATATTTCTAACCACTTTGATGAATTCCTCATAAGGTTTGATTAAGACACTGAAAGTCTCAATTTGGGCTGTATTGCCACTATATGGGCAGACTTCGGACCCCCTGGTCAGGGAGGTTCAAAAAATTATTTTTGTGATTTCCTGAGATTTTTGGGTCCAAATGCATAGTTTGAGCCTGTCCCCGAAACCGAAAGGCAACATTTGCCATTTAACACTTTTGCTTTGCAGACACCCTGGGCAGCAGGGGCAATGCACGAATGATTTATTCTACCTCTACAGGTACATGCCCTGTAAGAAAGGAGATATGAATCATTCACTTTCATCGAAGGTCATTAATTTTATCCATTTTTGAAAAAATGATAGAATAAAATCTGTCATATGTATCCTGCCCTCCACACACAAACACACAAAAGAGTATAACTGAAACAAAGCTCCAACAGCTGATGAGATATCCTCTGACTGCATCTATAGCTATCCATTATCTGCTAAAAATTTATTAATCCTATGAAGTTTGTCGACTTCCATCTCGGCTTTTAATGCTGACAACCATCTTCTTTCTCATGTCTTCTTTCATAATTGTTCATTTCAGGATCTTTAATATTCTGGTGTCTCTATTTGCTTTATAATTTTTTTCCTTAGGATCCGATTTTAATTTGGACTAAGAACTGTGTGTTAGCTTGGATGCATAAGACCTGTTTTTAGGAACCATTAGGTAAAAAACCCTAGCTTGAATTGCTTTCTTTGGATCTTCAATACAGCAGCCAGGGAGGCCATTACATGTATGATGTATGTTGGAGTCATTAGGTTCATAGATTGTAGAGGTATTCATGAAAACATTTCCTTTTTGTCTTCCATAGGTGGTAATCGCTGATAGCCATAGTCTTACAACCTCCAGGAGTCCAGAGGCGTACATGCCTGTTATTCTGGAACCAGAAGTCAAGCTAGTGTGTCTATTCAAGACATGCAAGCTGCCTGACAACTTCAATGAATCTTGCTGTATAACGCTGTGCGTTTAAACTACATTGGTGATCTGGCTGGCCTTCCTTCCCACTTTTTTCACAACAAGCAGGGCCTATTACCAGGTGATCCTCATCTCTTCAGCCCTCCTTCTAAATGTCTCTGTCACCCTACTCTGTCTTTACTTCCCCAGGGTGTGTGCCCTCTGGTCAGAGCGGTCTGGAGGAGCAGGAGCTGCAGTGTGAGACTACCAGGGGTCTCTTGTCAACTTAAAGGTCAGACTCCATGTTAAATTCTTGAACAGTGTTAAACCCTTCATCAAAAGCCCATTGCCCAATCCCTCTCACTATTTCCCCTCTGGAATAGCTGGTAGTCCCTACAGCATAAGCAAATAATGCTGGCCTGTCTCAAGAGTCCATATAATGTAACAGATATAGGCATTGTCAGAGACTTCTCCCAAGAGGTTTCTCCAATAACCTGTTGACTCCTTTTCCTGGAAACATTATTCTTGTAATCAATCCTCACACCCACAGGGTATTACTCTGCACGTCATCAACATCCCTCGACCCAACATCCAGGTATGCTTAGTGTGTCTGCTGTTCAATATCCAGCTCGAGAGAAACCACCCTATGAAAAAGCAGACACTATTATATCCATTGAAATATCTATATGATAAGTGGTATTATTGGTGTGGACCCAATTGCACATTTCTATGTGGACAAAATGAGTGGTGTGTATTGTAAAGTCCAAAGGTTAATGACCCTAACATGAATTTATGCCAGAAAATATTTATGCCAGCAACCATGAATATTCCCATTAATATTACCAAGACAAACTGTCAGGGCTTGTGTTTCAATTAGATGACAAATACAAGGTGAATATAGATAAGAAGAGTGCTACTTTATACTTTAATGTCAGGAGAAAAGCAGACATTGAGGAAGTTTAGGTGATTGATTGATTTATTTATTTCATTGACATAATTTCATAGTATACAAGAAGGAATGTGAGAGTGTGAGAAAACTGTGCACACCCCATGATAGAGGAAGGGAAATTGTTGCACACAAGTTACTGTATAACATACATGTAATGTAAAGTAAGTAATTTGCAATACTACTGGGAAGATTGTATGGTACTCATTGTGTTTAAACCCCAAAGTATAGCTAGCTTTAGCAACCATTATATATGACCACCGGTGTTGAGGAGGATTTGTACCTCTTAGAACTGCTGAAAGGAGCACAACAAATATAATAAAGATATACTTTCCTTGTATATCTGGATGTAATATTATGTTGACTAAGATATTGGAGTTCTATAGATCTATATACCACTAGCCCCTCTATTTAGGGATTGGTATATACTGGTACTCGTATTAATGACTGTTATGAATGTTCCATTGGCTCCAGTATGGCTGTAAATTCCCAATATCTATTTTTGTATCATGGATTTTTCATTAGTGTGATGGTTTGACTGAAAGATAGGCAATGAGCATGATGAGTCAGAGTGGCTATTGTTTCCTACTTACAGCAAGTATTGTTAATTGTGTATGCTGTGAGATACCTGCTTGTGTAAATAATATGTTGCCATTTAAAGGATACGGTAGGTCAGCACACTAAAAAAATAGGATCTTATTAAGCAGCATAAAAAAACACATGCCTGTGTATGTAAAACGAAGCTTATTAGAACCAGACTTTTATTAGTTTTTATGGGGAAGTAGATTACAATTTTTTCTGAAGTAGATTCTATAAGGATTTATACTCTAGATATTATATTTTGATTCTTTTAGCATTGAATTTTGTCATCATATGTATACAGGTACATATGGGATGGGAAAGCTGCCACGTACAGTGTCTATATAGCTGTTTTATATCTCACAAAATTGGATCAACCACAGTTCTTATATAGTGTTTTGTACTTCAATCCTATAGATCAACCCTTTGGTCATCAGACACACACTCTGTAGACTCTATGGTAGAGCGTACACTCCCTTTTCTACCTCTCCCAGCCTCATCACTGAAGTCTCGAGAACAGCGGGGAGCAGCTCACGGTACTTACCAAGTTGTACTTTCATTTGCGTTACGGGGGATTAAGGGTTGTAGTACCTTATCTGTATTCCCACTACCACCATAATTATTAGTGCCACTAATAGGGTGGTTCACCTTGCTGGTAGTTGATTCCTTAAGTGTGTTTCCAATTCACATTATGTACCATTATCCTGATAGAAACAATCAGTAAATTGAGCACCTTAATCATCAGTGCGTATTGACTGACATAACATAAGGGAAGTTTGTATGGAACTTTCATATTCTGGCACTGTACTCAATTCAATGAATCTCAGTCTATTAATCAAGCATTTAGAGCGCAAAAATGGTGTGTCCTAACTGCCGAGAGCTGATGGAATGGAAATGGTAATCAGAGAGCTAAGGACAACGACCTTCAAAGTTGAACAAAACATTGGAAAGCATTGCAATCATAAGGATAATATTTTATCTATCAGTTCATTTCAGTACCCAAATACGATTTGCAGCATCATCTATCAAATATTCTCTGCTTCCTCAGAAAACTAAGTTCTCTATGAAATACAGCAAAGGGTAAATTTAAGTACAGGCCTTCCACAGTATGCAGTGGAAATCACAGTAATACTAAAGACAGCAAAGTGCCTTAAGGCCAAATCCCACAACGTGAAAATGATTAGAAAATCCTTGTGATATATTGTATGTTGTTCATTAGCCGATGTTGGGGTAGTAATATCATCTAAGGAAGTCCTATAACGACTAAGAATCATTGCCAAAGTGTTGTTATTTCAAGAGTGCAATACATCAAAACCTTTTGATATTTTCCTTACAAGAGTCAAGAAATGTCTGTGATATACCAAAATTCCCTGTGATTTGGAGGAAAACAAGAATCTCTAGTAAATCACAAGAGGTCTGTTCTTTTTTCATTAATCAGGATCCAAGTTCCACACACTGTAGTTATAAGAATGTTGTACTTGTGAATCAAAGTAGCAGTTAATCAGTAGAGTGATGAATTTCACAGACATTTCCCTTTCAATACCGGCTAGCAGTGGGATTTGAGGATGGTATGGGTTGTATGGGGACCCTTGCGATTTTGGATATTAACAAGACTCCAAGGCTGTCGATATCCAGAATCACAGGCTTTTCAGACCAATTTTTCACGTAGTGGGATTTGGCCTTTAAAGTCTCCTATTTGGAAATGGAATCAGTCAAGAAAAGTCTGTTCCTCAACTTGAAGATTAGCCTGTGACAGACTTATTAACGGTATCTACAATTTACGGCTTTGGAATTTCTGATTGTAGTTATTTAGTTACTTAGGTCTTGGAGCATTTGTCAAGTTGATTGTATTGCAGTCTTCCTTATAATAAGAGATGGATTAAAGGGAAGTTCTCTAATTCATGTACTATCAGTATCCTAAATGTACATTCTCATAATTCATGTATACATAGTGATTTTTCCCAGCACTCAATTATTTGTATTGAATCTGCCACAGCTATATTTTTAGCAGTGGCAAATTGAGGGGAAAAAAGAAGAAGACCTTGTCACTCATTGTTATCTGCTGAGTAGCTTCACACAATCTTCACCATAGTGGTGAAGGACAGCTGACATAGTCAGCATTTACACTATATATTCTCATCTTGTCCTTTCCTTTTTTCCCCTTGCTATTAAAGGGCTGTGCTGTGGAAAAGACAACATCTCAGACTTAACATGTCTAAGCATCACAGAAACAAGCTAGTCCAACATATCTATGCAGCAGATAGCAGCTCAAAAGAAGTGTATATATTCTCTTAGACATTAAGGGTCCCTCTTTTTATTATAGATCTAGACACATATAATTATATAGGCTTGTACGTGGCATGTTCGTCTCCCACACACATTACGCAGTTGCTGGTCTATATGTGCTTGTCATAAGGTGAGGCTCCACTATTTTTGCTGAAAATCGGAGCTATTCTCACAAAAACAGACACAAACACAGATTAAAGAGTGGTATTTGTTATTATTTCAAGGTGTAAATAGAAGGGTGAGAGCTTTTTGTTCATGTGGTAGAAGGCTTTGTGTACAATCTCAGGCACATTTTTGTTGCCCAAAGATGTTTTTGTTTACTAAATCAAGTTGACCTATTGTAAATATTGCAGACTTTCACACTGATGACTCTCTGCAACTCAGTATCAGACAGGTTTGATTTTTACAGTACAAGACCCTGCTATCTGTGTGACTGCAGTGTTGTTATTTATAGTTTGCTGTGTTGATGTTTATATATTGAACTCCCACCCAATCACAGAGGCTATGCAGGTGCAGGTTAGTTGGTAAATATGGCACATAAGGAGAGAGATCACCCATAAAAAAAACCTGAAAACTCATGTTTACAATTTTGAATCTCATGTTTACAATATAGAAATGTAGAGTTTGAGTTTTAACAAGTTTATTGGCAGAAATCATACATGTACGTTTTTCAGATCGGCCAAAACACGGCAACAGGAAAGAAATAGTGTAGTGCTCAATCAGGTTGTACAAAGTTACATCAGGCAGGCATCATTTTGGGTGTAGATCATTACGATATTACTAAAGACATAACTAAAGCCTCTTAGGGGCTGTATGTATCACCATGATTTGCACAAGTCGATTATCCGCAGGCAGCATGTATATTACATCTTTCAAAAATAATTGCGTAGTCTATCAAGTGACGGTTATACACCAAATACATTCGGATTTTGTTCATGAATTCTTTCTTACTGCCTATCTGCTGAGTATTTGCATCCAATTTGTCCCAAAGGACACACCCCCTGTACAGTGGTGACTTATCATACGCCAAACACCTGGATCTGGATACCTTTAACTGTTTTTTAACATTGCCGCGCAAGTTCCTGGCAGGGAGTTTGACACAGTTTGGATCACAAGAAACATCATACATCATAGATAATAAGTTCTTATCACGTCTAACCTTTAGCATTTTCATGTAAGTTCTAACATGGAGATCGTATATAGATATATCCCGAGTATTAAAGATTCAAAGACATAACCGTAGGCAATGATTCTGCATAAGTTGTAAGCGGCCAACAGTGGATTTAGGAACACTTTCATGTAGAAAACTTGCATGTTCCAGCACAGGTAGAACCATTTGTTTGTATAAGGTCAGACACAGCTTATTATCGACAAATTTCCTTAACTGTCTTAATTGGTACATCTTGTAGGGGAAACTAGATATTATTTTTTCGTTGTTTCTCCGAAAATTAAGACCATGATCAATGATAACACCAAGGTAATTGAATTCATCAACCACTTCAAGGCGCTTACCATCCAGTTCAGCACTCATTATACTCAAATTGTGTCTGGCATTAAGTAAATCACTTGCACACCATAACAACTTTGTTTTTTTCATTATTGATAGTAAGCTTGAACAATTTACACCATTTACTGATACTATCCAGATCAGACTGTAATTTCCTTAGTACATAATTGGGGTCGGTATCATTGACATAAATAGCGAGATCATCAGCGTACAAACAGAATTTGCAGGATTTTATAACCGACACTATACTATCAATATATATTATAAATAATAACGGACCTAACACGGACCCTTGCGGGACGCCACACGTTACAGCCTCTTCAGCAGATACACGCCCATTGGCAGTAGCATATTGCTTTCTGTCCTTAAGATAAGAATTAAACCAGGATACACACTGTACAGATAAATGCAAATTCCTAAGCCTTCCTAGGAGGAGGGAGTGGTCGACAGTATCAAAAGCCTTTCTCAGATCTAGGAAGACTACAGCCGAGCACTCCCCCCTGTTAAATCCTTCAAATAAATCTTGAGTCAAAATATAAATAGCACCTTTAGTAGATCTACCTGGAACAAAGCCAAACTGTCTTTTAGATATAAAATCATTATCCAGTAAATACCTAATTAACTGGCGGTGGATTGATTTCTCAATTAGTTTCGAGACAATATTGAGTTGACTCACTGGGCGCCAGTTTGAGATATTCAGCAAATCGCCTGACTTTGGCAACGGAATTACATTAGCTATTTTGAACATCTCCGGTATGACACTATTAGTGATTGAACCATTAATTATTTGAAGTAGTATATGTGCGATATTTAACAACACATTTTTCACCACATTTGCTCTGATGTGTTGAATACTCGATGATTTTACAGAGTTGATACCGTTAATAATATTAGTGCAGGTTAATAAATCAATAGGCAACAATTCAAACAACTGGTCACGTTCAGGGACATGGGAAAGTATAAGGTCAGTAATCCATCGATGGTCGGTGTTACTGACAACTGGTATCAGATTCGCAAGGTTAGGACCAATAAAAGTATAATATTTATTTACAAAGTCAGGAATCTCAAGGTCAGGGATGCCAGTACCATGCTCATTTATTAATGACATTTTTATCTCAGTGCGAGGTCCCTTCCATAAACTACTTATTACATTCCAAAAACGCCTTGGGTCAGTTTTGTATTTATTAAGATTCCTGGTTATCTCTTTTTGTCTGTTCAAGACCAGCTTATTTTTTATTTGTTTGTCCAGGTCTCTAATTTTGGCTCTGAATGGATTAGCATCCTGACCTCTGTAACCCCGGAGTTTCTTAAGAAATCTTTTTTTCTTAGCAGTCAAAAAAGCCAGATTCTGATTAAAACCAGTAGGTGCATCCATATTAATGGCCATTTCCTTAACTGGGTGATGTCTATCCAGGTACACACGGATGCAATTTACAAATTCACTATAAAGTTCACCTGGAGAAAGCATATGGTTTTCAGTGAGGGCAGTATTATTCACATAATTATTCAAAGCATTTTGATCAAAATTCTTATATGATCTACCAGTAATTGAACGAGTTTGACACCTCTCTATTCTTCTTTGTTTCTTTATAGCAAATACAGGGAAATGATCACCAAATTTGTTGTCAAGCAGACCATTTGTGGAAATATGCGGAGAGTTACAATAAATATGGTCCAAAGTAGATCTGCCCCTGGTATGATAATACGTTGATCTAGTACGTAAATATTTCAACTTGTTTTTCCTTAAAAAAGATGTTAGACTTTTATATTTACTACTTGTTCTAACTGCAGAATTAACATTTAAATCCCCAAGGATCCAGACCTCCATCCTGCGAATGTCTGGATGATTTAACATTTCACTCAATTTTTTATAACATAACCTTACATTACCATTAGGGGGGCGGTATACAGACAATATCACACGGTGCTTCTGATTTGGAAATTTAGTTATTAATCCAATACATTCTATGTCTTTATTGCTTACTGTTAATGCTGCATGGCCGAAAGTGTAATCTACATACTTATTATTAACATAACAACCTACTCCACCACTCTTCCTAAGGCAATTTAGGCGATCCTTCCTATACAGTCTCATATTATTCAAATCGACATTATGAGTTTGATCATGTCTGTCTAACCAGGTCTCCGTCACGCAGATGTAATCAAAACCAAGATCGGAGCGTCGTAAGTCCAAAACCTTATCATTAAGACTTTGTACATTCATAGTAATTAGTTTCAGTCCCTTCAAGCTATTGATTTTGTCACAAGAGTAGTGGCTAGTCATACTTAAGAAGCATTAGTGATATAGGTCGCTTTCAACCTGACCCTGTTGCTCCTACCTTTCAGAACAAAAGTAAACATACCTAATCGAGCGCACAACAAACAGAACATGATTTACAGAGAAATGTGCAATAGGAGCGACTAATGGCACTCAATGCAATGATGAGGGCCAAGAAGCCAAGAGCAACCCGTTACGAATAAGTAAAGTAGTGGCTCTATGTGAACACCCTATACCCCAGGCACTATAGTGATAAAATTAGGTGAGAATGTACCAAAAGATTGTGTAGTGGAGCCTCACCTATGATTATTACTGTGGTATCACCCCACCACTGGCCCCAATGATTATTTCTAAAATCACAGTGGAAGGATCCTATTTATTTGGTACGTAATATTGTGGTAGCTGGTGTTTCTGGTTTCTTGTTCACTATATGCCACACAGACTAAACTGTTTGGGCCTCTAGTCCACTGTTGGACCATAAGGTTTGAAGCTAAGCACAGTGTTTAAAAGAAATCTGTAACAGAACAAAACATCAGGTAAACATATGCAAAACAATGGCCACATTCATCAAAAGCTATGCTACGCTGTGAGGGAAGCCATGCAAAACGACACATGAACACCACACATGTTGAGAATGTCCATATTTAGCTCTTTGAAGAGAATCTGAAAATTGCTCTCAAGCCCCTTCTTTGAGGTGAAACTGCAGGGTTCTCTTTATCAACGAATTCAGCAAGCGCTTCCATGCTTACAGTGTTGGCCATACAACAGAATGGAAGATTATCACAAACCCTCACCTTTTAGACCAAGTCCTCTTGGATGTGATATGCTCAATAACTCTGAATATGTGACTCTTCAATATCATGTGCCTGCATGAATGACTCGGATCCTTTTAAAAAAGAGGAACTTTGGGTAATAATGCTTCACAAATTGCAATATTTCAAAAGCCCTTTCTTACGTTTCTTCAGGAAATGTGGGAGTTTCTGGTCACGTGTAAAGATAAAACCAAAGTGGTTGTGGTACAAGAAGGGGAGGATGCTGAGATGAAAATCAAGCAAGCTTTCCTAATCGAAACCAAGAGTTCAATGACATATGAACAGTTCTCACGAGACTGGGACAGTTGGATAACAGTGGATGACCTGACAGAAGTACCCACACGTACAAAGCTGAATGCCAGCATCTCAACCATGGTACCTGTATTGATATCAGGGCATGATGGTATCTCTGATGGTTGCTCCTTCAATGGTAGTGGCAACAGTGATTCAGAGATCCTAGCCATTCCATTAACATCCACTCCGATGTAAGTATGACTCTCTCCAATACAGCTTTCCACAGATGTACCCTCTGAGTAGCAAGGGCTCATCATACCCTTTACCCAGAAAACCCTTTGCCATGTACAATTTAATAGAAATGTTATACAATGTACATTTATATATTGCACACTCTTAGAACTATGTATAAGAAGCCTTTTATTATTTCAGCTTTGTCCCCCTTTGTATAGCCTTATGGAACAGAAATATGTCATAAGTTTCTTGTCTAATCCCTCCTGATTTCCTTACAAATATCAAACTTACACAATTAAATTTCTCATCTCTGGATTGTTCTCATCTTAAACTGAATCTAAAGATCACTCTCAGCAGGATAATCAGGCAAGCAAAACATGATACCAATAGACCATATCATATGGTATCTATATCAGTTTGTGCACAGTTTCTTCATTTTCCACAGTCAAACACCTGAGGAGGCTGCGAGCAGAGTGACAAGGCCAGAGAGCTTAATAATTTGCTTACCCCAGCCATTCTCCTTACCAACAGAGGTACTTGGCCTTCCATCAAATGTACTGTCGAAGCTGGCTTACCATAAAATGGTATCTCCAAAAGAGAGGGGAAAGATTACTGGTAGGATCTACAATTATCTGACAACCACCTATAATAAGTTGTAAGCAACTTAGAACTGTACAACTGAAGAGTACACTCTCCTTGCAGAGACAGTGCTGAGGAAGTACCCCTACTTGATTGAGCTAGTCATATGCTGAGACACAGGTAGCTGAAACATTTCCTCTCCGTTCTATTGATAACCTGCATATAAACGTTTTGTAACATCGCAAAACATTTCTATTTAGTTCCTAGGTTTGTTTAACTCTTTTTAAATCGTACAAAAAAAGTCAAAACGTGTACAAAAAAGGTTTTTGACATCCTATAGAACATTTTTATGTTAGGTTAAAAAAATGCTTTTTTGACATGAAAAAGTGACATAGGAACGTTTTTGCAAACTCTTTTCCAATGTTGAAAAACCAATATTGAAAAACTTTGAAAACATGTTTAAAATGTATTTCAACCAAGCCTTTTAACGTTTGCAAATGTTGAGAAGTGGGGATCCTATAAGGACTGATAATGCATTAATGCATCATCCCCTTTGGTAAGCATAAACATGAATGCAGCTATTGCAGGGCCACATCCATATACATGTAGTACTGCTTTGGCCCTTTAGTCCGACATACTTCACATAAATGTACCTTTTGTTGACAAAAAGATACATTTGTTGCCCAAAAATGTCACTGCAAAAAATGGAACTGTATTTGAGAATAAACAGGTTTCCCAAGTAGGTTTATCAAAATTCAGACTCTGGAATTGGTTTACACCCAATGAATAATGAGTTTCTCAATTCACTTTTTTCCCAGAAAGCATGGCACAGAGCTATCCTTGATAAATTCAGGAACCAGCGGAAGAGAGATGAGCGTGGGCAACTGGAGGTCATGGCCAGGTGTGAGGCCTCCAAAAGGAAGCACAAACCGTCTACATCCATCAGTCCACAATGTAGGAAGCGCCGGGGTTCTAACTTTCTGCCAGACCAGCTGGAGGGGGAGGACAATGACACTTTGGCCATCCACAACGACTACCTGAAAAAAACAGGCACGTACACCAAATCCGGCAGAGGCAGAGACTGTGACATCAAAGATGGCTAAGACTTTCCCCGATCGTCGGTGCCTTGTCACGAAGGAGGCCAGCATTGGAGAAGTTCTAGAACATTATCCAATATTGTCCTCTGCTGAACAGTTTGTGTAGATTCTAATCTGACATAGATGTCATTTATGATAGTTTCTCTTACCAAATAAGGCTAAAATATCAAATATTACATAAATTGTTAAAACCAATGTAAATCTAAAAAAGATTCAATCAGAAGATAATTTTCTTTTGCAGAGAAGAAAATCTACACTGTAAATAGTAAGTGCTGTACATCTACAGCAAAAGTTGCTGGCAGCTGTGGTTCCAGTAGATTTTGCTGTAGGTCTACAGCAGCTGACTTACTGTAGGTCTACAGCAAACTGACTTACTGTAGGTCTACAGCAACTGACATGCTGTAAAGGTACAGCAACATCTCCTCTTGATCTACAGTACCTTCTAATGTTGATCATGCTACTGTTTTAGTACAGCAAAAGTTGCTGGCAGCTATGGTTCCAGTAGAATTTGCTGTAGATATACAGTAGATTGGAATTTGCTGTAAATATACAGTAGATTTTAATGTTACAGTCATTGCATTTTGGTTGGCCTGACCAATTTGAGATATGTAGTTGGGTCAGCTTGATAGCCACCCATGTAACATCATTTATGGCTAAATGGGTTTAAAACTAGCCATTGAGTATCACACTTAAGTCACAATGGGCAAGTGTGACAACAGATACATTAGTTGATACCCAAGGAAGCTGGGTATCCATACTCATATTTAATTCCATGCCACAGGAAAGGTGTGTGTGGCAGATTATGGAAGTTTCTGCCTGAGTTTACATAGATGAATGAAGAGTTCCGCATATTATCAAACTAAAATGTAACATGGTCACTATTGTGCATTATTCAATTATATCACACATTTCAGCTCTTTTTCATAAATGAAAATATATCCAGCATTAAGGAAAATTCTCTCCCTAAGAGATGCTAAGGACACCTGGTGTCAAGTGATAGAACCACAGTGTCTACAGCAATACTTGCTGTAATCCTGCATCTACAGTAATACATTCAGTAACTGAACAGTAGGTGTTGCTGTATTTGAGGCTACAGCAAATATAAGAATGAAAACTGCTGTAAGCCCACAGCAGCACTTGCTGTAATGTTGTATTTACAGCAACAAAGTTGGTACTTGTACAGCAAAACTTGCTGTTTGTTAGACTACAGCAACTTCTACTGTATGATAACAGCAAAATTTGCTGTATGTATACATTAACTTTTTACAGTGTATTGTTATCAGAAAGGTCCATACATATATGTTAACTTTATATATGTCTGTTTTTCCTTTCAGCTCATCTCGGAATCTCGGAATTTGAGAGGATATCGGAGAAGGATATGCAAGGTGTGGAAAGAGGGACTCCAAAGCTTCATGCCAAGCATTGCCAAGATTTATCCAATGATAAAGAAAGCCCCTCAAGGCAGAACTGGTGTGAGGGCCTACTCCCTCGTCACCAGATACCAAGATAGAAAGAGAGGTATGTATCTCACTATGTGTAGTAATAACATCACAACAATTTAAAATGGGGTAGGAGCAAATATGGCCAACCATTGATTTTCAATCTACTCCTAATGCATGTATCAATATGTGTCTAAAGTTCTAGTACTTTAAAAACAGTGTAAGTATGGCAAACCCGTGCCGCTAACCAATTTGTGTTATATTTTTATCAAAACTTCCTAAAGAATCAGGTATTAAAACATGTCAATGACATTTTTCTTACAGGTTTTTATTCATACCTTATATATGATGGTGAGTTTGGGCCTTTTCTTTTATTCATTGAATACTCTATTTTTTTAATAGTTTTTTAATAGTGCAGCTGCCGCCAACTGAGAATAGTAATTACAAATTTCCTCTCACTTTTCAGTCGCAATTTGGACGTTGGGACTACTGACTCTACCTGGCCATGTGTTTTCTATTTACAGATTCGATACTTGAGCCAACTGGCTTCATATATCCAATAGGACTGAATCCAATTTGACTTTTATGTAAAACAGAGTCAACAAGGATTGACTCTCCCTATTGGAGGAGTTAATTTGGCTTTGACTCATCTCTTAAGATGAGTCAGACCTAATCTGACTCACCAATTGACATGAGTCAATCATATTTAGACTCTCCTACACAAATAAGTCAATTGCATGAGTGAGTCTAAAAGTGAGTCACCTCAGTGAAAGAGCTTTGACTCTGCTATCTGAGTCAAAATGACTAGCTTAGTTTTCTCAGTGTGCATCATGCCGGCCCTACGGGGATGAAGCAGCTCTCAGAGGGTCAGCATGATGCGTTGCTGTAGTAATGACACACACTTCATAGGTGCATCATGTCAACAAATGGTCAGGAGGCATTCCTGCATTAGTTTGCCCTGCTCAGCGAGTAGTTACTATCAACAGGGGTAGTAGTCTGGCAGCCATACAGTTCCTAAACCTCCTTTCAATAAAGGAAATTCCCCATTTCTACAGTTCAAGGTAAGGGGGAGGGGTTGCTACTGCTGGGGCAATAGCGTTTTGTGCACTCCACAGCAGGGCATTGTAAAATTTCAGCCACCTGCATAAATCATCATGATCCCCCTGTTATGAAATAACCATGGAATGATTTATTCATATTCAAAAATATGTGTCGTATTGTGTCAAGGCCAAAACGAATTGCCATCAATTGTCATAGAAAGCAGTTGGAATAAAACAAAATGAATTAGATTTTATTCGCGATTAGAATTAGAATCAACGGCTGCATTGTCACCTATGAACAAGACAATTAGTCATCAATTAGGCCAACTATTAAAAGGAAATAGAATGGAATAGTATCTTCTACTTCTTATTTTAGAAACCTATCCCTAATTATTGATAAGCACATCTCGCGCACTTTAGCTGATTATTTGGAACCTTTTCCCGATCCACCCCCAGTCTCTGTTGAGGTGCAGCTAGTTTAGACCCTTCCATTTGATTCTTTTTAATCCAGCACCAACCCCAGGATGTTGGCCCAACACAGCCTGTCAGAGGAGGCTTTGTGAAATCTAGCACGCAGATATTGATTTACCTGAGCAAACACATTACCTGATCTTTTTAAAAGGACATCAATTTTGATGAACATTATGGCAGCTATGTTTTCCCTGAGCATATTTACCTCGCGTTGACAGAAATTTAATTCTCATTTCAAAGTCAATGTTTGTGGGGATTTCTAATCAGAATTTAATGGGGTTTCTGCCCAAAGGCTTCTATTGCTTCCCATGTCCATTATCATAAGATCCGACAACTAATCAGTAGATAAGGTAAAGCCTTAGCTGCGGTTTGCTACATGTATAGCAAAACCGTAAACACATATATAAATGAAGCAACTGGGTCAGAGGAATAAAAATGATTTATTAGTCATATATCTATTTTGATGATTGATTAATTTCTGTGAATACTTTATGCTGTTCCATTCACATTAATACTAAAGGCAGTAAAATCTCTATTTATGACATCAGAAGACCACAGTAGATGGTAAGTTTGATAACTGATCATGATATATGCCTATATCCAAGTGGAATATACGAAACTACAAACGGCCTAAGTTATCAACCGAGAAGAAGGCTATCCTTAGGGTCCTCTCACAGACCCTTAAGTGGAGCCAGAAACACTGTTTCTCCTCTGGTCACAACAAAATGCATCATATCAATACTTTCCCAGAATTGGCACATTACCACCTCTTCTTCACTTGCTGTCCCCTCGGGGTATAAGCTGTATGACTGAGATTAGGTGGTATAATGGAGACTCCCAGTTGCATCACCGAGCCTAATGGCACTTATGGCTGTCTTCTATTTCCACGGGCAGCATAAATAGGAGCATCTGTGTCATTGCCACATAGTATCATGTCAACATACAGAGGGAATCCAGCACCTGACCCCAAATATGACTCTTCAAGGGCTAATACTACATTAGAAACTAGTCAATCTTGAGAAGGAATTTAGATGTCTGCAGCAAGAATAGGTTGACAATATGGACAACAAGGTTAAGTAAAAACTAGTACCAGTTCAATACTTATATCTACGGTATAAGGTCTTAATGAAAACCAAGACACCAGTTGCCTGAAGAAATGTTATAGGACTATAACTGTGAACACTGTTATCTAGCTCAAATCCAATTTCCCTTTGTACCATTGGGATTATGAATACCTTATTGTCACTTCAAGTTCTCTGTTTAAGTTGAAGAAGCGAATAATTATAAGAGTCATGTAAGAAAGAGATGCATAACCATGGAGTGAAAAGATAATGACGTACGAAGATGATTCTATACAGATGAGGGAGGGGGGGTTACAGCCGGGGACTTCCATCTATTTTTGACAGAGGTACTTATACTGTCCACAGATATAACAAAATGCTGTAATTATGATCACCGTGCTATGTCTCTCTCACTATCAGCAATGCTAGATATTGCGCAGGGTTACCCCTTCCACCATAATGTATTAATTAAAAAAGGTTGGGTCATTCTTATTTTTAGATTTTCTCTCACATAATTATCTCCACTGTCATTCAACAATGAATATGACTTGTGCTCCACGGTGAATTCATAAGGAATGAAAGACTACTGGCTGCGTTCACTGTGGGAAATTATCCAGCTACTTTACACGTTGATGTTTCAATGAGCTGGAAGCCTAATGGGTAATCTGGAACATGTTCAGCCAATTAATAATGTTGCCTATGGAGTAATGGTAATTTAGAATTCCCTTGCAGCACAGGAAGAGGAAGTGAATGACAGGTTGTATATTGTGTTTCAGGAGGGAAGATGTTATATACCTTTCCAGCTTATTGTATGAACCTGACGCCTGAGGTTCATCTCATGAACTATGGTGGACACAACACCTACGCAAAAAGACATGGCCTGTGCGTGGAATAGACGGATCAAAGAATTTAATGTGTTTACTGCAACAGGTGTCAGTCACCACAGTGCTATGTATTCAAGGCTGTGTTGTAGGTGATAAGAAGAGGGGCTTTTGGGAAATCATATTGTTTTACATCGACCTGTGTTATACAGTAGGAGATATATCCTTTAGTTGGGTACCTGTGTAGCACTCTATTAGACCTATCTGTCATAGGAGAAATCACCAGACTAATGCATTTTTCTTTACGATTTTACCATGTCTACACATGTAAAACTGATACTTGAAACATAGGGACATCTTACCTGTCTGGTCATAAACATAAATGCAATAGGTCTAACTTACACATAAAAGTCACGTGAGAAAACGTGAGTAATCAATGGTCAACTGTTGAGTTTATTTGACCTGTGGGGGACAATACCCAAATCACAAAGAGTTGAAATGGCCCCTAAAATCACAAAATCAATATCTTAACCCACATCGACCTGTTTTGACCCTATTCGTGTCTATAGATCTGTCCCAATTAGGTCAAATCTGGTCAGATTAGCTCAAAGTTGGTAAAAATAGGTCTAATTAAATCAATACAAAAGAGGTCAAATTCGCCAAAATTGGGCAAATATGGTCGAATTGGGTTAATTCAGGTTAAAGTGAGTCATATTGGATATTCCAGATAAGACAGGCCAATTTGCCCAAAAATTGGCCAAATGGGTCAAATAGGATAAATTTGGTCAAATCGAGTCAAAATGGGTCAAATTAAAACAATTCTGGATGAAACAGGTCAAATTTGCAAAAGAAGGATCAAACCCGGGAAATTTGGCCAAATCAGGTCAAATAGATCAAATTGGGTCAATTCTAGGAAAATAATAATGATTTCGGCAATATTAGCCAATCAGGTATAATTGGGTCAAAGTAGGTCAGAACGGGTAAAGGTAGGTCAAATTGGACTAATTCTGGATCATAAAGCCCAGAATAGATCTAATCTTACCTATTTTAACTGCATTCGCATTTAGGGTAGGTGGCAGGTCAGTAACGGAGGATGAGACAGACTGTCATTCTGTAGAATCCTAATATAAACACCTCATATTTCGGATTTTCTAGTATATCTATAAAATTCATATCATTATGCATGGTGTCCGGGGAGGAGGTGCATCTTTCCCTTCAGTCTGTGCTTGTCCATATTATAATTTATTCCACGATTTCTGGGTTACTGGGTGCTTTTTGGTGGCTATTCCCATCCACATATCTGTCGATATTGCACGCTATGTAGGCTGTAACATCAATTTTGGATAACCTGTGCCCGGTGCGGGTTATCCTGGATAACCTGTGCCCGGTCCAGGTTATCCTGGATAACCTGTGCCCGGTCCAGGTTATCCATTTCCCTCCATGTCATATGTTACATGTTAAAACCCACGGAATATTCCAGGCCAGGGTAGGGATCGAACCTGCAGTCTCACATCCCAAATCCAACTCCCTATGCACTGCGCCACAGGGACTGACGAGAAATGCCTGGTTCGAACCACGTCTGGATATGATACAAAGCCTGGCAAGGCGATGACTGCGTGCTGTCCGCTACCATAACCGCAGGACGCATTCAAACATAGCCAAGCCGACACGGCAGCTGGAGGAGGAGTCACGGTGGTCTAGCGGTTAGCACGTTGCACTCAGCCGTCAGAGGTACACGGCTCGAGTCCCGGTCTGGGCACATCTTTTTTTGACGTGTGCGCTGTTGCTGTCCGCTGCCGGGCGAGGAGGTGTATTTTATACACAAACATAACAGCGAGATGCGTCTTTTTTCGCCGTGTGCGCTGTCGCTCTCCACTGCCGGGCGAGGAGGTGTATGTACCGATCATGCACACACAATGGCTGGCATCGAGTCCCAGGGAGGGGGAATAATTTTTGTTTTCAAATTGAATTTATTGGTATTCTATTGATTATTTATTGGTTTCGTGGAATAAAATAAGTAGTCAATGGATAATTCATGACTCGTGTGTGTTAGCAAAGGCTAATAACACTCGGCCTATGGCCTCGTGTCATTATCCTTCACTAACACACACTCGTCATGAATTATCCATTGGTTACTTGTTCACTATACAATGGTAATGATAGAAATATATAGGACTCAGTATGGAGGCCTAGTGGAGCTGCCATTTTGAATTTCGCTGGTTGAGGTAAACCCCATTGATAAGACATACCATGATGGGTACCTTGTCCCTGGTTAACACCCACTTCCAGGGACATGCTGGTCCCATCTTATCAGTGTGTGTTGCCAGAACCAGCCCCAGACCAGCTAGTGGCCAATAGAATAGGATAGGCAGATACAGGGGCTGGCAGGCTCGTTGATTACTGAAATGATGGTTTATTTACAACTGATTTGAAACCATGTCACCTCAAAATATCTTTGAAAACATAACTTCATGTATATATGAAGCAATTGATACCAATGGGGATACATCTATTCATGGTAACAGTAAAGTGTAACTGGGAATAATTGTAACAAGAAATACAAGCTGTTGAAGTATGCATGGTTCACGGAGGACGGTGTCAGTGGGTCTGTGTGTGCTCTGGGGGCTTGGGGAAACTTCAGTCTGGATGGGTATTTATAAGGTATTCTGCAACCATCTGCTGTCAGATCTTCTTCTACCATTGGGGACATATTCAATGTATTAGAGGATGAGTTGAAATATCAATTCCTCTTCAATATCAATCAACCAAAACATTTTTCTTTAATGTATATACTGTAGACTGTAGAGGTTCAGGGAGTGAGTTCATCCTTTAGTTCACGTGGGCCCGCCCCCTGGTGATAAGTGCAGAACTAGAGATGGACAGCCCTATTTGACCTGCTTTATTTGGAATCAGTATTTGACTTATTTTCACACATGTTGGCCTAATATGACTTGAACCGACCAATATAGCCCATTTTCGGCCAATTTCTCCTGTTTTAACCAGAATCGATCTAAGTTGACCATATATTTGATCCAGTGGACACATTTTTGTATTTAATGTATGACTTAATTTCACTCAATTTACCCTAATTTGAACTATTTGGACCAATTTCACTTGAATTTGACCCACATGGTGTTAGAACTATAGAGAACGAAAATGACGTTGATAACCCGTTTGAAGGATAGGGTTTTTGAGAGATAGTAACGTTTTGAAACATAGGGACCCAGACCTGTCCCTATCTCACAAATGGTCCCTATCCCATAAATTAAAATTTGTGAGATAGGGGCTAAATGGACATGGCCCCTACATCTCAAAATTTTATGGGATAGGGACTTTTTGTAGGTTAGGGGCTTTAGGTGGGTCCTAAATCTCAAATTTTGAGACTTAGGGGCCTCACACCCCACAGACCGCCTACCCCCACGCCCAGCCCCTCTACCTGGGATTGTTTTCATGAACGAGCTATGCCTGAGTAAATACTATTCATTCTGATTTTCCTCTATTAGCACATCCTCTATTAGTACATCATATTGGGCGTCTGTATCGGTATACAATGGATGTTTTCTATAATTCTGATTCATGGAATTCATACCAAATACGTCAAGTGAAAAAAAAGTCATTTTAAAAGCATTACGTTATCACTTTTATGTCCTCTCTCTCTTCAGACAAAGCATCGGTCCATCAGTCGGCACACACAGGCCCTTACTGTCGTCTTGAGAAATGAAGCCGACAGGACGTCTCACACAAGAAAAGCCTGTTTGTCAACTTTAAGATTAACTAATGACAGACTAATTCACCACCTCTAGAATAACTAATTGAAGTAACTTGATTACTTTAATCTGTAGTAAAATGTGGTGCCATCTTATTCTTGGATGGGACATGAATCTAGGATATAATTATTTTCTATTTTCTATAGAGGTATTTGTCAGCAGCTATTATGCTTGTATCAGGACCTTTCCAGCAGACTTAATTTACAAATTGTTAATCCTTTTATACCATGCTTTCTCCACATTACATCCCTGCAAAAACGAATTCCAATGGCGCCAACGGTAACGTGACCAGCTGCTAACTTTAACCGATGCATCCATTAGCCAAGAGAATGGGATGAATTGTGAAATTCTACCATGCAGATATCGATTTACCCACAAAAATAGAAATGTTGCCTGATCCTTCCAGTACCACATGAAAAAGACCATGACAGGCATGTTTTCCTTGGGCATATTTATCTTGCTTTGACAATGATATATATCTCATTTTAAATTCAACCTTGTGAGGATTTCTAAGCAAAATTAAGTTTCTCCTAGGTCTGCCTCCATTTGCACTGGCGTGATATTCCTCTGGGATTTTGGGATTTATTTCCTTGTCCTTTCTACCGCCATTCTTTCTTTATAGTTGTTGTAAGGTTGGGAGACACCTATGAAAGTAAATTGAAGAAGTTGAATGGTTTCTCCTCTCTTAAACCTTCCTTTTAAATGTACCAAACCAGAGAAGAACATGATAGATTCTCTTGTGAATCTAAATGATAATGCCGACTGTCATGCTCATATTATGAAAACAATAATTATTATATATCAGTTTGTTATCTTCATTTATCATTAGGCGTGGTCAGTGTATTAATTCAAATGGCATGGTTGGATAGATAGTCCAACAAATATCTGTGCGCATCGAAATGTGTGACTGATATCTTCAATGAATCTGCAAAAAAAATGAAAATCACTGAATCAGAGGAAAACTGACCTTCTGGTATATTCTCATATTCCGATAAAAGCTGAAGTATGGAACCGGCTTTGTCATCTGTCTTGAAGATGATGTAATGATTAATAACCGATTATTAAAAAGAACCCCCCCCCACCCAGTATTCGTTCAATGGCTGTCATATTGGATCATATAATTCCCTCTGCCTTACATATGATACATGCCCATGTCATGTGTTGTGTAAAATTGCACATGTACAACGTATACACAATACGACATGGCCTACTAGTATATGGTGGATGCACACTGTATAGATAACGTGACTTCTCACGAGAATTTTATATAGAGCACAAGTGATATAGAGTATGACATTGTCATTGTTATGCAGTTGCATTCTTAAGCCTACATTGGTGAGTGTGTATGGTGCCTAGGAAGTGTAATATTATAAGCTAGAGACTGGGTAGGGTAAGTTAACCTAAAGAGGTCCACATACCTTGAGGCGTCCACCCCACAAAATGGCCATAGAAATTGCTTTGCTACTTCAATCAACATTACTAAATCATTGAAAGGCATTGAATCAACCAGCTGGTAGTGTTGATCCCACAGCAAACCCCATATTAATGATGGTAATATTGGGTGGACTTTTCAAGGTATGTGGACGTCTTTAGGTTTACCTACCCTATTTTGTTTTATTCGGATTGCCCTCTCCCCTAAGTGACTCACACTTGAAGAGGCAATCGCACTTCTGTATACATTATATTTGACAGCCATATTTGTAATTACATGGCATAGGCTAGGTCGTCAAAACTGACCCAAGCTCCCGATTTCATTAGAAAAAAAAGACATATTTTTTTACAAAAAATAGGATTATAATTAGAATACAGATAACAAGGCCATAATCTAACAGAACTATGTGCACCGGACTGTCTGATTTAATATTAATTGATCTAGACTACTATCATATCATAGGGGCAGGGCATAATATTATCGCTACACCATACGGGTTCCAGATAGTATTCATGTGGTGCTACATGGAATTTAAGACATCCCATATATCAATAACGGACTGACTATCTATAAGAAAAATCATGATACCAACAGGTATTCTGTAGAACTCTGATCTAAAAAGTTGTCTAACTTGTTCTCCTTTAGATGTTTCATGATATAAAGGGGATGAAGGGTGTTAACACTGCCCAGTGGGCACAGCTCCACTTAAGTGCCTAATCAGCCCTACATCGTAGGGCTTACAAAGGGTTTACAAACAGTCTAAATTGTAATGGTTATGTAGCCCTGCATTTGTAGCACTTATTAAGCCACTCACCTGCTCACCTGTGGGGCTTAATATGCCCTACAGCTAAGGGATTGGTTCGATAAATACTTAATATAGAAATTAAGGACAACTGATGATAAAAGCCCATCATTTCATACGCACAATGATTTCAGATAGAGTAATATTCAATTTCTCATGCCATTCTGAGTATTCCATAAGTAGTTTGTACATTCCTGGTTTGAGTTTCCATGTTGATCCTTGGTGGGATTTGAACTTGGTACCTCTTGATTGTCAGTCCTTTGCTTTCCCTTCTAAGCTATAGTGAGGCAGCTGTTGAAAGTGGCACTATCAATGTATACTATTTCAATCACAGACCAACTGCAGTGAGATGCCATTGGTCATACAATGCTACCGAACTGTTTATAGAGGAAACTGATTTAAACAACATGAGTTATTGAATGCATATGCACTTCAAAGAAATTAAATGAATATTTAGAATTCATGTGGCCAAATTTCTCAATTAGGCCCTGTAGACTAATGTGAAATACAGGACTGGAGTGGAGCACATGGGCATCTGTCAGCCAACAAGCTACCAGTCAGCAGATAAGTATTTAGCAGAAAGGGGGATTCGAGCATGATGGGGTATTCAGATCTCACTCTATCCATTGGAACCAACACCAATTAACACTTTGCAGGCTACTGACCAATGCATTAATGCACAATGTCCATTGGTTGACATGATGTATAAATACTATATCCATGCATCAATGCCAACCCTACAGGGTTGATACTGCCCCACAGGGTCAACATGATGTCCCAATCAAGTCCTTACTCATTACTGTAGATATCCAGAGAAAAGGAATGGCAATGTTTTCAGGACCTAGGTGCAGCTTATATGTCAGTGGGGCTTATACAGAGGGCTATGCTGTACTAATCTGGCAAACATGTCTGTATTATATTCTATAATGAAACTATGGCACAGTTTCGGTAGATGGACTGCTGAATTGAAATTAAAATAAAAAAAACATCACCGTGACTTGAACTTGCCACCTTCAGATCCTAAGTCCAATGCCCTATGACATGAGCTAACGAGGCATGTTGTGTGAGTGGTTCTAAGATATGATATAATATTAGACATTATGGCTAAAGGGACTAGATGATATTAGGGAGGTTTAGCAAGCACTGCGTGGGCAAAATAACGCAGACATGCAGCATACCTGCAGCACTGGTGCGTCTGCGTGAAACCAGAAAAAGGTGATGCACGTCATGGTTGCTAAACCTCCCTAATATAAAGGATATTCAATATACATGTAGAGGAATGGCTGGCGGGGGGGGCTAAATAGGGCCTACACAATTTCCTCACAAACCAACTATAAATATGTATCCATGGTCAGATTGTGGGAATAAGATGGCTTTACCTGTTTGGGTAGAAGCACCCACTTCAGACGCTCCTGGCCACACAAGAGGTGACCATATTTGATGCTCTAATCCTAAGCCTTCAAATGTGGTGAATTTTACCTTCCATTGCCCCAGTTGATGCATGATACTTAGCCACCTATATCCATGAAGAGGTTTTGATATATCTCTCCAATATATATGAACAAATAAGCTGTACATATTTTGTCTTCAAAACATCAAATTGTCCCTACAGCCGGACAGCTCATGCCAGAGGTGACCCTAGAGTCAGACACTATATTATCTACATGATACAGACATAATGGGTCACTAAATGTAAGGAATTATATGAAGGCATGTAGCATGTAACACTAAGGAATCCAATCTTATACAATACTTCTCTCCAGGATACTCTCAGATATTTAAATTTGCATACCTGTACCAGGTCAGTTTATGGGTTCAGATGAGCATGACTTATATGGGCAGATGGAGTATTAATTAGATTTTGGTGTTAGATAGTAGGTAAAGGTATATTATGAGCGATTCTGTTTGTGATGAAATATCAATTCTAAAATTATTTAGATTATGATATAATTGTGTCCAGGGTGGCGTGTAATTGGTGTCTGACTGTAGGTATAATATGAAGGTCCTATAAAGATAACTCCCATAATGCAATAAGAGTGATTATTCGGGTTTGCCCAGTCATATTATTAGCAAAAATGTATATATTGCTATCAACATGTATAGAAATTCTGTAAACATGAAGGTTAAGACACAACAGTTTGACAAATCAAACCAGGAGCTTCATTCACTCACCATTCCTCATCCTCAAAATATAACAAAAACACCATGGGTTTGCACAGCTGTAAAACCATGTATGATGTGAGTTATTTATCTCATTCCTCATTTGTTAGACAGTATGATAGCTTAGTTTTCATGTGTAGTTCAAATGATAGCTAAATCCCTTATATTGATTATGTAATTTTATCCAAAAGGTGTCCGAGTTTAGGTGTCTGTCCGACTCAGGGTGCCTGTACCCTACCTGGCTAGCTCATGAGACAGAGCTCTGAATCTCAAATCCAAAGATCCCTGGATCGATTCCCACCAGAGTCAAAATACCAAGAAGTTGACTGTCATATGTACCAAGTATTTGGCACTGCAGATGCACACCTTATTAAGTCCAGTCATCAAACCCAGTAATAACCACTCCATTTACAGGCCTAATTGGCCATTACTAATACACTCATTAATAAGCTACTAATATGCTCTATGTCTGCAGCCCTTCATTCACACCTCATAAGAAGGCCTTACAAGATACACTTATCAAGAGCTCCAAAAGAAGCCCTTATAAACCTATAGCAGTGCACTGACTAATAAAAACTTAATTTGCAGGGCTATTTATCCATTCAAAAGACTATTGTTTATAAGCTCTTTATATGCCCTGCTGTCATAGCCCTGCAGCTGAAGCTGCTATCCAGGGCTACAACTGTCACATGTTATAAAGGGCTGCATTTGCAGCTGGATTTATTTGAATACCGAGTGATGCCTGAATGGATAAATAGGGCTGCACCCTCTTGAAGCACAAATTCAACTACTAATCAGTGGTATAAACAAAGAAATTGCAATGAATTGTTGTTTTTTTGGGGTTTTTTTTCCTGTTTGTTTACTTTTTCATTCATGAAATGGAGAACAACCCTCTATGTAGAAAACAACCTGATCGAATGGACATAATACCATAGTACAATGTACCTCGCGCATCTCCAAAGAGAATGGATACATTTCTAGGAATCTAATTACCTTGTGTGTTTCCCCACCAGAGTATCTAATGCTATAAAAAAAAACTAACCAATTCCTACAGGAAGGATCCCCTCACAGGCTCTTCAGGGAAGGAGAAACACTGCTTCTCATCCTATCCAGGGGCGAGGGTAATGAAAGTGACTATCTAGTAGCGTCACAATATATCACATGAATGGTTTCCCAAAGACTGGCAAATTGCCACCTCTTCTATAATAACGGTCCTCCAGGGGTGAAAGCTGTTTGGCTGATATTACATGGTGAAAATAATGGCTTGGCAGGTTCATTTTCACCAGTGCATTTCTTTTATTTTATTGGGAGCAAAAAAAAATGAGTATTTTTTCCTATTTCTGGTAGTATTGTGTGAACATACAAGAGAATGAAGAGGTCGACCCGAAATAACTATTAAGCGGTTAGAACTATATTGGAAACTGATCGAGGGACAGGATGCAGTTTGATATCTAGGCCGTAATCAAAAGTCAAGCTGACAGAGTAGAGCCGTACCTCTAATTCTTAATGTGGATATTTTTTCTTCAAAACCTTCCATAATGTTTCACTATTGCAGGGTAAGATTTAATTCCACCAACTTGTTGATTTCATCCATAAAATTGTCTGTCAAAGGAGATTAAACTTAATTCCCTTGAGGTTGGAGGAAATGGTGTGCCACCTTCAAGGATTAGGAGTGGTTAAATAACATTTAACAACCCAACGAGATTAAAAACAGAAAAAAAGACTAATATTATTGGGGAACAGACAAGGGTCTATGCATTCTAGCATTATTTAGTCGAGATGTGAAGAAGGAGTTGTTTATTGTCTTTATAAAATATTGTACATTTCATTCCAATGACTTAAGTACCCAATTAAGTTATGTCTAGACCAATCAATGGCCCTTGACTTGTTTACAGCTATGGTGACCTTGCTGAGGTGTGCACTACACTCCTATAATGCACTCAAGGTCACCTCTATTGTACAGCAGAGCACTAGCAGCCGTTTTATAAAAACAAATAAGGAAGGCCTTTTCTTTGCTATAACAGTTCGGTTGCTTCGAGACACTAAGGAAGCCGAGTTAATATTTTGAAAATGAACATAGCCTCAGGACCTG
The DNA here is from genome assembly GCA_949317995.1 of Acholoe squamosa. Lineage (NCBI taxonomy): Eukaryota > Metazoa > Annelida > Polychaeta > Phyllodocida > Polynoidae > Acholoe > Acholoe squamosa. The sequence goes on along the minus strand of OX439038.1, from coordinate 63,128,917 downwards.
ATTTAGATAGGTAGGCCTAGTAAATATAGTCATAAACCTAACCTGAGGACATTTCACAGGGATTCAGATAAGTAACCCAAATCTCTGTGATTAATATAACACATTAGCTGTGTCCTTGTGCATCGACTTACTTATGATTACAATAACAATCGCCTCGGGATATGAATGTAATTGTTGTCAAAACACAGAATGCCTTATGGGCATTGCCATCTAGCTAAAATCTTTTTCTCTTGTATGGGCTGATAGCACCCTAGGGATCTCAAATACTACTAAGTTCATTATCATCACTATCAGTTCCGTTTTTAGACGAAAGAGGAGAATAATAAGAAGAGACATACAAGATGATTATATAGACTATGAAAGATACACTGTTACAGGACTCTGTATGATCATACAGCAGTCTTGCCTGTTTGATTCCATGAAGAAAAGGGAAAAGTAGAATAAGACTAAAGGTTTGATTTATCTTTTGCCATAGGTGATTATGGCTGATGATTATCCTGATTATCCCAGGGCTATCACATTTTCCCTGAAACACTGCACAGCATATTGTCCCAAAGGAAGCTTATGAGTTAGGGGGGTTTGGGGGAAAATGGACATTGGGGAGATAAAAAGATATGAAATGTAAGGCGAGACAATGGTAAAGATGTATTATTTAAGAAAGTAAGTCGTATTAAAAGTATGAAAATAACGTTGAAATAGTGGCATAAATGTGGGAGAATAATATTTGTATGTAAGGATCCGGCTCTAACGGGAATCAGTAGAAGGGACCGAATAGTAATCAAAAAACAAATAAGAGATAACATTTAGGAACTAGGTGATCAGAGTCCATGGGTGACTCATAAAGAGCCAACATATATAAATAAGACTATGTTCCAGGGTGGAGTCCAAAGTTCAGTCTGATGTTTACCCTTATGGGGTGATCAGTTATGTACGGCAGAACACACTCCTATAAGGTATCCCATATCATCTGGGGACTAAAGTCCAGGAGGTGTCGGCTGAAAGTAGCCAGTGTTGGGGGAGTATATAAGGCAGGTACAGTGCCAGGAAGGGTATGAATTGTCAGGGAGTAGCAGGAAACACAGTTCATCCTGGAATCAAAGGGGAACATTGTATAGTCATCAGCTCACAAGGAGAAATTATATATTTTGGGAAGAAAGTTATTAGGCTGTGCACTGTGATTTGAGGTGGTCTCTGGGAACGTAAGGATTCAATAGGAATTAAATAGATCTACCTATCCTCTACCTAACCAATACCATCGTGATTGAAATATAGATACATACATCACATTGGATGTTAAGAGTGCTCTTCCTCACTCAACCAAGAATACATTAGAAGTTTATTATTCGGATTATTCAATGAAGTTATGAAAGTTTATGAAAGACAGTGTCGATGATTGGAGATCCAGTTAATGACTCTATTTGTGAAGTTTAGATACTAATGAGAAACTACTAGAAACAACGAAAATTTGGGAGAATTGATAATGATTTAAGATCTGTGAATGAAATGTATACATGTGCCAAATGGAGTTATCATGAATCAAAGCAATGGAAACGAAATGAAATGACCAGGATTATCTTTTGACATATACCTGCGGGTGCAAATAAAACTTCAGAGCTGACTTTACCCCTTGTGTCTTCTTTTCATATTGGGCTTTGAGATTTAGACACAAGTCTTCACCACTTGACACTAGTGAATTCCCCATATGATCCCTTAAAGTAGTTGAAGTACGGTGGATAATTCTAGGTTATTACCTATTTCTTAAGTTACGGTGGAGATCTTCATATAACAGGTTAATCCATACAACACCAAACCTCTCGAAACCCTCCACCCTCCTATAGCCCAGGTGGTGGAGAAAATGACTGTGTCTCCTAATGAATCAGACACCATTCCCGGAACCTCAGGGCACTGCACCTCTGGGGGGACACCCGCAGGAAGTGATTCAGCACTGACTGATTCTAGCAGTATTAATAGTAATGAAGAGTACCATAGACAGGAGGACAATCAGGTTTCTATAATTTGTGCATGAATAACCGGTGCCAATGAAACAATGGAAAACCTGATTGGAGAACAGGAGTGTCAGGAGTGCAGGAGAGCAATATAATGGCAAAACAGCAGAGGTGGTAAAGGTAGAGGAACAGGACCAACATCCTATAGTTAACGAGACATTGAGAACAGGAAATCAGTTAGAGCTATTGAAAGGACCAGGAGCTTATTCGGGTGGGCCTGATCAACCTACCAGAAGAGCTACTCGGTTGGTCGGACCGGCTGAGCCCATTCAGTTGGGACCCAGAGACACACAGGTACGGATAACAGCACCGGCGTGGAAATCGAAAGAGCTGTCGACTATAGAAGAACCTACTCAGGTGGAGGACGCCAGGAGTCTCGACTCTGGGCGCCTTCATAGAGATCGAGATTACCTGTCAGATGAGGAGTCGCTGAAAACAAGGGCTGAAGTACGAAGGAGACTCCTTACCCCCACCCCACAGCCGCCACAAGCAGAGAAGAGTCAACGTGAACCAGTGGATTCGACCGGGACTAGCAACGTTGCGACCTGGGGAAAATCACAAGACCTAGGAGTGCCAGTCTATGGGAACTCTGACAGTCAGGCAGTGAAGTGTCCAAAGGCGTCACTGGGAAGACTAAAGGTTAAAAGATAAAATAAGTCAGGTGACGTCCGTAGCAGACATAAACCCCGGGGATTCCAGTGCCAGAGCCCACAAGGCTAGTGGCAGTTATATAGCTACTGAGCGGGGAATTGAAGCAGATAAGGTCGAGCAAAGACCTAATATAGTATCAGAAGACGAGGAAACCCGTATATGACAGGATCCTAACCTTTTGCGAGCAAGGAACCTTGTGTATAATTTTATTAATGCAGCATTAGCAAGTGTGGTCGGAACTGATGTAAGTGTGCCGTTAACAGTCACTTCAGACCCTCCAAGTGGAATTAATGATTTACCTACCTTGAAAAGTGAAGAGGTGCCGGTCGAAAATATAGGCTTTGGCACCGAGGAATCTTCAGGAGGAGATTTGACCGAGTATCAGGCAGTGTTTCTTAAGTGGACTGGATCAGAGGTATCAGATTCCTCTCCGGGCGAGAGTAAGGAGTCCACAGGGAGTACGAATGAACTGTCGGAGCTAATATAACTAGCCATGTTGCTGCCAAAGAGCATGTTGTGAGTGGTGGAAAACCCGCTATTGGACTATCTTCAACTTTAGAACAATTGGGAAGAACCATAAAGGAATGCTTCACGGTGGAACGGTCACCATTGTGACCGATCATCAGCCATTGGTGCCCCTACTACAACAAGCGTATAAAGCACCTTCCAAGGGCTGAAGAGATGGGCATTGGTACTGAGCAATTTTGACTACCAGATAGCATATCAACAGGGAAATAACCATTATTTGCCTGACTATTTGTCGCGGGTGGTGCTCAAGGGTACCCCCGAGGTAGACTCTGATGACAAAGAAGAGTTCGAGCCGGAATTGGGGTGCGAGCTACTTGTTGTCAACCCGGAGGTTGATTTAAACCCTCAGGAAGAACCAGAGCATCCTCCCAAGACGTTTTGCTCTTACTCAGAAGATGATGAGATTCCAGTGGAAACCATTATATTGGAGCAGTGGCAAGATCCAGAGTGTCGACGACAAATTGAATGGGCACTCAATGATAAGCTTCCTAACAATTGGGAAGATGCTCAAGTAGTGCTGTGCCAAGCTGAACACATGGGTCTCGATGACAACGGGATACTATGCAAGTATGACAACGCAAAAAGGAAGGGCAAAAGAGAGTGAGTGCTAATCAAACCAAGAATAGTGGTACCACCATCCCTAGTGGATAGAGTGCTATTTTTGATGCATGATGACATTTTCTGTGGGGGCCATGTGGGAATAACCGCATTGAACACAAAATTAGTGGAACGATTCTATTGGAAAAACATGTATGCCTCGTTGGTCAAATATGTGCAGTCGTGCGAGCGGTGCACGTTGAGGAAAAGAGCACCCCATTTTAAATCACTGGCTAAGACCTGGGACAGACCGCAGTACCCATGGCAGGTAGTACAGACTGACTATGTGGGACCGCTAAGTAGATCAGCAAGAGGAAAATATGCATATATTCTCACCTTCATTGACTTGCTCACCAGGTGGCCGGAGGCCTTTCCCACCAAGGACAACACGGCCGTAACCAGGCGACCTTCTTTCTACAACAAATTGTGTGTCGATATGGAAAGGTCGAGAGACTTCACAGTAATCAAGGAGCCAATTACATTGCAAAGATGTTCAGGGAATTTACCCGGTGCACTATGTGTAAACAGAGCTTTACCAGTGCTCGGATGCCCCAGGGCAATGCACGAGCAGAACGCCTACACAAAATACTCAATGACTCTATTGGAGTGTATATATAGATGAAGATCATGAGTATTGGCCGGATATGTTGCCAATAGCCCTGTGGAACGTTCGCTTGGACGTACCGGGTTCTCACCATATACCTTACATATACAATGCAGCCATGGGATATCCAGAAGAAAACCACTTTGATGTCACTGCGGAGGATAGAGAATGGTTTCTGCGAATTAAGCATTGCATTGAATAGTATGATGAGGTTGCCAAAGAAAATACCCATAGGTATGAGAAGGCCATGCGAGCACGACTGGACAAGAATGCTAGGCCCATTCGATTCAAATACCCCAAGGCCAGCGAGCTTGAGCTTGAGCTTGAGAGTTCTCATGTCGGGAATGGACATAAAGTGATTCCATAGCAGTGTGGGGAGTTCCACTCCTAAAAGTCCACCAGCAGACATAGACATTTTCAGAAATAATGAGTGACAATGAACTGCCTCTTTAGAAAATTTGCTCATATTCGGATTGAATTCTAATTTAAAGTCGGAAGTGGAATTATTATAAACACCAAGAGAAAAGTTATGTAATCTGATTCGGAGCGAGCTATGGATATTAGTGTTAGAACAACCTCGGAGAGACTGGACTTGTCAGCCAGGGGATGTACTGCCTGGCTGAGGGAGAGGGATGGCCAGCGACAGTTACCAGCGCCTCCTTGACTGAGTGGAGCTTATGCCGGGAGCGAAAACTGTTGCTCTACTCATGATCAATCTATGAGGACGTGGAGGGGCCACAAATTGGTATCAGAGTTAAGGAGACCTCCCTGAAATCCACGGTGAGCTGTACCCTAGGAGAGGCAATTTTCCTAGGCTGTTAGAAATTACAGGGACAGACAACATGCTAACCTTCGGACGAACCAGTGACGTCATGGAGTACGATATCAATGCAGACGCCGCCATGGATTTACGCATTGTGGATGGGCAGCGTTTAAAAGGAGCATTAATTGTGAGAGCTGTGAAACGTTATAAAGTTTTTAAAACGATATTATTTTAGCTTAGTTACTGTGTGGTAAAGGCACAGAACCACAATTGGATGGTTGGAGAGGTATGCACTGGTGACCCTGCCTCTCTATCAGTTAGAGCGATTACATTGAACTTATCAGAGGGACTGTGAGGATCTGTTAGAGCGGGATAGAGATACTGAGACAACTACATGCTAATTTCAAGAAACAAGTGACATGTATGAAGCAGAGACATTTTGAGAAACTCTGTATTACGGTGAGCTAAGAGAAACCATGGAAGTGTACGAGAACAAAAGTATAAAGGACTGACATGAAGGTTGACCATGGTTTTTTTTGAGAGAATGACTAAAAAGGGTATTATGAGATAACCTGAAAAAACAATTGGCTGTGCTGAGGCATGAAAAGAGAGTGAAGGGCCTCCCTAGTCCACTTGAAGGGGACTATTCCTCAACTTTTTCTATCCTTTTTCCTGCTAGAAATATATATGCATGTATATGTAACCCTGAGCGAGTATAGGAATATGTTATTTAGGTTTTTGGATATTTGCATCCTATTGTTAAGCTAGAATATGGGTAAGAGATTGTATAACAAAAATAATGGTAATTGAATAAGGTAATGTCAAGAACAATGCAAGAATTACAAGTCTCACACGTACCACAAATATAGTATTGCTTGAATGTATTGTGGCGTAGACCAAGGGCTTGGCGGAGGAGCTGGAACCACCCTGGCGTGGGGGCGGTGAGGCCGTTAAGCTCGGAGTCATGTCAGAAGCCAACGATGTCTACATGTTGGCGGAGTAAGTCCCCCGACGCTGGATTAGTGGCTCTCCATGCTAGCGTTGGAGGATCGGCTAGTGTATATAAACAGGGAGACGATCCACCGTCAGACAGTTCGAGTTACGAGCTGGTCGGGGACGTTCTCCAGGGCTGGCCTCCAGTATTCACCTGCAAGTATTGGACTTAGATGGTGTGGCAAAAACTGCCAGGTAATAAAGTACAAACAGTTGAAATCAAGTTGGCGGAGTGGTGTCATCCTTTATTTAGACAGAGTAGGCGAATGCTACAGTATGTTATGAGAGAAATGTAAGATTTCTATGAATTCTTATATATATATATATATATATATATATATATATATATATATCATGTTTTTAGACCTCAGTCATTAACACCAGGATGGTGTTTTGTTACTTCATTTTGTATGGTCAACATTGTTTATGATGAGGTGACACTGGAGGGGATTGGTACTTACTTAACGTCACCCATGGGGATGAGATGAAATTGTGTAATAGTGTAGCAGCTAGGGTTGACCTCCATATGTATGTTCATCTCTGAGTTTCTTGACAGTCATTCTTTTGGGTACTGTGTTGTTGGATGCCCTATATTCATGCTTACTTTCTTAGATATCCTCATCTTTCTCAACATTTTTTTTTTCTTACTTTAATCGCATTGTTCATAACAGCGGTAAACTGTTCTAGGTCAGTCTTGCCTGTTCTTAACCCATCAGTTTTACCCGAGTTTTATTTGAGTCAATTCTGTAATAATATATATTCTGTGATAATATATAGTGAAATTGTTCACAGATGGTATCTGCGATTGATATAGAGGTTGAGTTTTTCTTTGAGTTTTGTGGGGTGTGACGGTTCTTTTTTGTTTCCTCCATTCTTATATTTACCTATCGAGGGTCTCCTTTAGTTGCTCATCCGCTACAGCTATCTTGCTGAGAGGAATCCTCCTATAAGGGACTTGGATAGGTTGTGCATCACCAGTTTCGATGTTATGCAGACATCGATTGGTGTGCCCTAACGGTTCATCTGGACTCTTAAAGACATCCACGTGCTTACGCAGTAAGGCGGACAGCTTCAGTCTTTCTTCTGGTTGGGTCAAGTGGGTATCACCATACATATCCAATAGCCAGGTAGGGAGCTCCCCCGTGTGGGTGCTCGCAATTTCTGCTGTCTCGACGTCTGCAGCTTCTTGCTCGAGACGCATCATTACAGATCCTACCTCTGGCGAAGAGAATTCACCATTTCTATCGGCATATTGTACGGTACCGACCACCTTGCCTTTCTCCAGGACAATGTCTGGATTCAGTGGATTACAGACGGGAAACACTGTTCGACGGACATTGCTGACAAGGGCAGCCTCACCAACCAACCCAAAACTTCTCAGAGTTTTCAGATCAGGTTTGACTATGCCCTGTCGATCTCTTTCCAGACCCTTGGATTTTACCAAGACATTGCATCAATGCCTAGCTGGTATCCTAGTGGTCTGTGCTACTGAGGCAATCGATGATATTCTTTTTAGTTTGCACTGATGGTGCTCTTCTTTCGGCTCTGTCATGACCAATTGACCCGTTCTCGGGTTAAGGATCATGCCATACAAAGCCGCAAAGTCCAGTCCCAGAATACCATCGTCGGCCACATCGGCTACTATAGGGCTAAACACATAGTAGCTCGATTCGACCTTCAGAGGTCGAACCAATCGACCATAAGTCCGCATTTCGGCTCTAGACGCAGTGCATGCCGTTATTCCCTCGTAGAGATTATCTGACGGCACCACTAACGCTCTCGCGAGTTCCCGAGAGATAATGGTGTGGCTGGCACCAGTATCTATTAGGAAGTCTAAAGAACGCCCTCGAATCTCGGCGGACAGGTACCATCGTTTCCCCGACAAGGGGGGGGTTCCTGCTAGCATTCTCAATCCCACGTCAGTACTCAGATCGATCCCCTTCTCCCTTAGGAAAGAGAGACAAGGATCATCCGAGGGAAGCTCTGTTGCACAGACTCTGGCCAGCTGCCACACCAGGGCTTCTCTCCCGGCGTCAACTTTCACTTTCGATTCAGTTGAACCCTCAACCTCGGAGTTTGGGCTGCCAGGGCCCTGTTCTTTGGTCATTGAGGCTTTTTCTACACTGACATCTTTGGAACCCGACCGGTGATCAACCGGTGCCACTGTGGTAAAGGGCTTGGACGGCCCTACCAGGACCTTACCTAGTTCCTTCGAATCTACTGTCGTTTGATCAGGACTGCCAGAGGTGCTGATACCTTGGCTTTTCGATGGTCGGGCAGCTCGATTGCCACGTCGAGCTGCCCGCCTCAGTTTTCCATCGCGTCAGGCGGTAGACCTTTAATAGGCTTGGGGCATGTTCGTGCAAAATGCCCTTGCCTCTTACAATTCCAACACTTGGTGTCAGACGGAGGGGTACTCCGAGTTAGTAGCAGGAATGTTCCCTCCCTCGATCACCCTGAGTAAATTCTGCAATTGACTCAGCGAGAAGGTCTGTTCCTGTACCTTGGGTTTGGAGGCCTTATTCGACGCCTTCGATTTGCCTGCTGGTTTCTGGCTTTTCTTAGCCTTACTCCCCGCCACGGGCTTCGAGTATGAGGACACTTCATCCTGTTCCTCGTTGACCAAAACCCTGTCGGCCAGTGCCGACATCGCGTTTGTCGAAGTAGGTTTCACTAACTTTGGTAGTAGTTGTCGTTTCCTCAACAACTCATCTGCCAAGTCCATGATATCCTTGAGGGACATGTAAGTGCGCCATTCTTGTAACACGTCTTGCTGCAAATCAGTGTCATATAACAACTGGTTGACTTTGGTTATTAGCCACTCAACCGAGAAGTCCACACCTGGGTAGGCATTGCCGGCAAGTCGTCCTAAAGCAAAGCCATACGCTCTAATGCTTTCGTTCTTGCTCTGGCGTCTCTTCTCCATAGTGACAATGGGATCCTGCAGGCTCAAGGTCATGGCTTCAGTTACCATGTCTACCAGCCCTTCGAGGGTCCCGTCGCCATGCTCCTCCCATAACCACACAGTATCAGCTGCGGGGCCATTCTAGAGTAGCATGAGGAGTTGAGCTAATGTCATACTCGAGGTCCATACATTTACTCGACGGACATGATTGAATCCATGGTACCAAAGGAGCCAATCATCCTTTCAAGTGAATGCGGGACAATCGACTGACCATGCCCAATAGAGGTATTTTCAAACATTCTACTTGATCTTCTGACCTGATCAAGAGCGAATGTCGTACCTCTCCTAGGTATCTGATGGTCCATCCCCATGTTTCTCATGGTGGTATCTGCACGATTCATCCCCCAGGTATTACTAGTCTCAGCTTCACTCATATGTGATGCCTCGAACCTGATATCCCTATACTTAGGAGGATCAACATGTGGTTACGTGGTGATGGGAGTCGAAAACTGTCCGATCACATCACTTAGACCATCAGTGCGCGGCATCGAAGGAATGGGTTGGGTCTGACGTGATCGCGATTCTACTCTCAAGATATCGTCGATAGCCCCCACCATTCGATCGATCTCCGACTGTTGTTTCGAATGGTCTGCCTGCCTCAATTCCGCTACAAGGAATTCCAGTCGGCTACGTTCTGCTTTCGAGAGATCTCGTTGCTCGCTTATGGCGAAGAGTTGCTTAACCTCCATCATAGCACGGTTAAGCCACTCCCTGTAGTCAGGATTCTCAACTAGATCCCCCGAAGTAGCAACCCTAGCAGTGCTGCATTCACTACTTTGTTGCTTCTCGCGAGGTCTAGCAACACACACTTTTAAGTCTGTTTGCTCCTGCAGACGTTCTTCAAGTGCAAGTTCATCACGAACTTCTTGATTAACCCTGGCTTCGTCACCCTGTCTACGATACGTCATCTCTCATTGGAGTTTATCGTTTTCTTCACGCATGGCCTCCAAAGTACTCGAATCTTTCTGATCCTTCAGAGATTGAGTCACTAAGGTTTCAGATTGTGTGGCTTTAAGCTCGGCTTCATGCCTTGCTTTTCGTTCCATCAGAATCTGATATTCAGCCAACTTATCTGCGTGTACGATGCGCTCCTCACAGCAACGACGCATTTCTGCCTCATCCCTGCCTCGAGCATCCTTGTCAGCTTGCATCTGACAGAGTAACAATTCATGTTCCTGACGTAACTGTTCGACCTGCTTTTCATAAGCATTCAGGTGACCAGCTATTTCTTCAGAATGCTCTGCTGATTTTTGACTCAGCTCATGCTTCAACTCTTGCAGCCGTTCCTCCAACATAGTCTTCTCTACTTCCTGTATTTTCAACTTATGTTTGAGGGACGTCTGCTCGAGCTGGGCATCCAGAAAATCGTTTCGAGCTTTCTCGACGCATTCTCGGCGGCTTGTTGCAAGGCGTTCGATCTTCGCTTTTAGCGATTGACACTCTGCAGCTGTCAATCGACTACGCTCGATATCAGACTTCGTAGCAAGCAAAGACTCTTTCTCGCTTGAGAGTTGTTTGACCTTCTCTTGAAGATCATTAAGCTCCCTATTAGCGATCTGAGTTTTGTTTGAAGTCTCCAGCGCTTGCTGGCTAAGCTGCTCCAATCTCAGCTCTATTTCTACACTCTTCTCCTGAGCTTTCGTGGTGTTACTCGTGAGAGTGTCCAACTGATAACGACCTTGTCGTAGTTGGCGTTCTTGCTCTCTCAACAACTCTTCGGTGAGTCCCTTGCCGCTGTCTATACTTCCTGGCATAGAAACGGGAGAAGGACCCTCGAAGGACCAACTGCCAAGGCCCATTGGAGTTCCCACGGGCGATGCTGTCCTTTCCACATAGGACAAACTCTGTGTCCTTAGGAAATTCTCAGCAGCCGGAGAGAGTTGAGTCGAAACTCGCCAATTGAGTAGTTGACTCCTTTGATACAGGCCCAACGGGTCAGTCGATGGACCTGTGATCAGTGAGTGGTTCAAACCACCACTAATTAGTGGATCGTTCATATCCACTAACGCACCCGCAGCCGCTTGGTGTTGGTGATCGGGGTCATCACCTTCATTCAAGTGGCCCTGCATGTTGAACTTAAGCTCGCAGTAACTACGCGGACTAAAGTAAACAACTGGTCATGGCACCAGTGTAGTGTTCTAACCCTTGATGCTAATCGAATCTTTCGATAGACAACGAAGAACAACTATTCAGGTTCCAGTTAAAACTTTATTGTCAATAATGCATAGGCATCAGCCGTTCTCGATGACAGTTTACAGGTAGTAGTGGTTGGACCACTAAGCACTTTCGACACTAGACGACTAGCACAGCCTTCTAGTGTCTATGTTTAACAAGCCACATATACCTTCAACGTGCAACAGCACAGAGAAGTATTATAACATGGTAGTCGGGCAGCCGCCAACCATCGCTCACGATGGTCCGTCACAACTGGACTGACCCTGAGGAAGGCCATACAACCGCCTTATATACACCAGAGTCGAGGGCCACGTGACCATTTGGTGACGTGGCGCTGGACTCCAGCGCCCCCAGGCGTCGGGTAAGAGAGGTGCTCTTGATGTCACCCACGAGGACCACGAAGGTACCTCGAGGATGACCCGGGACCACCACATGGGTAATAACAAAGATTTCAAAGCTCCATTTTTCCATGTTTTATAACTGATTTAGATTTATGTACCGAACGTTACAAATTAGAGATTTCCATTTTCAAAGACACATGATGAAAAATTCTCACTCAGTAACATGTCCAAACCTCATGGAAATGATGCCTATGATCATATACAATACAAAAAATAACTTTGGGATACTCCATATGTTCTTTATACAATACAGGAGACTTGTGAAAAATAACAAAACTCAAAAAAAGACCAAATTTGGCCATTTTTTTCACTTCAGCAGGCTATAAGTCTGGGAGTTCTTGATGGATGACCACAAATTTACATTTTTCTGATAGCCTTCTATTAAATGAGACAATGCTAGATAAGATTGGTTTACTACTTCTTTCTTCAGATCCATGAGAGTCCAAAATGACCTAAAAAACACAAAATCTACTGCTTTCTGGCGACCTGACCCATACACATATACAAGTACATGCATCTAATCCTAGCATGTGCGCGTTGCACCACTTCCGATAGGGTGAGTGAGTGAGTAATAGATGTTTAACGCCATTTCGATAGCTAAGGTCATATTCATGGCGAGAACTATATTACGCAATTTCACAGAGGAATGTGTTGGTGCCCGCACATATGTGCACCACACACATCCGAGTGGATAGGAAAGAGGAGATATAGACCCATTTAAGTGGGCTAGGGAAGCCCGCACTTCCGATAGGCCCCCTCAAGAGACAATGATACTATTTTACTTAGAGAATACAATATGGCAGCGCAATCAAGTTTGCTTGTAGTTAACATGTATGTATGAGGTATGTCATATAAACACCATACTACAAAATGACAGTTCTGGTTTGATGAGATGAGATGGGATGTGGGTAAACAATTGATCTTTTCTGTACTATGAGTAAGTGACGAGCAAATACCCTTCACTTATATGAAACACTTTGGGTAATCTTTTTTAATCTTTTGTTTAAAAATGTTTGGGTCCTCTATAATAATATACTCAGACTTCAACTTATTCCATATGTCAATTGCTCTATATAACACACTCTTTACAACAATAGGTTTAAAGCATAGAGATACTGTCAAACGTCTACCAACATGATTGTGCTCTCGTAGGTATGTCTCTATGGTCAATATATCTATTGTGTCTTATCAGCCTGTGTGCATAACTTAAAATATGTAAGCATTTTCTATCACAGAGATTCATACAGTTACCTTTACTATGCATTTCTAGAGTTGTATACTTTGGATTTTTCCCAAGTTTAACTTTATATACAATACATAGGGCTTTGTTTTGTAACTGATCATTCTCCCCTTTTCCCAGCTTGTCCCACACATAGTCTTCATAATCAAAGGTTGGCAGTACCATACTCTTGTATATCGTTAATGCCATATCATTATCCACATTATAACATCTCACCCTAGCTAATTGTGCAGTTTTATGTCTTATCCATCTTATAACATTGGCACGATGTTTTATAAAAGTTAGGGAAGAGTCAACAGACAAACCTAAATATGTAAAAACCTTAACTTCCTCTAGTAAAACTCCATTCAAATAAAACACTGGATGTATATCATCCACATTATTAAAAATCTGCCATTTTGTTTTCTTCTCATCGATTGTCAGTCCATTATTAATACACCAGTTTGCTAACTTAGTTACACATTCATACATATCTTCATAGGTGAGTGATAAATCAGCATATAGGGTACATTTGACATTATTCATTATTTATAAACAAAGAAAACAATACAGGACCCATTACTGAGCCCTGGGGACTCCAAATTCTACTTGCTCTTTGTTTGAGAGATGGTTATTAGCAATGGTCTGTTGCATTCTATTTGTTAAGTAAGATTTGAAAAATTGCAAAGTGCCAAAATCTAATCCGAAAAGCTTGTAATTTTTTTAGAGGAAATTTGTGTGAAACAGTATCAAATGCCTTTTTGTAATCGATATATAAGCTAATAGTAGGAAGTCCATTGATGGTGTTATTAATAATGTTGTCAAGATGTTTACATATAGCTGACTGGGTTGAGTGACCTTTACGATACCCATGTTGTACATTTGACAAGAGACTCCTGGCATCCATATAGTGCTGTAATCTAGAACATACAATTTTCTCTAATATTTTTCCTGGTATTGGTAAAAGACTAATAGGTCTTAGGTCCCCAACATCTAGGCTGTTAGCTTTCTTTGGTAGTGGCACAACTAATTTCCATGTAGTGGGAAAAGTATGAGTAAAAAGACATTTGTTATACAATTGCCTGATAAAATCTGGAATGCACATAAAAGCATCTTTTAATACAAATGACTTCATATGCTTAGTAGCAGAATGTTTCCTAATATCTATATTCTTTATTAGCTTCTCCATGTCACCTGGTTCTATAGGATTGAGTAGACTCATGTTTAAACATCAGGCTCACCATAGGGAGGCTGAGTCTTATCTTCATCTATGACTACCGCCGCTACCATTATTATCCACACTATTACTGAGTGAGCATAGGCAGGGTACTGATACTAATGAGTATGACCTGATTAAGCTCTTTAGTTGTGGATGAAGGGAGGTTGGGGAAAAATTACTCGTGTTTTCTATAGATGGACTATACACACCCTCCCGGGTTCCCATACCTTTTCTCTCCAAGAGTTATCATCATCATCATCATCTGGGAGGTCTTGAAGAGGTTGTGGATGTGCTGATAGAGGTAACATTTGCTCTAATTTATCCGGAGTAATTACTATGTAGGAGTCTTGGCAGGGAGAATAGTCCTTTGCAATTTTTACTTAGTTGTTGTGTCCTATATGTGTCATTGTGGTGTGTACATATCAGTTTTGTGTTACACTTTTGGATGTTTATACCGTGTTCCTGGTAAAGTAGGTTTATAAATTAATCCTAATGTGAGTGAGCAGTGTAGAAGCCTACAGGTTTAATTGGAGCTAACTTTTGCTAAATTTTTGAAGGGATTTCCACCAATGTACAGTGAATTAGTTTAAAATGTACATGCAAATAAAGTTCCAAAGTGTTCTATGTTGTATCCTTGATGTTAAAATCCTGGATTAAGTACAAGGTAGTAGAAGATACAGTTCAAAAAGTAGATGCAAATAAAGTTCCAAAGGTCTGTATCTTGTATCCTAAAGAAATGTAATATTTTACTAAAATGTTACAAAAGTTTTGTAAAATTTTACAAATTTACCAAAATTCTTACTTTTTTATACAAGATGGGGCTATGTACAAGACAGAATACATGTTAAAACACAGCTTTAACCTACATATTTACAAAATGAAAAAGAAATGTAACATTTTACCAAGATTTTATGAACATTTTACAAAAAATTCAAGTATCTTAGCTTAAACATCAAAAGTTAATCCTGGATAATGTAGCACATGTCCATGTCTGTTTTTTTTTCAGTGAATAAACAGTGGTCGACATAGTCTTAACTTTGCGTTGGATAAAAAGTGGTTGCCATAAACGTACCATAGCATCCAGTATGGAGTTAATACCATAGAGTTAACATAGGGTTTGAATATGCAGTGGGGACCATAGAGTGTTGCTGGCTGGAACCTTTGGTCGCATGGTATCTAAATTCCACATGACTGGTCAGTGTAAGCAGAGTGACTAATACTAGGGGATAGACTATATGTTCAGATAGCAATGTCTGAGACAGTTTGGTGAATAAAACACCGTAGTTAGATTTAAAGAAAGTCCTATGGTTGTAAATGTGATCCCGTGAGTCGGAGTGTTGTATGTGCATCCATTTTTTGCTGTGAGTAAAGGAGGAAGCAGGGAGTAAGCAGCTTTTGTACTGTGATATGTGTAGGGAAATACAAAAGTTAGCTGTTCATGTGCCTCCTGTGACTCCCTCATATTTTACAGCCCAAGGTGAGTATTTGAAATTATGCCAACCTGTAAATTACCTTACACTGTCGGCAGGAGACTTACTCATGTGGACTGTAAAAGAGTGCATATAGTTTATGTATTAAATATGAAGGAGAAAAAAAACCTACCATCACCAATGGTACTCGTAAACATCCTTTACCAGTAGCCATCACCATACCCAGCACTCCATCACTCACCCCTGGAGTCAGGACAGGACCTGTCCTTATTCCAGGATAGTTCCCACAAGAAAGAAAGATTTACATTATCCATTGGAAACCTGGATTAAGCTTACATCCATCCACATCAGATAAGAGTGACTTTCACAAAGGGGTGAGTAAGGTTTGTGTATCATCTGCTACATGTAGCTTACATGGTGCTTAACCTCCCATTCCATACACTCACTGCTTGTGTGGTTACTCCATGTGCGACCACCACAAAGGTAGGGTATAAGCTTAAATGACAACTATAAACAAGGGGACTTAGTGATGCACACCGTTGTTTATTTTCTGCTACAGCAGATGGGACCTAACTAAGATTTAAAGGTAAACTAGGCTAAAGTAGGTAGGTAGGTAAAATAGGGTAGGGTGAGTAAAGGCAGAAGCAGGAAGTAAGGGACATCCACTTGTTGATGGAGTTTAAATAAGTGACACAACATGACCGCAGCCCGTCCCCCCTTTAGGGTGGAGGGCAGGGAAAAGGGGTAAAACCTGGGTGCAGGGGGTGCACTCTCACACTGCCTACTCACTCACTCAGTGTCCAGCGCGTCGGCAGCAGCAGCAACTTTGAGCAGCTCACCTCACCATGAGTCAGCAAGGGGATGATAACCAAGAAGGGGAGCAGGCCCCCTTCAATTTCACTGACTGGGGGAAAGAAGTTGGTCTTAAGAAGAAGTCGATGGATTTACTGAGAAAGCAAGACCTGGGATTCTGAGCAGGATTTGACTACACTCCTGCCTGCTGATGTAGCAGCCCTGGACATAACTTTAGGACAGTCAATGCTCCTCAAGTGTGCACTGGGGAAACTGGTTAACACCCACTTCACTGAAGATACTACAGCTCGATGCAGCAAGTTGGGAACCTGAGTGTTTTCGAGTTTTGGAGGCAGTTGTGCATGTAAAATGCCTTCTTTCAAGGGACATTTTTGCATATGCTGCAGAAGACAAGTCTTGTGTATGATTCTATCTCAAAAATCATAACAAAATATGAAAATAGAAACATTTGCTATGCATTATTCACTCATAATACATGTCAGACTAGACAAAATGCCCTCTGTAGGTCACATACGGGCTGGAAAAGCACCATGCTCGTAAATGTCTTCATCATTTTCAAGATAAGAATATCTGAAGACCTGAATAATGTGAACAGGTCCATGGTGCAAAACCCTTTAGTTTCTATTAAATTCCATCATCAATTGTTGTTTTGACCTGATGATTCATTGAAAACCATATTGAAATGCTATTAGAACCCCATATTAGGCATGTGAGGCCTATTATGATGCACTATTGAGCTATTTAGCTGTAAATAGCAACAAAGGCGTTGTCGGCACCAAAGACTAGAATCATAAGATGTGCCTACTCATTTATAAACTTGATGGGTCAGTATTATGCACTATCTATGAAAAACTGATGATTAGAATATTTTTTCACAAAATATATAGGGCCAAACCTTGAAAAACTGATTTTTTTAAACTAGTGATTTTTAAATTTATAATTTGTACTTCAGTGGTAAACTGTGCACTAGATTAATGTAATACTATCTACCCTGGCCTGAAAGCAATGAGTTTCATCTTTCATTTGCTGCAAATATTGTGTAAATCAGATAATTTTGGCTAAACTACAGCATTTCTTAGCAAAAATTCAGGAAAAACTAAGTTTAAGGTCCCCAACTTGCTGCATCGAGCTTGTAGTGGGTCAACAACCAGCCAGGGACCCACTGTGGCTGAAAATGGTCAGGACATAATCCCTCCTGGTCAAAGATCAAGCAGCCAGACAAACCAGGTATTATTGGAAACAGGCATGGTTCTGGACCAAATGTTAAAGGATCCTACTAACTCTACAGCACTAGGTGAGCAGCTGGACAGTGGTGCCAAGGACATGTCCACCTAAGGACACATCACTTGGATTTACTGGCAGCAAAACAAGTGGGGCACAGGGTTACATGAACAAGTCGCCAGTGGACAGAACAGCTTAAACAATGGAACCCATATATATATCGTGAAATCAGGTCAAATGGTGCCTTTAAAGACTCTCAAGCACAAACTAAAGTTTACACATTGTAGTATGCAAAATGAATTAGAAAAAAAAGTGTTAACTTTTAGCACCTACAACATAACATTCTTCCACCACAAAGTAAAAAATAAATGACCCTATCAACATGGTAAACACTGTCACGCCACCTGTGCCATATGTTTCAAGATCAAAGAAAGGAGTTACTCAACATAACATTCTCTCCACCACAATGTTAAAAAATATCACCATGTACAAATTAGCCATTTACATGTTGTTTACATGTTACACACTGTTCGCGACCATCTGTGCTACATCCTCTAGGATCAAAGACATCAGCAGCAGCAGCAGCTGGAGATGCCCTGAAAAATATGACGAGGGCGATTTTTTAAAATTTTTTTTTTACCCTGGGCATATCATGGCGAGAACTGCATGGGGCGACCAGTTATAAACCAGTTTTATTTTTTTAGAGGCCTAACATTCTTTCACCGCAATGTTTATTCTATGGTCCCCACTGCATAATCAAACCCTATGCTAACTCTATGGTATTAACTCCATACTGGATGCTATGGTGCATTTATGACGACCACTCCTCATCCAACGCAAAGTTAAGACTATGTTGACCACTGTTTATTCACTGGAAAAAAAAACAGACATGGACGTGTGCTACATTATACAAGATTAACTTTTGATGTTTAATAGTGATGCACACCGTTGTTTATTTTCTGCTACAGCAGATGGGACCTAACTAAAATTTAAAGGTAAACTAGGCTAAAGTAGGTAGGTAGATAGGTAGGTAAAATAGGGTAGGGTAGGGTAGGTTAGGATAGGGTAAGGTTTACGGTAAGGTAAAGTATTTTTAGGGGCAAGGCCGCACACGTGTATAACACACGCACACCCTATATAAACTTACCTACCCCTACCTACCTATTTACCTACCTACCCACCACCCCTGTTGTTAAAATAAAT
The DNA here is from genome assembly GCA_949317995.1 of Acholoe squamosa. Taxonomy (NCBI): domain Eukaryota; kingdom Metazoa; phylum Annelida; class Polychaeta; order Phyllodocida; family Polynoidae; genus Acholoe; species Acholoe squamosa. The sequence goes on along the minus strand of OX439038.1, from coordinate 63,110,129 downwards.
GCTTATGCTACAGACTTGGGCAAGACTAGGTTTGTTTTTGTTTACGTTTTCTGCTGTGACTGACCACATGGTCGGTTTGCTTTTGTTTACGTTTTTTGTTGTGATCATGTGATCATCACGTGATCACATAAATTTGCATAAATTATCTCTCAGCCAATGAGAGCTCGAGAGAGTAGGTCACATGCCCATTTATGGTCACTGCTGGTTTCAAAATTAGGTCACTTCCGGTTTGTAATTAGGTCAAACTGATTTCAGTAGCTCTTCCTATGTGCTGAGTTTGCCCCTATATACTACTTAGAATATCACTTTTGCCTTCAAACGATGCACCCAGAGGAGGCTTGGAGGTGGTGGCAAGATGCTATGCACAGTAGATTTTATGCCTTGGGGGGTTCCAACTGCTAGTCTTACCATCTTTAAATTGATATATATGTTCTCCCTTAACAGAGTTATCAATTCCAATTTAGGATAGCCTGCTGGTTTGTACCTCACAGCCAACCCAAAGATTGCTAGGGGACACCATCACTACACCAGGAGGGTGTTGCAAAACAGTTATTCTCAAAAGGTTATCAATTCACTTCAACACACCCTGTGTCAGCTTATTGAGTGGAGAATCCCACTAGGTGATGCAGCTAACTGCCACATCTTTAACCTTTATTTCTGAGAAAAAATAAACCCTGTTAATTCTAGAAAAAAAAATTTGGGTAAGATCCCAGACTCAAGATATCTGAGCAGTCCCCGAAGAGCAACTCCCCTGTGTACAGTAGAAACAGACAGCAGTTTCTCAGCCCTCTTGAGTCTGCTTGCCGACCAGAGCCCTGGAGGGTCTTGCCAAATAGGAAATGAGAACCAAAAAAAGAAAACTTGCACATTTTGATATTGCCAAATGTGTTCTCGTCAAGTTACCCAGTAGAAACGAGTATGGAGGCTTCCTACTCAAACTATGCGCGTTTCATCTAAGTGAACTGTCTTCCCAAAAGTTAGGAAAACGTCCACCTACTCACGAGACCTGATGCAGGTACTTTGATATAAACAAAGGATTATTATTGTGGCATTTTACGTGGCCATGACATCTCAAAATTCGTGTTGTGTTGAAGGTTAATTTGGCAATACAAGGAAAACGAGTTAGACCAAGTACAGGCAGCGTCTTTGCACAAGCACATAATCTCTGTGACCCGGCTGGAGATGCCCTTTACAATGTCAAACATTTGATACATACTGCAGGTCCACTATTCAACATAGGGTGCAATTTTGAGCTGGTTGCATAGAAAAAATACACATGGAGGGAGTTGTACGGTCTGTTGCATAATGGACCCTACTATCAAAATTACCTTTCCTGCAATCGCTTGAAAAGCAAAATTTGATGTAATCTGCAAAAAGGGGTCTTAGTGCAGGGCAACGTAAGCTAGGGCCCCTTTCCTAGTGCATCACACGGTTATTATCCGTAAGTTAGTCTGATGCAACTGCAGACCCAGTGCAATTTCTAGTTGCAATAAGGTTTGGTCTCACAGTGGACTATGGCCCTTATCATGTCTCTAGGTCTGACACAAGGGTCTCCTGACCCCTTCATTGTCATGCTACATGTCACAGGGTTAGTATGAAAGTACCAGTTGAGTGGGAGTGAGTTGCTGAATTAGCACTTCATGCAGGGATATAAACATGAAATCCCGAGGTATCCAGCTACCGTGACATGGCCAATCAACAAAAACCGCACTATCCAATCGCTTAAACCTGCAATCTCAATGATGGTTTAACCCTACTTTCTTTGACACGGTCATATATATTAACCCAATTTTAAAAGGTATGCTCAGTGTCATATTACATGATGCTCCAATGGTTTGGAGCACTGCAGTGCTCCTTTGCCTAAATATTCAATAAAACATTTCGATTTGTTTGGTCAATTGATCGTAATCAAGATATGGGAAGAAATGAAATGGTAATGAAAATTAATTAATTAAGGATGACAGAGAAAGATATTGATGATACTGCCGAGAAACATTAAATATGGACAAAATCCATGGGGTCTCATCTAAAAGGACCTAGCCCATGTATTCTAGGTATTCTAGGTATTCTGTGTATTTTACGTTATCCCTGTGAACACACGGATTGAATTGTAAAATGTCTCTATAGATTGATTCCCACATGATGATTTAGGGGACAAATATTTCTGTATTTTGTCCTTTGTGTTCTAGGAGCGTCCCTAGGACCCTAAATCGCCATGTTGGGTTTAACATTAGTCAATAAGTTATCGCTAGACGCATCAACCACAATCACACATTTTAGTTAGTGGGTTTGGCATGTGCAGATGGTACACAATATTGTGATAGCTGGACACAAATATCCAGTAATCTTAACCTCATGCAGGTAAACACAGATATTAACATGTCTGGGAGTATGAGGAGGTGTCTATGTCTATGGCAAACTCAGATAATGAGTTGTTTGACAATAAGCCCCAGGGTCCCTGGCCTACAACTAGAGATAGTTATCTCAGTGAAGAGGTTTTCTTTATTATTGTCCTGATAACATCAGTACTTCTGCCACCTACCATGCCCGTGTCATTTGTCTTTATCAGAATACCTCTGGGCAGAGCAATATACATGAGGATAGGATTAAATGACTGCACCCGTTTCTCCATACCTCCCTCATGGATGTATGGAAGAAAGCCAGATGGCAGAGCGAAGATTCTAAACTACCAGACAAAATGTATATTAGCCAAACTTTCCATAATGCCCAAAGCTGATTTAGACATTTATATAAGTTCACATCAACTCCAAAATAACTTTTGCACTCGGGCTGTTGTCCAAACTGAGACTTAATTTCTAATTATATAATCACTATGCCACCCTATGCTATCTCATATTTTCTCCAAGAGCAATTTTTTCTTGATCTTGATGAAGGTACATTAATGGTACCAAAACGTTGATCATTTCTACACTTCAACAATTTGCATCTCCACACATTCTACACCTTTTTGAATGACCATTAAATTTTGACAATAAAAAATTACATGACTGTGTCTGGTTTTGTGTGCATTCCTACACCTTATTTTTTTATTCCCCAATAAAGATCCTTCGTCAAATTATTTACAGCAACTGATCGGTAGTTGTTCTTCTAGACATGCTGGTTGGCCGTATTCCCTATAGTCCCAACCCGATAAGCCCCTTCTTGATCACACCCTTCCTAAATGCCCTGAGTTGACCTTATTAATGAAAGTAAAAAAGATTTCTCAGAAAATAAGAAGCGAAGCAACTTGTCATATAATTTTGACTCTGAGTACATAAGTGGATGAAAGGTTTAGTATTGCTATTGTAATACCCCATGTATAAGGCGCATCTTGTGCAGGAAAAGTCACCCTTGACTCAACCACTTTATGTTTCTATACCCAATGACTTTGCCTTTGACCCGATCATTTCTATAGAAGTTTAATCTCCACAATACAGGTCATTATTTTGTAATCCATGTTGTAGGGAATATGATTTTTATCATATTATATCTATCAGCTTCTATGGAAATTGCACTTTCGTATGTCATACTTGTGTTGGTGCCATGACTCAACCAGCCTGTACCCTACGCCTTTTTCTGAGAGAATAGTACATGTCAAACAAGCTCATTGGATTTGGCACCATACATTAGTGACAGCTTTTCAAATGTGAAGGTGCTTTATGTGGTACATTAACACGCACCATAAAAGGCTTGGGTGACTCTTTCATATTTCTTTCATAAAGTTTTTTTTTATAGTCTGAAACAGAATCTTGTTTTCTGCGTTCCGTGTATTCATAAAGTTGTTCTGCTATTGTCTGTTTATACCAAAGGCATGATAGAAATCTGAGATCCACATAATCGATAGGCTTTGGTTGTTCATAAAGATATTTCATTCAGCAAAGGTGTGAACTTACGGTGTTAAACTCACTGGGATTCTCAAAATCATGGGATGCAGCCAGCTCTGTTTGTTGTCTTCCATACTGTGGTAATACAATAGGCCCACCCATTATTCCCTAGAAACAAGTCAGGTAGAATCACGGGACTGACTGGTGAATCTGTGAGCACATAATCACCAGTCAGTCCTGGGACTTACACCCCATATTCACGTGAAAACACACCAGAGAGCCATCTAGTGAGATTTATTGACCCCAACTTACATCTGCAGCATAAAGTGTATTTGTCATCCTCCACCAGGTGCCTCTGCCTGAATGTAAATGTCCATTCCAAGAGAGAGGGAGAGAGAGAAAGAGAGAGACAGAGACAGAGAGAGAGGAAAGGAGAGAGGGAAAGAGAGACAATGGTAGAGAGAGACAGAAGCAGAGTGAAAGGGCAAGGTAGGGATAGAGAGAGAGGGGGAGACAATTTCAGATAGAAACTGAGAGAGGAAGAAGTGGGGAGGTAGAGAGAGAGAAAGAGAGATAGAGAGAGAGAGTGAGAGAGAGAAGAGAGGTAATGGGAGAGAGAGAAAGATAGACACAGAGAGAGAGATACAGAAAACAGAGATAGAGAGAGAGGGCAGTACTCAACTAATTTAAACTATTGACATGAATGATTATAATCCATTTAATTCATCATAATATTATGTGTGTTGCTCTACTACAGCCTTTCTGGCATGATTTGATTGTTTGCTAGACATGGCTTAAGTACATTTGAGATATGCTGGCAAATAGGCACTCAATGATTAGAGGCTGTTCTAGGTTGGGAAGGGCTGTGAGGTAAAGAGTCAGCTAAATTTAGGTTTTCTAGGTCATGGGCTGCAGACAAACAACCTGTGGTGCACACACACTTACAGAACAAGTCATTTTAGTGGGGTGGGGAGGGTGTGGGATATTTACATCATTTCATCTCTTACTTGCCACCCAAGCAAGGAAGAATTGATTCTATCATGAAACATAGGTGGAATGAGACAATGTAACAATATTTACAGGTATGATATTGGGACAGCAAAGCAAAAGTTCATCCTTGTGTATAAGTAATGCTTTATACGGTATAGGGAATATGCATGAAGAGCAGTGCACCCCTTCTTTCTCTCTATCTGGCAATATGTTTAACCCTTCAAAGGCTGCTGTTGTAGGAGTGCATCATGCCCATCGGTCATCATGATGCACCTATGAACTCCTGGTGATACTGCCATCATGCAGACCTTACATGGTAGATAAATAAACTTCTGGAGGGTCGGCATGATGCTACAAAGATGAGCTGATGAGCAGTCACACCAGCACTTCATTGGTGCATCATGACAACCGATGGGCATGATGCATTAATACATGAGTGGTCCTGGTATGGTTAAAGATTACAAGCTGAACTAATCATAGCTGTCAGAAGAAACAACAAACCTTGGTGAAATGTAACATGCCGTCTCAATAAGATGCTGTATTGGTAGGCATAACTGACTCTGTGGTAATGTGCTAATAGATTTGTTTTAGCACCCCACCACTCCTGGCCATTGTTTGAGACCAGATCTAATTCAAGAACTGTTCCTAAAGAACTATGTGCTAAATGGAAATGCACCCTTCCCTGTCCCCCACCAGCCCCCGTTCTGATACCTACTGACCACTCCCAAACACCAACAGGACTGACCACTTTGGGCTCCACTGCCCCACCTGAGCTGCCATTTCTACCTGTCTCACCTACACATAAGACATGCAGTGCTCACCACTCCAACACCTGGGGTAAGTATACATGTACTTTTTAGTATTTCACTATATCATTATTATGTATAAAGGTGACCACCTGTATGCTGCTACATTTTCAAAGGCTGTAATGATTCTACCGTAATCTCTCGCGTAGAAGGCGCGTCTTATACGCGAATCAGATCGTTCATGGGTCTTATACGCGGGAGGTAAATTGCCTTGAGTTTGGGGTGCGCCTTATACGCGGGTTTTTCCAACATCTCATTTGGGAAAATGCGCCGATGACAGCTTGAACTCATAGCGCCAGCACCGCGGCAGACCGGGAGGTGTCGACGCGCTCGCCGGGGATAAGGCCCACCATGCGCCGATGACAGCTTGAACTCATATAGCCAGCAGCCGGTCGGTGTAGATTTGCTCGGCGGGTTTGACGCCGACCGTCACACCATGTGCCGATGACAGCTTGAACTCATAACACGAGCAGCGCGGCAGACCGGGAGGTGTCGACGGGCGCTCGGCGGGTTTGACGCCGACCGTGTACCGCTGACAGCTTGAACTCATAGCGCCAAGCGCGGCAGAACCGGTCGCTGTAGATTTGCTCGCCGTTTTTTTTACGCTGAACGTGTGCCGATGACAGCTTGAACTCATATAGCCAGCACCGCGGCAGACCGATCGCTGTAGATTTTTTTACGCCGACCGTGTGCCGATCATATAGGGGGGTGGGGAGGGGGGGCGCCTTCTACGCGAAACAGCCCCCCTGTGAGTTGGGGGGGGGCGCCTTATACGCGGGTTTTTCCAGAAATCGATCCAGAGGAGGTACGTGCGCCTTCTACGTGAAAAGGCCTTCTCTGAGTTGGGGGTGCGCCTTCTACGCGAGCTGCGCCTTCTACGCGGGAGATTACGGTATATAAGAAACTAGTATCTAATGAACGATGCTTCTCATTTGGCTATCTGTAGTGTATTACCAGTGCACCTATTAGTTGCAACTCTTAACAATCTTTAGCACTTCTAAAATTATGCTTCATTACATTGATCAATGAAAAGTAATGCTATTTGACTGAACTATTATCTTTACTTTATAATTATAAATGCTATTTCAAGAACTGCATTCTTTCCCCATTGACAATCATGTTTTCCCATATGGGCATAGTAGCAAGAGTTATACTTGTGTAGCCACTAGTTGTGTTCAGAAATAGCCCTTACACTGCAGGGGCACAGTAGTCAGTACCACTGGTGTGAGAGGCAGTTAGCCCCCTTCCTCTCCAGTATACCAGCATTGTGTCCACTGGGTGACCTGTGACAGTGTACCCCTGTACAGCCATTCTAAGTGCACTCTAGCTTATGCCTTCTCTCTTACACAACAACCATGTCCCTACTGCTGTCTGAATCACCTTAGACATCTAGGCACCCCAATAATTGGCCCTCATACTGAACTCATCCTGGTCTAGTTAAGGGTTTGTAAACTGCATGCCACTCCCCAGATCAGTCTTTGCTGGAATTGTATTTGGGGGCAGGCCAGTACATATCATTGGCTTGTGAGATATCCAGCTGGTATACCACCACTATAATAGGACCCACCTATATGTCACTCAACTCAATAATATGCAGAGAGCCATCAGTTGGGAAGACAGTATTAACCAGAAAAGTGTGGAGTATGCTTTATTTAGCAGGGTGGTGGTAGTGGTTGGGGTAAGGTAGTTGCCTAAGATCAGGCCTTGGACCAGCCTGGATGATCCATGCCCATACTTAGGGCCTGGACCGGTCTTAACTTGTGACTTTTGATGCTATAAAATGGGCAGCCTTGGATGCCCATTTTCAGCTGAGGGAGGCCAAGGGCCAAGTGAGGGTTCTTAGGTTCTTGGGCACCCCTTCAGCAATAAACTCCCATGTTCAGTGCATAATAGAGGAAAGTTATATCTTAGCAAAGTCATGTATATATAGGCCCTAGGTATGGGGGGGGGGGTGATAAATCTAGTTTTCTTTGGGGACAGGCTCAAACTATGCATTTGGACCCCTAAACAGGGAAATCACTATCGCAATTTTGGAGGTATTAAGTCTTATTCAATCCAGTGCTTATTCTGCCATGATATATCCGAAAGAGGTCAGATGAGGCAGAGTAGACCAGTTTAGAGCCTCCTTGAACAGGGGCAGATCCAAGGGGACACCTGCCAAGACACCCTACCCCCACCCTGTGGGGCTCCCCCCACCTTAAACTGCTTTTGACACCCCTACTAGCTAACAGTACATCTAAGAGAGATAACCTATACACTCCCACAAAATCCTAGATGTGTTGATATATTTGGTAAGATTCTTACTTGAAGCATTCAGCCGTCATATCCAGTTTGTGTTAAAATTCAGGACACTCAATGAGGCAGAACATAGAAACATGGGGGAAGAGCATGTCTTGGTTGGTGGATTTGGGTCCTTGTTTGATAATTTCACTTATATCTGTTACTGTATCACAGTATTCTGCAGCAATGTAATCTAAAAGACATCATGATACCCTACTTGGTATCATCTATGGTGGTTCAAATGTGGTCTACATGCCTATCCTGAAAATCCTAATGGTAGTGGATCAGTAGGGGCCTATTTCTATGGTTGGCCTGAATCATAAGGATATTGTGTTGCCCCCTATAAAATGGACTTAGAAGAGGGAGAGAGCAGGCCTAAGCCAAATTCTGATTGGGTCCACCGGGATATCTGTGGGTTAGTCATTTAGATCCATTTGAAAAGGCTTGAGTGAAAGGGATATGTGTGTTTTAAATCTTGTAGCCTAATGGGTGGGGAGGGGTCCAGGAGGCTGGGTCCCCTGTCAACTGTCCTTTTCTTTCCTATGTGTTTGGGACAGTTGAGGTTCAGGATCTTATGTATCTTTATGGTCTTAGCCAATTCTTTCTATGCCTTGACATTCATTTTGGCTCATTTACTTTGAATTAAGATGGAACCTGCTGACCAATACATGAGTTGTGACAGTGGCATTAGCCCCCCCCCCCCTCATTTATGTCATGAAATTATGTTCCAAGAGCAGGCAAAGGGAGTAGAAAAGCATACTCAATAATATAGTGCAATCAACATTTGGATATGCCTTGTATATACTGCATATTGTAACAGAACATGCGGTGTAGGGGGTGGGGCAAGAAGTGGGCAAGAGGGGGGGGGGACTTGGGGATTTGAGGTAAAAATGATCAGTTGGCCTTTTAGGAAGATCTCCACTGCCTAATACCTCATGAATTGCTGATTAATTGGTATTTTAGCAAGGCCGACCCCCCTCCCCTACTAGGTATCAGAATAGCCTTTGGTGGTGCACAGTGCAGCCTCTTTCGTTTGGCTCTAGGAGTATTGTGCTCTCAGCTGTGACCAGGCCCTTTACTGCAATGCACAGGTAGTTAGCAGGATGGTAGCAGTGGGGGCATGGTGATCAAAAATGTAGGGCTGGCCCAGGCGCTATATTCCAATACCACCTGGGGTCAGAGGCTGGCCTTTGACACACTTTTTCTGGGGGGGGGGCACTCCCACAGATTTGGATACTATGTGCAAACATGACTCCAAAGCAAAAGGGTCCTCACTGGGCCCAACATGGGCCCTGGGCGTGACCCCTACAGGGCTCATGACTAGGAGTGCTGTTTGGCCAATTCTGAAAGGGTAGGGACATATATTATATCCATCTTTTACCTAAGATGCAAATATTACAATAGACAGAGCAAACTTCAGTCTGGGCCATCCATTTGTGTGCAACAGCATGGGATTTTCAGGCCTATATATAGTGTTATATGTCTATAGATAATAATTTTGAATAACACTTCTGGGTAGATACTGCCTCTTGATGAGCATTATTTGGCACTTTTCTACAAAATGGGTCACAAATTCTCAAGTCCTTCACCCATGACAATAGCTTTGAATCAGACGGTTTGCTTCTGCCTAGAAAAAGGAGTGACTCCGCTGACATATCCTTTAGGCTCTAAAGAATAGCATAAAATAGTGTTTCATTTCGTCTTGCCCAAAAATCGGCCCTTTTCTCAAACTTTATCATATTTTAAACCTTTGTAAAATGAAGATGATAACAAGATTTTTACTCTCTGACTAAATAGTATCAAACAAGAATAGCTGTTTTTTTTTGCGGTTTTAAGGTGTAAAGGTTAACTCTAATTAGTCTGCTCAAAGGTTTGCCTGACACTCTCTCCTTTTAAACATTGCTTGTGTAGAGTCTGGCGTGGCGGGTGAGTCCAGTCGTCGGATGTTCCTCAGGTTCCGGATAGGTGGCAGCACCGATCCGGGTCTGTGGGGACATCTGACGACAAACACCTAGGTCCATATATAAAGACCAGAGCTCAGCCGCTACGTCAGAGGCCCTCCTGGCCTCTGATCATGTAAACCTTTATATCCATTAGCTGCCCTTATACCATCTACCGGGTAGCCGTGAGTGTTCATATAATAACTTATCCGTTGGCATACACTTGAATCACCACCTTGCTCCTTCTTTCCCGATTAGTAAGGCCCGAACCACCAAGTCCGTAAGACTAAACCATGAGTTTGAATATGTGAGATCTGTGCTAGGTATCAACTGCAGGTCACACTCTAAACCCAACCTTAATACTCAAAAATGTTCAAAAATGATCACTCCAACAGCTGGCAATGAAGAACCCAGCAGCAGGTTGACTTCAAACACTCTTCCTGATCATCAGGCCAAGGGTCAAGAAATGATATAAAAATCACCATTAAGTTCCCTCAATGGCCACCCAAAATTCAGAATTTGGGCCCAATTCTTGTAAACTGGGGGTAGGCTTTTGAGGAAGGTTTCGATTACATCACTTTTGGTTAAAAGTGGTTTTGATTCTGTCAAAATCCAGCTCATGTAATTCCCTCAGGTTAGGGGGGTTGGATTCTGAGGGAGGTCTTATGAAATATGCTAGGAATATTTGGTATGTAAGGGAGTCTTCCACTAGTTAGTAATATTATTCATCACCTCTATTATCTAGATGGAAACAAACCCTTATTAGGTTTTAACAAAAGGTATAAAAAGGTATAAAAGATAACACTTTAGATGGATGGTCAAGGGCCTCCCGCTGACCCATGAAGGACCTAGTTATACCGAGTAGAGTGAGGGCAACAACCTGGCGGGTGGAAGTGATGTCATCTGATATGTGTACCCCACAGTCAATTGATGCCAATTGTTAATTAGCTCTCAATGTATTCCTGTTTATGCTAAGTGTCTCAACATTGCTTTTTAGGTCGGTTTGGGAGGTGTGTAGGCCCATATTCCAAATATTAATTTTCAACATGTACTGGCGAACAAATTGGGTTACTCTTGGTCAAAACAGGTCAAATAGCCCGAGATGGGTCAAAAGACCAGAGATTGAGCAAGGTTGAGTCTGCTTCAAACAAGTTAATTAATTGGGTCACATAGGGTAAAAGATACTAAATTGACCTGAGATTGGCCCAATTTGAGTCAGGTTGACTTAAGTTGGCTAAATTTGGTCAATTCGGTCAAAAAGACCAAGATAAGTCAACTATCCCAGGATACTCCCAATATGAGTAAGATTGACTTAAGTAGGGTAAATTATGTTAAAATAGGTCAAAGTAGGAGGAAGTAGCATAAAATGTATGGCTTAGATAGACCTAATATAGGTAAATTGGGACAAGATGGGCTCAATTTGTTCATTTTTATGCTAATGTGTCATATTTTGACTCATATTGGACCAAATTTACTTAAGGGCGACAGCGGTAGGCACCCAGCGGCTGTTTTGTGAACTAATGCATTTAGCTCATTGAGGGTTATCTGGCATTTTTGAAGCAAGTTTCTATCATTATTAGTTCAAAAGTTAAGTCTATGATATAAATGAATATTTTTACTAGGTTTGAAGAAATCTTTCCAAAATGCTATGAAGACCCCCTTCACCCCCTCATACTGTTGTCCATAGGGTTATGCAGTAAAGGCCTACCTCCCTTAGATTCACCCTCACCTTGTGCAAAAAGTAGCGTTGGAACCATCTTGATTTGCATATATCAATTAACATAATTGTAGTTCTTTAAAGAAATTGTTTGAATAGTTTTGGAAATATTCACAAAAATCCCTCCAAAATCTCAATTGGCTAGATATTGGCCCATTGAACTTGATGTTAAAGGGTCCAACAAATGATGGCCAGTACCACAGGAAGTAGTGTTGCTACCCCAGCCTTTTATTTCATATGTCAATGACATTATGTAAAGAACACATATGTCAAGTTAAAAGGAAATTCTTTGTCAATTTATTTTTTGGCCACCTAGAGCCCTTGTCCTTAACTTGTGGAATAGGCACTTGATCCACCTTTGAACTAATTTCTCATAATGACTTATTTGAGAAAATGTGCCCATATTGGTCCATCGGACTCAACATTGCCCAATACTTGCCAAGTTGACCAATTTATTTACCAATTTGACCCATTTTGACCCATATTGACTTGTTTATTCTATATTCCCATCTTTTTCCTTTTAGGCAAGTTGCAGGTCTTTATAACATCAATAGTAGTATCTATCAAATTAGTGTCCAATCAGGGTAGCAAGTATTTAAATCATGTATGTGGGCTAGTTGTTGTTTTTCCTACTTAATTTCTATAGCTAATTAATGAGTCTGAGTTTCAAACAAGTTTATTGGACAACAATATCATAACATGTTGAAGCTTTTACAATCATCAGCTGATGTAAGGAGTTCTCCACACAATATAGAATCTGTCGTATACGGTTAACATTCAATGATTTTGTAGGTCAGAATTCACCATGTCAAGAACCACTGTAATACTCTCATTTATGAGCCTGTCAAATTGAGTTAGCACTTAACCTATTCTTAAGATACCAATAACTGATGGATATATCATTTGTCTTTAAGGTGCATGCAGTTGGACTGAGAGGGAGCTGAAGGTGAAGCCCTACAGATGATATCAGAAACCAAGATGGCAGCTTGTCTAATCTGATTGATAAAGGTGGCACTTTTTAAAGCCCTTTGGTATGATGATATATATGCAGTGCAAAGGAAAATGGATGAAATATTCAGATAAAATGTAGTCATTCAGTATCTAAGCCAAATATGTTTATGAAAATGTAAATCTACCATTTATTCGCACTACATCCATGCTTATTTGATATAAACACATCAACCTACCCAACCTATAGATTAAAACTCATGTAGTACCCTCGAACCCCTCATAAATGGTAAGTTCAATGGCAGATCTAGGATTGTCTAGAAGGGGGGGGGCCAAGACATGGTAAGTTCAGTGGCAGATCTAGGATTGTCTAGAAGGGGGGGCCCAAGACATGATGAAAGCTAATGAGGTACCGTATGTGGCCCCGAGCACTGCAAGCTCCCTGGTTGGGCCCCATGTAACTTAGTTTTCCCTCTTTTTCCCTCACTTTCTCTCTTTTTTTCCTCTCCTTTTTTTTTGGGGGGGGAGGGGGGGGCAGGCCCACTGTAAGTTTGGATGGGGAAAGCTCAGAGATCATCATAGGTCCTTATATTGAAAAAAAATAAGAAAAGAAGCTATGTGATTTTTTATTCATTATCTCATAAAGTGTAGGTGCACTTAACACATTAAGGCCTAGCATCGACTTAAGTTGAACCATGGTAGGCCTAGCATTGACAATAGTCAACACCATGATGGGCCTAGCATTGACTATAGGCGATGTCCATAGGATTTGTATAGGAATTGAAAATAGGCTCGTCCTCTGGGAACTACACTTTTTTAAGAGGCTGTCCCCATGGTCAGGGCAACCATCTTTGCTCTGCCCTTAAAGGGTTGATACACAGACTTTCACCTATACCCTGATTACAATAACATATTGAGTCATAAGTATACCCAAATAAATTTCCAGATACATAGTTACCCAAATTTTCTAAAATTCCTCAAAAAAAGGAATTTTGATTGGGGGTCGATCGATGACTTGATAGTTTGGCCCTTGGAAAACCTACCGACCTGAGGTTTATTCATTAGGCGCACCCTAGCTACGCGCACCGCATGGTATGCAATCTTGCTCTAGTAGCTGGAGTGCGAGCTCATTCAGGTAATAGCCCTTGGCCTGTGGCCTAATGAAAACAGACCTTGGATTGCGTCCCACTGGTGGGTGAGAAAGTTTGACAGTCTCAATTATGGCTGCCTATGAGAATTTGTAGTTCCCTACATTTAATTCCATAAAAAACATCTTCTGGTAATTTCTTAACCAAACCTCATACATAAAGCCTAGGATAATAAAAATTATTTTTGAGCAAAGAAGCAGGAGATCAGAAACAAAACGAAATCTTCCTGAATAAACTAAAAATAATTCTAATTCCTTTAGGATAGGAATCTATGGGTACAGGAAATATAAAATCCAGTGATAGGAATGAGTAGAATACCAATGTATGTTTTTAAAGAAGGGTGATGTTATATAAATTAGGAATATGAGTAAAAATGGTCAAATTTGTGTATCAGCAAGGTAAAACATACCTTCATTATAGGGCTAGTAGAGGTACGTTTCACCTTGTTGATCCGCATTTTGCGACCAGGTGCCATTTGAGCTCTAGATCATGTTAACTTCCTTTAATAGGGATATTATGCGAGTAAATATGTACCATGATAAAGGGTTGCATTATGTAACGGGTACTAGAACAACTTTTTGCCTAATTGACAATGAATTATCTAGTCTGGTCAAATTCATACAAATTCACTGAATTGGCTGAAAGAAACATGTCCTAGCACTAACCCAGCACAGGGACCTGAACAGTCGATAAAATTGGCCTGCAAGAAATTATAACCCATGCATTCCCTTCAACTCATCAGTATCTAATTTGTCTTTCTCAAGCAGGTGGAGGAGCTTGGTGAAATGGAGGAGCTTGGTGAAAGGGAGAAGCTTGGTGATATCTGTGCAACTGAAGAACAGCCCTCTAGAGAAGACTAGGCCGAGCAAAAAAGTCACACAGCACATCCATATTACTGATGTCTTGAAAGTTGTCTATTTTTCACCTTTTTGGGAATAAAATGGTCTTGAAAGATGAATAATGATTATGGGAGGAAAATTTATCTGCAGGAGGAATCACTCTTTTTTATAGTTTAAGGCAGAAATTTTGAAATGAGATATACTGAGCAAGAATATTGCCATGATTTAGTGAAAACCACTTTTTAAATCTTGAGCGACATGGGATATTGATATTGGATGTGAGATCATAACTGGGTAATGCCAGAACCCATAATGTTGCTCTATGGTGCAGCAACAGCAAGAGTTTTCCTATTGCTTAAGGGTTGCCTTGTATATGTGTCTCGGTCTGGGGTGCCTGCTATACTTTATATATAGTATTATATACGAGAAAGGGTAGTCTGTGCTAAAATCAATTTCAAAATTTTATTCCCAAGCTTTCCAATGATCTATTGCATGGAAGATACTCCTAATTTTAGAGAAATGGCTTGCTAAATAAGGGTGGGTATCACCATATCTCAAATCTCAGTTATCTCTAAGTCTTATTGGTCATAAAATACATGCATAATTAGCATTAATTTGGCTTATTAGCTAGATTAGCATAAATCATGGATATCATTCCTCTATCAAAAGTTATGAGCAGAAAAATCCTTATCATTCTGTTTTCAAAATAGTACACCTTGTTAAAAAATCCTTTAAATGAGCTCATTGATTTCCATATTTCGAGTGGAGTGACAACAGAAATTTAAAAAAATGCCTATTAAGGCCCTAAAACATTCATTATTCACATTGCAAATCTGGAACCTTCACATCCAAAACCATTGCACTCTCCCTATTTCAGTTTTAGGCCTATTTATAGTTTTCTTGTCCATAGTGCTGCCCCCTGGTGCCTAAATTAGGAACTAAATCCCATAGGCAGCAACCTTTCTGCTTGCCTGATGACTGTTACAGTAGCAAGAAGGTCTTTATTTAATGTTATCAAATGTCATCTCTTCATAAAACTGGTTCCGGAAAAGAATTTTCAAAGTAAGTTTTCAGTTTTGCATTCACAAACATTTGTTCCAAAGTTTTCTATTTTGAACAATGAAATTGTTTCCATGGTGACCAGAAAGTATCGGATGATGATAAAAGATTGAGATAAGTCTAATGATGTAGACAAAATATATCCCATTCATTACCCCCCATCTTGATGTATTCACTACCCAAATAAAGTTTCAAAATTGAAATCTATGTGTCTGGTTTTGTGTGGATTTCTCAAAACACTTCAATGAAAGTTACGTATCTTAAGGCTATATAAAAGACAAATACAATAGCCCCAATATATGATAAGAATACAATATGAAGCTATAGATCTTAAATTTGAAAAAGAGATGTGCAATAAAGAGGGTATTATTGACAAAAGCACTTTTAGATATTCCCGTGATATCAAGTGAATTTACGGTCATTTCACGTGATCTAGTGATATCACGTGATTTTCTGCTCACAGAATCCCGTGAAATCACTGGGATTATTCACGGGAATTTACGGGAATGGCACCAGCTCAACATGTGATTTGACTGGTAAATTCACGTGAAATTGTTTCAAGGGTTCCCAGAAGACCTTCTCCCAGCGCGCGTCAAGGGCTGACATCATCTATCCATTCTATAATACATGTACCAGCTGCCCCCCCCCCAGGTAAGGATACTACACTGTCATACATCCAAGACTGTTAATGGTACAGAAATTAGAGGCTTGAAGACAAATATTGACACCTCTATATGATATGGCCATTATGGGGCTGTATGGTGATGCATACACATGTTAGAGAAAATAAAGTACAGATTGAGAATCTATGCGTAATTCTATTTAACATAAAAGGGGTGTGTGTGTACCTTACAATGTACACATTGGTTTGTGGCAATTTGAAAATAACTGCCGATATGATAAGCACAGAACGACTTTTATTTTGAATGCTGGCCATGACGTGCTTTCATAATCAGGTACATCAGTACTAGATAGCTAGTGAAACAAAGGATTTACCAGACATGCGATCTCTGTAGATGTCCACTATGCGGGCATAGCCCGCCTGGAGAAAGGTGGTTCATGAATTGACAGAACAGACAAACCGCCACTTACTCTTGTCACTAGCCAGACATAGATGGGGAATTCAGATGACAATGCTGCACGAATTAACGTTATATGATGATATAGGCCCTATGATAAACAGGCATAAAGGTTACCCTCCAGGGGCTACTGTTCACTAGACATGTATTCCAAGTCCAGCACGTTGTGTTAGCTGCACTTAGTATCAGGACAGCCTTGTTTTATAATATATAGCCTCTATATAAGTTATAGGTGACTCGCCATTGATACTGACTCTCAGTCATTCTTGTTTATTGAATCAAATGTGACCCATCAAGGGAGAACACCCCTCCACAGGGGATTTTTAATTCCCCATTTCACCACCAGGGGCATTGGAGGGCAAAATTACTCTGAAATCATTAAAAAAATACATTAAGCTAATTTTCTATGTAGAATTCAATGGTCTCATTTAAAATACACCATTTTCAGTAGAAATGGCCAATATTTGGATGGTAAAATGAACATTTTTCATTAGAAATCAACCTATAGATATGCCTGTCCCTGGTTGCCATGGAAACCATCCCAATAATCAAAATTTGCATATTTTTATGCCATTTTTTGGGGATACCCACCAAAAACCCAGAACTGGAAACAGAAATGAAAAATTCCTTCTAGATCAAAATCTATGATAAAAATCACCATATTATTATTATGTATTTTTTATGAAAAAGGCTGATTTATTGTGTTTTTAGACATTATTATGGTTTATAATGTATTTAGAGCTTAATCAGCGATTTCAGATATGAATAATGACCTATGTTCAAGGAGGGGTTCTGACATAACAACTGAGAATATTTAGCCCAATGATGTCTCATTTTAAAGATCTTGACATGAACTTTGATAATGAATTTCCCTGCAGAGGGGTGTGTTTGCCTGCCTGGTCACAAATACATCTCACAGATTGTCCAGCACATAGACTGCGCTGGGAAGCTGACAGAAGGATTAGCAGAATTCTAACTGTTGATCAGCGGTTTTCGGCATAAGAAAGATAATGATGTCATTAGCCTGATTAGGTTCTTCCTAGAATTCATGCTTCCATGCTCCCAATCCATGTGAAATGAAGTCACCTTCAATTGCGCCACATTCCAACAAATGAACTCATGTTCCTCATTATTTAAAGGATGTTGTCCATTCTCTACTCTTCATTAATTTAATCAGGTTTGCAATCGTCTATTATCCTGGCATCCTGTACCATTGGCAGGCCTTCATAGCACATTATGTTGCGCTTATCGACTAAGGAGATGACATAAAGAAAGTCTTACGGACAAGTCAGGGAATGGATCTATGGACTTTGGAAATTTTGAGGAAATCAAAGATATTGATGTGAAAAACTGTGCAACAAACTATTTTTATGGATTTCCCTAATGGAAATAATCCCTCCATTTGCTCAACTTAACATTTTGCATGCCTACTTGAAGTGATTGTCTTAAATTGGGAAGAACAGCTGCCGTCCCCATTGTATTTAATTAACGACCCAGACGCTTCTTTAAGATTTCATCAAGGATGAAAGGACTTCTATTTTCATGTCAGAGCCCATTATGGTTGCCGATTTTGATAAAAAGAAAATCAAATAATTACTTAAGTTTCTTCATGACAAATATGCTTTGATTTATTATGTTCATTTTATGACAATCTGTTTGGTGAATCGTCTAAGGGAGTGTTCATTATTTATGGCAGGGGGGGGATGACCAAATGAAGGGGGGGGGTCATTTTCTTTGGAGGTATTCAAAGGGGGGGGTCATTTTTTTTCAACCTATTCTTAAAGGGGGGTCGCTTTTTTTCAACCTATTCTTAGAGGGGGGGTTCAGTTTTTTTCAACCCATTCCTGAGGGCCAGGTAGTTTCCTGTTGGGGAGTATTTTCCAATGTGATGCAAATTTTATGACAAAGGAACAAAAATTTGCGCGACACGTCGCGAATTTTAACTATTTGGTTTTCAGTAATAATTCTAGATATAATTCTGCCCAACATTTTGTTACCAGCTACCTGTAAGTCATATCCATTTGATTATGTTATATGATCAGAGTCTTACTCCTTTGTGTGTCAAAGGGCGGTTAGCACGGATAAGATGTACCTGTACCTGTGTTATCAACTCACATGACCACTCCTTGACCAATCGGGGCATCGGAATTTTTCTGCTGGTTCCCACAGATTTGTAAAAGATCTTTTGGCAGGTTCCCATATTAAAATTTGACATGATAAGCCCCCTTTAAAACATGGATGAGGCCAGTCACTACCACTATGGTATATGTATAGTTTTCCCTGGGGTGTAACACTGTTCAGCTCTTGAGATTGAAGTATTTGGCCCAACTTGTGACACAATGTTCCTTGTTTTTTTGCTCGCCCTGCTGATTGTTTCAAAAGATGTCAAAATAAGTACTTTCCTTTAAAGGGGTATTGGGAAGGGAATGGTACACCACAAACAGCACTTTGTGGTGCAACACCATACACCTCACGAGAGTGAACAGGGCGCCAACAAAGTTGTCAGTAGTAAAAAATGTTACATGCTAAAATCACCGCAACTCGCAATCAGATCTTTCCAGATTTAACTCTTGTTTTCACCCATTGATGGAATCAACCCTGACATGAATTATGTCTATAACACCCTTCAAATTGATATAAAAACTGAGATTACAATGAAATCTAAAGAGAAAGACAAGCTACAAAAGTCTGTACCATATACAAAATTTTTGAAAAAGAAACCAGAACCAAGTCCCTCAATCAGAACAATTTTTCCATTGGTCAGGAGTAGGTCACATGGAATATTTTACTGAGACATACCTATTTTAGCTGCATCAGTAGTAGCTCATGCTAGCCAGCCCTTAAAGGGGGGCTAGCAATATGGGTACCTGCTCAAAGATCGTTCACAAATTCACAGAAACCAGCTAAAAAAATGTGACGCTCTGATTGGTCAAGGGGTAGTCACGTGACCTGCTAACGCAGGTACTTCGTATCTATGCTAGCCTTCAAATTGATATTTTACCTAGAAGTGAATCAATCAACAGCAGTGTATTCACGATTTGACTGCTTAAAAGATGAAATGGTTCAAAAGCTGCTAATATCACCTTGTAAAATGAATGGGCCTGATGTAGCCTCTGTTGAACATAGTTAAATGTGGTGGGAGTCATTTTCTTTCAATTTATTCTTAGGGGGGGGGGTCATTTTTTTCCAACCCATTCCTAAGGGGGGTGTCATTTTTTTTCAACCCATTCCGAAAGGGGGGGGGTCATTTTTTTCAACCCATTCCGAAGGGGGGGGGTCAGTTTTTTCTGACGAATTCATTCTGACAGATTGTCGTCCCCCCCCCTGCCATAAATAATGAACGCTCCCTAAGGCGTATTTGACTTTGTGACATTATTTTCTCTTCTTTGTGGTATTGAAGTTTAATAAATACTATTGATTTCCTTATATCATTCTTAATGGCTTCCAGTTGTGTAAAGTCGATTGAATACTGTTAATCACAAGAATGTCAATTTATTAGGAAGAATAATTATGATTGCGAACTGTACATTAAAATACAGAATATAAATGGTTTCTTGATGAAGCAAAGGGTCCCAATGGGTTTAAAAGAATCAATTAGGGATGTCGTCTTACTAACATTGACAGAACAAACAAAGGTACCAGCTAAACACATAGTATACCAATCTGGCCCCATTGATTCACTGCCAACTTGTCTTGTACGTTTCCATGGAAATATCTCGTAGAACCCCTTGCGAGAAATATCCGTGAGATTTCATTTACTCTCAATCTTAGCACATGCCATAAAACATGTAAATATCTATAATTAACATGACCTTAGTTAATAGGATATGCACTGTTCTGCACTGTCCTCAAACGTCTTATTTCTTTCCTAAAAGTAGGATATATCTATCCTTGTTGATTAAGTAATAAGTAAGGTATGTACCAGTTATAAACATTCATAGAGAATTGGTTCGGTCGTCTTATGAACATGTTGTTAGTAGTCTAATAAAATAGGCACTTCGCCCAGGATATGTATTAAAGTGCCTATGTTACAAAAAAGGTGAAAGATGCAAGATGACTATGTTACAAAAGAGATGAAATAGGCAAGATCCAATAGAGGTTATTCCTTCATGACGTCAATACACCTGTGAGCAATCACGCATGCAGTTCCTAGAACTACAACTATCAACATTTCTGTTAACAGCTGTGAGCATCACTTGTATTTACAAGACATATTTGATGCATACATGAGTATCCTTACAAATTCATAGCACCTGTCATTGGTTAACAAATGGTATGGCATGGTATTTGCATGTACCTAAATTGATAATTAGATCATAATTTGGGAGTGGAGGGTGACGTCATCTGATAATGTGATATGGGTATGGATATATGCTTATAGGGGAGGGTCATCGCCCCATTCGATTCCCCTCATATCCGGCCTCATATCATGATCACTTAACTGCATACGTTAATAAGCCTAAGACCTACACTCGACATTGCAACATATGTCAATCTAGATATACTGGTCAAATAGATTTGACATTTGGCATTGACATGAGTGGCATGAGAAAGGTTACACTGTAAAAGATGTTGTCAAAATAATGGCGGAATCCTTAATTAGTCCCAAGGTTGCCAGAGATCCATGGTTATTTTCACAGAGATTCCTTGTACTGCTACCTGGGCCTTCTCGTAAACAAATATATTGGTCACTGCAATACAATTATGGTGGTTCACTCTTCAGTTTTACGAGGATCCCTGGTAGATTCAACAGTTCTTTTTTACAGTGTAGGCTAAGGAAAGATATATCTAAATTGGCAGGGGAGAGGCATGTACATGTCCTAGAAGAATCGACGGGGACACGGGCCACTGTGAAGCACCAATTTGTTGCTCAGAAGTGTGTAGGTTAGGTGTATAACCTAATCCCCTGGTGTACCTGGGTTCATGGAAATCCAATCCAATTCGCAAATTTTGTATGGGACCAAGGGCTCCTCACACGACCTCAATAAATCAAGAGATGTACCCGACCAAAACATGGCATGGTCGCTAAATAACACTCTGCTAACTAAAGCTGCACTCAGTTACTTCTGACCTTTCCGGTAATGGCCGATGTCGTGCTTATGCGCACACAGTTGCTACGTCCCGTGAGTCATAAATGAACGCAGGGTCTATGTTGGGCAAAGATGACAATCACGTGACAATCTGGACAGCGTCCGAGCAGCCTCCCGCCCCCACCCTAGTTGACATTTCCGGGTTTGTTAGTTTTGCTGGGAACTGTCAAGTAGATGTCAAATACGTCATGGTGCGTGATACTACTTCCTGTTTTGTGAGCTGCTCACGCCCATTACGTCATTACCATGGGGCATGGTAACATTAGTCGTTCCTCCTGTTGAGCTTGATGACAGGCAAAATCATATCCCTGTCAGCTACCTGTATCCGTGGCAAGTTATTGGGTGACTTAATTGAAGTTTAGGCCCTTGAAGGCCTTGTTTAAAACGGATTCCTGTTTAGTTCACGAGAGCAGGGTAACTCTGTCTGTTTGTCCATCTCATCTGTGTATCTGCCTCTCTGCCTCTGTCTCTGTCTCTCTGTCTGTCCCTCTCTGCCTCTCTGGGGGTGTGGATGGGGGGTCCCCCATGTCACATGTCGATTTTAAAAAATGGGCATGGCACTTGTAACTTTAATCCCCATGTCCCGTGTCACCTTTAAGAGCCTAGCATGTCCCATGTCAAATTTAAGAAAGCACATATGTCATGTCACTAATTGTTTTACCTCATGTCACTAAGGCCCATGTCACATGTCTCTGTCTGTCTGTCTGTCTGTTTCTCTGTCTGTCTGTCTGTCTGTCTGTCTGTCTGTCTGTCTCTCTCTCTCTCTCTCTCTCTCTCTCTCTCTCTCTCTCTCTCTCTCTCTCTCACACACACACACACAGACTGCCATTCGCTCTCAATTTTCTACAAATGCTATTGGAAATGCTGATAATCCATCATTGTTGTAAGAGCACCTTTAGTAGTATGTTTGATTGATTGGTTCTTTAATTGATTTGTTTAACGTCCAAAGGCCCTATGTGACTGCCTCAATAGTTTGTGGACATTCAGTCATTTACTGAACTCCCCAAGGTCCTCAGACTGACGATACCTAATGTCTAAACCTACAACCTTAGGCCATCAGATTGAGTACCCAGTGTAGTCAATCTGATGAGTTATCAGCTGCTAGCACAACTCGTCCAAATGATGTCTTTTTTACGTAAATCACTCGTGTTTTCACGTAAAAAAAGTGCTCAGGACCACATATAGTACCTCATCAGCTCTCACCAAGTCTTGCCCACCTTCTTGATAATCCTGGATCCGCCACTGATGGGTCCTTAATCTGACCATCGAAAATTGTAGATTTGGTTATCACCAGCTTGAGCACCTTAAGACCGTCAGTTCAAAACTGAAAGCCTGATCGTCAAACATGATACCTGGCACCTTGTGAGTTAGTTACATATTGTCAACAAAATGCCATAGACTTATACTGAGGAGAGGTAGACTGAGAGATTTTACTCCCTGTAAGATGCTTATGGCAAGCGATATGTTCAACCCCTGATATCACAGTTTCTTCATTTGCTATCAGAGTTTTTGTCACTGATATCATGAGTGGCATGAGAAAGGTTAGGATTTGATATCAGAGTTACCTTTAGGGAAACCCCTGTATGATGCTGATGATATAGTTTAGAGCAGAAATTGGGGTTCATTGACTGATGATCCAGTTAATTGGCTCTAAATAGAATGATCCTTTCATTATGCCTGATGTTTTATAAACTCCAGTATTGGGGCGAAACACTAGTTTCTCAAAGACTTTGATATCACAGTTTTTAACTCTGATATTGACACTTCTAGCTGTGATATCAGAGATTTTATCTTTGATATCAAAGTTTTTAGTTATGATATCAAGGTTTTAACACTGATATCAGAGTTCTATACTTTGGTATCAGCGTTATTAACTGTGATATCAAACTTCAAAACTATGATATTGAAGTTTCAAGTCAACTCATGTTTTGCCCCGATACTGGAGGTTATAGAATATAAGAAATAACAGATGAAAATAAACACAACAACTTGTTTTATGCATATGAGATGGGGAAAAAAGAGTGCGGAAATTGATATATCACATTATCAGTCTGATATGGCAATATTTCAGAAAAACTCTGATATCACACCAGGAAACTGTGATATCAAAGCTAGAAAACCCTGATATCAAATTCGAAAACTGTGATATCAAATATAAAAACTCTGATATCAGGGGGTGAACATGTGGCTTGCCACAGTATGGTGCTGCCCCCTGTCTGTACCCTTCTGACATGGCCTGACGACCTTAGGTCTTCAACCCGATGAGTTTAAAGATTTGTAGGGTTTTCAGGGTTATTTTTCAAGTGTGGACCAAATCTTTGAGATGAATGACCGAATCCATGAGTGTTCTTTTATTTACTTTGTCCGATGGACACGGCCTGACAAACCATGGCCTTTGACAACTAAGACATAGTTCACTGATGGCAAATCTCATGACAAAAGACAAGCATGTGGATTTGGGCCCACACATATGGACACCAGCTGCCCACATGCCAGTCTCATGTTACATGAAACCTCAAGTTTCTCGCCTTTTCAAATCCAGTATGCCTACTCATATTATGGAAGGGGAATGCTCCTTTGTGGACTCCTGATGAAGTTATGTCAGTTATTCTGCTCCTTCGTGCCCTCATCATAAAGGTTCCCCACTCCACAAGGGGAGCCTGTAGGGTATACTTTCTGTATGATGTGTATTCTTATCCCACACAAGGATCTCATCAGAAGGCTTATTGTGTTGGCAGTGTTCGAACATTCATATAGGGGCCATGTAAAAAGTTGGGTTTCAGAATAACGAGTGCCATATACCAAGGTTTCAAGGTAATTCAGGGAAAGACAATGTAGGGAGATTAAAAAAGATATCAGTAAAAAGGGCTAAATTACAAGAGAAACAGAAGAAAGGGTTATTGACAACAGTTGCTGTTTAACTTTAAGGCCGATGCCAAGCCTATTTAACCATATTTTGTCCTGCCTCATCGACATTGGTCTCCAATTAGGTCTATATGCAATAGAGCCATTACCTCGGTGGTATAGATGTCGGGAGAACATGATGTCTCTATAACATTGGGCCACTAGTACATTGTAGGGGTATATACGAACGGCCTCATTCAAGTGCTCTTTAACCAAGTCGTACAAGCTTAGTGGGGTATTGGTTATAATATGTATTACACAAATGAGATATCAGAGACAATATTTCGTACACTATAGGGTATTGTCAATTTACACACTTTTAGTAATACTCTTGTGTATTGAACTAAACTGAAGGTACATAACACCATATCTTTTATTTGACCTTCTATCTCTCTGTTTTTCTCATTCCTTATGGATAAATATGTGCCTACAATTGCAGGAATAGCTTTGCGAGACGAGACTGATTGCTTCTGGAAAAATGAACCCCAGCATTGCTCTTCTATTAAGGGCATATAATGATGATTAGACAGGCACAAGCTGATTTTAGGACCTGAAAATCAACTTGTGCCTGTCTAATCATTATGGTGTAACAGCAGTATTCCACCCCAGTAAATCTAGGACAGCTAAATAGTCCCAACTAAAAACAGTGTTTTGCTTGGTATAATCAGTGCCAGGGGACCTTATTTTTATCGCAGATTAATAACTTTGGTACCAGAAGAAAGGTAACGATTCGGGGAAAAAAAGTTGTAAAGGATTTTTGGTCACCATGGAAACCTATTGTGTCAAAGAGGGGTCCAAGGTCACATTTGTGACCTGTCAGGGGCGCCTGTATCATTTAATTTATTCAACATGGTGGTTTCCATGGCAACTGGTGCAAAAATGGATCTGACTCCGTTATGGTTGACCATGCTAAAAAAAATCAAGAATGACTTCAGCTTTAATTTAAGCCTTTATTTATGAACGCCATCAAATTAGAACCCGGTTGACGCCAGTTTTATGGTGGAAGATCGGGGGGGGGGGGAATCAGAACGTCCTTGGCCCTATTGGTGCTGTGACACCTCATATATGGCGTTTATATCACGATTTACCATCAACAATTAATCAATAATCAATAGATAACCAAGTTAAAAAGAGACGAACAGTACATATCCATGTCAAGGCCAGTGCTAAGTAAACAGAAGAGGTAGCGCCCCCCTAGTCTAAACAGTGATGTGCAGTAGTGTTCAAGCCAAAATCTCAGCTCTTCTAACCCAGCAGGCGCCATGGCCGAGTATATAGGGTACAGAGCTCCAGATCTGACCATCTGATAAATCTTGGTATATTGTGCCAGGTCAGTTTAATGACACCATAATGAAATTAGAGGCAAAGATGCTCTGAACTACAGGCAGGGGGAGTGAGTGAGTGAGTAATAGATGTTTAATGCCATTTCAAAAGCTAAGGTCATATTCATGGCGAGAACTACATTACACAATTTCACAGAGGAATGTGTCAGTGCCTGCGCATATGTGCACATTAGAGGGGATAGGAAAGAGGAGACATAGACCCTTCTAAGTGGGCTAGGGAAGACCACAGGCAAATGGAGGGACCCCGCACCCCCCCCCCCACACACACACCCGTCTGAATCCACTACTGTAATCTGTTGTTCGTATTCTTGATAGGTGTGTTTGACTTTGCTGTGATAGAAGTGACTCCACTGTGGCAGATTGTGAGGATGACGCTACACCATGTGAGACAGATGGATACTGCAAGGTACTTATGGCACACACAAGAAAATTAACGTGCTTTCAATCGTTATTGTAGATGATTACAGCTTATAAGCAAAGTATAACGTGTATATATAACGTTTTGTGAAGCCCCAGTTCCATAAATGAGTGTGTAGGCCTATCACATAATAAACGGTCGTTTTGTTATGGAAATCAGTAAGAATAATTTTTTCTATTCCTTTTGCAAATTCTCCACACATTTTCTTTGGCAGAAAGTGGACCATGGTGATTTCTACCAGCTGGACTGTGCCACTGAGTGTGAAGGGTCATATATTGAATATATATTGAACTTCTTGTTGCCAAGAGGACTACTGTAATAGATATGTGGTCCTTTGCACGGACGGTGAAGATAACTTCAGATGATAAAGATAAGTCAATTTCATTTCCAAAGGAAACTGAAGATATCTTTGAAAAGTTTAAGATATCTTGAGAATTGTTATCTCAAACCTATCTTTTCAAGGATATTATTGCAAATGTATGACAAATAATGCCAGCTTCTATAGAAATGCAATTGTGAAGAGATATCTTCTGTCTTATCTTCATTTTTGCCTATCTTTAGTGAAGATACCTCGCCGCCCGTGCAAAAGACCACTAGTGAGCCTCATCTGTTTGCTGGCGGTGGGAAGACATCTTTCTCCTCCCCCATCCAGGGCCCCCCATCCTCTACTCCTCCAACATTCTCATGGCCACAGCCACCATAATGCCTCTTGTAATCAGGGTAGGCCTCTTGTAATGATCTCCCAATGAACTCTCATGCCATAGACATGAGTATGTATATCAATATGCTTTGTGTTGTATTATTTGAATTTTGGAACTCTTCCCTGGTGTATAATTGAGTCGAGCTTTGTGCAGTTGAGAGTATTTACTGCTACTGTAACTATAGATTGAGGAGGGTGTCCCATAAAGAATTGAGTGAAATAAGAAATAAGGATGAAATAAGAAGTACCTAGAATCTTGCTTTCTCAGATAAAAGGGCTCTCATCAACCAATTTGGCTGGGTATCATAGATTCCCTCATGTTTGAAATTAGAGTTGAAATATGTCTATTTGAAAGGACGTAAAGTTTATGGGGCCTTCCCTGAACAACACTGCCCTAAACCTAATCAGTAAGTTTGGGTGCATGAGAGATTCCGAAGATACACACAGAAAATTATCAACCCACTGTAAAGTTCTATAGAACTTTGATCTAAGTAAGAAACATTGAGTAACTCTGTAATAATATCATGTCATGCTGACAAAATTCTGAGATCAGTCAACATTCTGAAAACTTATATCACTAAAATTTAAAGTTGGTACAAGTATCCATTGTAATAAGGATTCATCAGAAATTGGATTATGGAAGCTTTTGAACTATTAACAATTAAAAGTTTCTCTACTATCAATACAGCCTCTGTAGTATGTTGGTCTTTGTTACAAATTATGCAAGATCTAAATAATTCGAAGTAAAGAACTACAGCTATGTCAGGGTGTTTTGTTCAATCTAGTTTTAACATCTAAAAAAGACAACTGACTTGATAATATCAACCCATCACCGTAATGTTAAAAGCCTTCGTTAAAATAAGCTTCTTGCTTAACAAGGATCCAGCAAGTTTGTGGTAAAATAATGCTGCCTAGCAAAACAAATGGTATGAAGATTGGACCTCAACAATTCTGAGTCATAACTATTCTTCTTTGCGGACACAAGACCATTTAACCCCTAGGTGCCCAAGCACGCTTTAAGGCGCGGTTTTGGGCTTAAATGGGGCTTAAATACATGTATATTGAAGGAAACTATCATCCAGATACTTCTACTGGTCCAATCTATAAAGTTAGACCCTCTATAGAACGGCCATGACCTTCCCATTACAATACAACCATCCATTTTTCTCTATCACCATTATACCTAACACAGGGACATTTGAAAATGATTCATTAGAAGGCCACCCTCCAGGTGGCTAAGACCAGACATGACACAATTATTACGCTAGATCATATACCTCCAATGTCCCATACTCCCATTAGATTCTAAAAGAAATGTTCATATCCATAGAGAAAATCCATGCATTGTTACTAGCACATTATGTCTCCTGAGTGGTAGTACACATATATATATATATACAGAATTGAATGAGGCCTCAGAATTACAGGTATTATGGATAGGGGGGGGGGGGTCTATATAGTACACAAGAGAGACCAAATACTACCAATGACAACAAATGGAATGTTTTGGTAACTATGGTTACCAAACCTGACCAATGAATTCCATGTCCTTAACTGAAAGTCTTCACTGAGTTATGAGTATTCAGGAAATGCAATACAGACCCAATATCAAAAGATAAGATCAAAATAACACATGGGCTTATCAACTAGGTAATATAATTGTGAAATAATGTAAAATCTTCAAATAATTCTGGGCACCAAAAGGTTAAAGGCCAGGAAATCAATATAAATATTTAGAACTGTTATTTCTATGACAACCATGGCCTTTTTAATAATCTACATGGACTGCAGGCCTTAGATGCAACCCTGTTCAAGCCGATTCCATTAACTTCCAATGACTATAGTGTGTGTGTGTGTGTGTGTGTGTGTGTGTGTGTGTGTGTGTGTGTATGTGTGTGTGTGTGTGTGTGTGTGGGTGTGTGTGTGTGCGTGTGTGTGTGTGTGCGTGTGTGATACGAATAGAGGTGTGCAATTCATATGGGTGTATACGCAACTAGCATTTTTCTAGTACTGATCATGGGATAGATCAGCATTTGGCCCCTTTGTATAATTTACTTTGGTGGACTCTATCTAATTGACTATCTGTAGCAATATTCTAAAATTTATAACTATAGATTGCAAATACCTGACACTTTATCCTATCAGGCTAATCCCCTCCCTTCACACCTACAACAATGGAGAGGTACTTCAGGTGATTAAGATAGAGACAGGGGGCAGCTTATCCTTCTTATCAATCCCCATTGTTTTCTGGTTGATGGAAGGCAAGAAAAGAGAAAATTGGGCGTTGTGCATTGAAGCACAGAAGGCTAAGGGTAGGTACTATAAAACCCTATTTCAACCCTGTAGGGTCACAGGAATCAGCACTTGCGAAATATTGACTAATTACTTACAAATAGAGACTATTATCTATACATGTACTGACACCAGTCTGGCATAAACTTCTCTTACTAAATCCCTTGGACCGCTGGCCCCCTGGTGTGCTGGCCCCACGGACACCTGGCCCCTGGACACCTGGCCCCTGGACACCTAGCCCCCAGACACCATGAAACCTGGCCCCCCTGGACACCTAGCCCCCTCGCTTCCAAATCCCTCCCTCATAAATCTATTCACTTGAGTAAGTCAAATGTCAATTCACCGGGAGTTAGTGACTTTTCTCTCTTTATTCTTATATGATTGAACAAAAGCGTCTCACATTAAGACGCTTTTGTTTAATCTATGTAAGAATAAAGAGAGAAAAGTCGGGCCGGGACCTAAGCCTATGGGGAAGTGGATTGGAGAATCATTCAAAAGTGATCTATTTTTTTTTTAATAGTCATGGTAAATAGATGAGTGCATGTTCAGTTGTTTTTTCCTGCATGAATATATAAACTAATTGTCTTTAACAATTTTATTAATGTATAACTTTTATTTCCTATAGAAAATATAAACTGAAAAATGGACTTTTGTTTATTTTGAAACTCCACCGCCTACCCGGCGGTATAGACTCAGGGTGGTCCCTGAGCCAATTATTCACAATATTTATAAGTGACGCAATATGGGAAAAGGCAACATTATGGGGATTTTTTGCTATTCACAGCCTGTAGGTGGCAAAACCAAATGATACAAGAGGGTCATTTTGCTGTACCCTATCAAAATATTTTCTGTAGGTCTTCCCACATATTTGGACACTCACACACCCTGAATAATGGGCGCAGGCTTCTTTTACAGCATGAATTAACATGTCATCATGACCAATGCTGATATTATCTGCGCAAGTTGACAGAAATTGTAATGTCCTTAGTTGAGGTATGTCTGTCTAATTTAAGTGATAAGTTGACCAAGATAATACCCATTGCACTTATTAAACCATATTTGTTTTAATTGAAATGGAGAGGTCTTGGGGATCAATTTGGTAAATGGATCATCAAAATCTGACAAGGAGAAGCGGGGGAAAGTTCCCTGAAAAGGTATGATGTAACACCATGCACAGCACTGTCAGGGCCACCTGGTGGCCATAAATATCACTAAATCCCCGTAATGTTACGTTTTCCCACGTTTTGTCATTATTATTCTATGCTAAATCCAAGATGGCCGTTGGGGGGCCGTTACATAACTTTCAAGAAGGCAACCTCCATACAGGAATGGCTCTGTTCCCAATATACGACCGTGACCTGTACTGAGATAGGGTACCTTATTTCCCCCTGAAATAAGGTCTCGCCTATGTTAAAACCCTCTCCATATCCTAAATTTCATTTATACAAAGAATGGATCCAATCAAATGGGTCCAACGGTTGGTTTATGTAGGCCTATGCATACTACATATTCACCCGTTGCCCAAGGAAATGACAAAACTACATTAGCTACTATGTGTGCTGTTTGCAGATCATGTGTCAAGATATGCTATACATTTCGTGAGAGACCGATTGATATCACTCCTAGCCATCACACCGTGTTACTTGCTCTATTTGTAAAGCAATGAGTTATATCAAGTAGTTTCTATTTTAACGCTCCGATATCTCTCATTATCACTACAACACTGACTCAGGCCCCTGAAGATTGGCCCTCTAGGCCAAATCCTACTGAGCGATAATGACCATAAAATTTAAGTATGAGGGTTCACGATATTGGAGGGGTAATATCGTCTAAGGAAGGTTTATTGCGGCTAAGGAACCTTGCCAAAATCTTGTGTGTTTTTTTTTGTGAAGTGGAACACATCAAATTGTTTTGATATATTCTTGCTCTAAACCCTGAATTTCACTGTGATTTACATTGTCCTAAACATATTGCTGTAAAAGGGCCTCTTTTTATAACATTGAGATATTCTTCAAAGAAAAATAATAACCCCCCCCCCGACTAATCACAGGGATACAATGTCCAACATTGGCTATAATAGGGTTTGGGGAAGACAGAGGTGGGGTAGGAATCCTTGTGCTTTACAGTGTTGGTAAGCACTGGTAAGAGTCCAAGGGGTCTCCGACTGCTGGAATTTCAACAAGAGTCTAATTATTTCATCAGTGACAGGGTCTAACTACATCGATTTTAACCTGCAGTTTACCTCAAGTAATACACATTATGTATGACGTTCACAATAGTTAGATTACCTGTCCCATATCAGCTGTGTATATATCACCCATGTTTAAACAACAGCGCTACAGTTTGCAGTAGCCCCTAGGCACAACATGGTTGATGGACACCCAGGCTTTAGATAAGAGGTTTTCCCATGACTCCACACGGTCCTCATTTGGTAGTATTGACACAACCAAGAACCATCGCCTGTAATAATTATTAAGCGATAATAGATGTTTGCACCAGAGTAGGAACATACTATAAAGTCATAATTATTTCTGTGATCTGAGTATATAGGGCCACTTATATCCTCTCTTCTATTTTAAGATATCAAGTTTAATTTTGCAATTACACCAGTCACCTTCAGCCAATCGTGCAGCTAGAGTGATCTCTTTTTCATCATTAGTGCATTTGGAAAAGAGTCGTTGCAACATTGGTGTTTCTTATAAATGAATTGGATCATACATCGTGAAAATATCATACACAGCACTGCAGAGGTGCCTGCAGAGATATAGACCAAGTCTTTGTTGGGAGTTTGCAGAAAGAGACATAATTGGATTTCTCCCTTGTTATTTCCCCATTGGCGCCAGGCCTCATATGTCTGTACCTTTGTGTTGGACTCCCGGGTTGGACTGCACTGTGGGCATTGTGTGTTTCGCAATTACTGTAGGTTACCATCTGAGCCTTTTATGTACACGGAATATATGTGCCTAGACATAGAACAAAGCTTAAAGCTTTTATGCTAACCATATATACAAGAGGGACAAGATCTGACAGAATATTCGTCTTTGTATATTGTTGTTGTTGAAGAATTTTATTGACCGAAAGTACACACATACAATTGTGCTATTTTCATTAAGATCAAAAATAATATTCACAATACACCATCATAATCAATATAATAAATATGAGTAAAGACATTAAGCTTATCACAAACCAATAGGTCAATAAGGACAGGTAACCATCAAACCATCACCCATGCTAATTTACAATCTCTAGGATCATAGCTGACAACATCCATCTAGTTGTTAATAGCAGCCCATTACAGTACATACATATGCATTTATGAATCAGTTCTTGGTACAATCATTTAAATTATACTTTTGATTTAGTGATCTTTCCATAAACGTTTATTGAACAATTTGATGATCATTAAAAAGAGAGAATTAGCATTAGAACTCGATGTAAACCATATTGCTAAATCAGGTTTTGATACTTATAATGTTTGCAATGTAGACTGAAATAGCTATGCCTCTATGACAGCTCTGTTTATATAATCAATGCTGTTGGTTAGGTATAATATAACATAATCATGACATAAATTATTATCATTAGACAACAATATCTTTTAGATGGCGATATTGCACGAATGAACGCCAAAAAAAAAGAGATATCACAGCACACATTTTATATTATTTCACAATTAATAGTTGGTTATTCTTTACAGCCATAATAAAATGGGATCAATCATCCTAGACGGCAGCTCATGTAAAGATGGCAGATCATATAAAACTGGCAGCTTATGTAAAGATGGCAGCTTATGTAAAGATGGCAGCCTATGTAAAGATGGCAGCTTATGTTAAGAAAGCAGCTTATATAAAAATGGCAGCTTATTTGAAAATGGCAGCTTATGTAAAGATAGCAGCATAAATGTAGAAATGGCAGCTTATGTCAAGATCTTCGTTTATAGTTTATCACAGCCTTTATAGAGATGACAGTCTACGGAGATAGCCGTCTATGTCATAGGACGGTCGGGCCCCTTGAGGGAGGCGGCGGTAGGTATGCCTGTACCAGAGGACCTATAGAAGCCCTTCATGACGCGGTCTATACGGACATGTTCCCTGCTGGAGGCGTTCTCCAGAGGCTGGTGTACAAGACGTCCATAGACAGCAGAGGAACACACTGGGACCACCCGGCACCGCTCCTGGTGTACAGAGATTAAGTAAGTGTGAATATGAATGCATTATGATAACAATCAAGTTCTTTTTATTTAGCTATGATCGCATGGGCCTGCAGCAATGCATTGTTTCCCTACACTACTTACAGCCATTTGCAAGCGCGTCACAAGAGGCGACCTGCGGGAGGCGACCGCGGCCTGCGCATCTCGATTTACATTTCCCACATACCACGCTCATTTCCAGCAAGATATTTGTTTGTTTGTTTTGTTTTGTTGTTTTTCTTTTTTCATTTGGCATATAGTCTTACCACTGCGTACCGTTATCAATTGAACTAAAATACAACACCCCCTAAAGTCATTATGTTTTATAGAGCATATCTATAATTGATTTGACATTTAAGCCCTTGTTCCAACTTATTAAACATAGACACTTGATAATCATAATCTTTATATAGGCCTAACACTTGTTTTATAAAGATCACATCATTTCGCCTACCTCAGCCTGAATATCCAGACCAACAGTGTGCTGGCGGTCGTCACGGCGCAGGCGTGAGTTGTAGCCTTCCGCAGCATGGAACATCCGGTCATAGTGAGAACAGTTATTGTCTCCCTAATTAGTGATGGAAAGGAGGTCATTAGACACTTACAAATTGGGTAGAGAAGACGTAAAATACTTGAAATGTTGTGACAAGGAATTGGGTGAGTATATTCCTATCTCTATGTTATAGTTAGCGCAGCTATAGATATCTCGGGATTATATAAACGTGCATATTCACAATATGCTTGCATAAATATTTTCCTATTTGGTTCGTCTTCCCATTGTGTTTTCCCACTGTTTTAGAAACCGATAGTCTTATGCTTAGCCCTAACACAGAGCATCTATTGGTTTGAAGCACCCTGGTTGGCCTGATGCATTCCTTATGGATGGATATCTTCTCATAGCAGCTGCATTATTGCATCATGCTGACGAGATACTTTTCAATTACCAAAGTTGCGCAAATGATAGCTGGTTACGCACACAGCCCAAATGAGCAGGGATCTTGAGACATCAGCCAGAATGTCAACTTTCAGGATCAGCTTCCGGGGTCAACTTGCACAGATGCCTCAGTTGTTGTACAGTATATACTATACATATTAACTTATGTATAAGGTATTGACTTTGTCTATGTTTGAATTTAACATGAGGTGTATTGATTTCATACTTACTTTCTTTATGTTGTCAAAGTATGAGATTGGCGTCCTGCTGGGTTCTGGCCTCTTGGGCCATACATCTGTGCCATTACCTCGGACTGAGATGTGCTCCTTGTGAAGACGTGTTTCTGTCTGTTAATTAAGTACATCAATGGTATTAGAATGGCAATCAATGAAAAGTACCTGCTAATTTTACGATGATCAGTACCTATTATCTGTCTTATATTTGTGTCTTCAACATTCCCAAATGTATGGGAACATCTATATAACCTACATGAAGAGCCTGGTTTTGCAGTCATAGAAATCTTTTTTATAATTGCTCATTAAATGAATGAAGCACCATTTAGCAAAATCGGGAAATAAATTTTAAGTCTTACCTAACTGTAAAATGAGATCAAAATAGATAAGAGTCATTGTTGCCCACCTTGATTAACTCCTTCCATTGCCCAGCTGTCTCCTCTGGGTTCCGTTCTCTATTCCCATACAGGGACATAGTATAATCGGCACCCGGATAATCTCCCATTCTGCGTATGTGTTATATCCCTTTTTGTCAGCTTCTGAAACAAATAATTCCTGATTTATATTGAGGGGTCCATCTGTAAGGATGAAAGTACATTGGATTTATATAAAAAAAAATACAAGTGCTGGGCACCAGATTGAACAAACTCTTCAAATGCTGTCTTTTTTTAAATCCATAGTAGGTTAAATCATGCCTCTCAATCAAGTGAGTTTGTAGATGTGAACGTAGATATAATGTACATTGTATTAAACTGTGTATCGCAGCATACGCCTACACAGCAAACATCATACACCTCTAATACTGCTGGTATGCTGTGTTGCTTCCTGGATCCAACATAACTAACTGGTGCCACACCTGCTACTCCACACGTATATCTTCAGTGGATAACGACAAGATCAATTGTCATCTGAATTTTACATAGCCTATACTCGATCGATCAGATTCGATTTCTCGACGTTTTCACCCCTGCTTTTGGTCCTCGTGTGACTAGGTACATATCGTATTCCATTTTTCTTTTTAAAACTAAATTCAGAGACTCTAGGGAGAAGGAGTGTAAAAGCCCTGGTAGTTATACTGATAGCTGAATAAAATACACTGAGATGGAGCCTGAAATAATACACCGAAAAACCTAGGTGGTCAGTCTAACTCGAACTTAGTCGAATGGGCTAGTAATCATATTAAGCACATCTGGAGGGTCTTGCCAAAAAAGAAACGTGAAAAAAGGGAAACGTGCACGTTTTTGTATTGCTAAAAGATTGTCTTGATAATCATTTCGATAAAACGTGCATGTTTTTTGACAACTCAAAAGAAGTTTTCCATACATACTTCTGTAATTTTTTTGTCAATACTATGAAAACGAGTTAGGCCATGCACATTTTCCTCAGCACTCTCTGAAGATTTGTGGAGATGTTCATCCTCGTTATCTTTTGGCAAGTCCCTCCTGAGTATTAAGTGACTTACAACGTGAGACATCCTTCAATTATCAGTTTAATTATGGAGAATGAGAGTAAATGACGTACGTTTCATAGGAAGTATGATCTATTATAAGAAAACGTTCTGGCTCACTTTTGAGAAAATCAAATTTTGAGTACCAACCATCGGGCTATAGGGCTGACCCGGGATACATATTCAACGAATTAGATGACTCCCTCTGGACCTCAATACTAAGCCCTATACAACTTGAACAAAGTTATAAGACCCAGGGCCATGAAACTGACTACCCTGTGTCTTTTGATTCATTAAGTATTGAGGAGTTTAAACAGTGGTGCATTACTCAATGTAGGGTGATCTGTAAACTCAATCAAGATATTCTACAAGTCTGTATCTCTGACTCACAATCCTTTGAAGGAACCCATTTAATAAAAAGGGATTTTTACAGGTTTGTGCCAGTAATGCCAAGGAATTATACAATATTGCCAGAGGGTTACCTAATATTGCCAAGGGCTTGCCTATTGTTTCCAAAGGGTTACCCAATAATCATGTTACCATGGCTTCCACAATGATATGTTACCAGAGGTTGCCCAATGCTGCCCAAAGGATTGTGCTATGTTACCAAGGAATTACCCAATGTTGCCAAGGAAATACTTATGTCAACAAGGGGTTGCCTAATGTTATCATAGGGTTACAGAATTACCAATTGTTACCAAGGGGTTGACAATACGGACGTTTAGCAGACCCAGCCGTAGCACTCTAGCATGGAGGGGTGGAACATACGTTACCAACGTGAAAACCACCTTTTCTGCATCCCAATTACGTAGGCAAATCCTGCAGAAACTCTGTACATTTGAATATTGTCATTAAAGGTATATTTAGACACATATCTTATATATGTCTGTAATGTATCGATTAGTTACTTATCCATTAATGATTTGCTATGCTAAATGTGCTTTTGCTGGGGGTCATGTAAGGGCCATTGGATGGTCCGCTGGTAGGACGTCATGGTTGGATGAGTTTTCCACAGCCTTTGATGACGTTCTTCCCAAAATACTTGCGTCTACGTCGATCTGTAGCCATACATTGGGATTGCTAACCCCCCCTGGTATTGCAAAAGGGACACCTAAGTACCCAATATTGCCAAGGAGTTGCCCAATGATGCCAAAGTGTAACTGGCTATATAAATAGTGCAGTGATTTATATGTGTTTATACCACGGTTATCACATTTCAGAACGATTAGGGGTGCCCAAACTGGATAATCTGAGTGCTTTTATCACAGGATAGAGGCACTGAGAGTTGACACTTGAATATTGACAGTGTTCTTTTTCTATACTATTCTTATATGTGACAAAAAAAGCTCAGCATCGTCTGGGATCGAACCAGGGCCTTCTGATCAAAAGTTCTGCTTGCTATCCATTAGGCCACGGGGCTGGACAATAGTGTTGGGTTAGGTGAGGTGGGAAGAACACATGTCGCTGGTATATGAATGTAATATACATGATGATTATGAAAATTTTTCTGTCCCCCCCTCCGAGGAGTCTGAAATTTATCCATCCCCCCTTTTGTTCTTAAGTGGCGTGCTGGCTTTTTCATGGCTGTAGACCCCCAAAATCGACATGGCGCCATGGGCCTTTTTTGGCTAATAGTGACATGAGACATGGGGAGTTCCTTAAATTCGACACAGGGACATATAGGCATTTCTTAAATTCGACACAGGGACATGGGCATTTCTTAAATTTGACATGGGACATGGGAACCCCCCATCTAGACCCCCTTTTTCGCTCAAAAGGGCTGAATTTTTTTTGTCCCCGCTAGGTCTAAGAGGAGTCTGAATTTTTGTTGCCCCAGGGGTTACCCAATGTTATAAAAGGGTTACGGTGCCCAATTATTTAATGTTAGGTGTGGTGTATATGCGTGAAGCGTCCACGGATCGGTCATGCCCCCACAGGCGGTTATATGAACTACTATGTAATGTTCTTTCAGCTCTTTCCCTACGGAGACAATGTGTGTCTTAGTCAGCACTTCGTATACATAATAAAACGGTTCACATATTCAACAGTTGTCGAACAAGGATGGAAAAACGAAACCCACGCACAAAAAATTGATCATCCTGCCATCACACAAAGTGATTCTTCTGCAGATGACAACAACAGATAGGTAAAAGGCCATAGAAGCCAGACTACATCAAATTGGATGAACTGTCAATGAAAATAGTGAAAAACCTTGTTGAAATGTGTGCCTCCACCTGGAACCCAACTTCCACAATGTGCTTTGAACTGTGTTCTGTGTAGTGTAGAATAGATCTATAGACTACAAATAGGCCTAGATCCTTCTGCTATGAGTGACATTGAAAGTGAAAGTAATGAAACTGAAAACATAGCTGAAGCTAGGAATGTTGTCAATGCTATTGGTGAATACAAACCAGCAACAGAAAAATGGGAAAATTACCTGAGAAGGTTCAATGCCTGGAGTAGGATAAATAAAATCCAGGATAATGAGAAGGTTGATGCTTTCATATCTATGGTAGGCCCTGAAGTAGTGGATCTTTTAGTTGCCCTCTGTGCCCCGGCACAGATTGAGACTAAAACTTTGATGAAATGACTGGTCTCATAGAAAGACATTATACATCTGGTTCAAATGAACTGATGGAAAATGCCATATTTGATGCTAGGGTCCAGAAAGAAACTGAATCTGTTGCTGAGTACATAGTTGCATTGAAGAAAATTGGCATACATTGTGGTTTTGGTGATAAAGCCCAAATAAAGAGAAGACTCCGTAATAGGCTAGTGACAGGTTTGCACAATGAGGCTATTAAAACCAGACTGTTAGGTGAAGGTGCAACCTTAAAGATGCAATTTCAGCTAAAACGACCTTCTAGAAAATAATCAATGAATACTACCGTGGTCAACCGAACCCATTTCCCTATCAGATGGCATGCATTATTTTGATATTAATTGTCCCTGAATGTGTATACAGAAGGCATCTTGATATGCAATTGTTCTTTCTCATGGCAGGGAATAATTTGACAGATTAATAGAGGTGATATTTTATAACAAAAGAGGGCTCCACCAGCTGACCACTGCCATGATAACCACTGGTCTGTGCATAGAGTTTGTGCATGTGTTGTGCATCAATTAACAACCAGGTGTCCTCATTGTGCCACTAACTGCCCATTTAGAGGTTGTTATGTTATCCAGTGGATTAGTGTCGACCTACAGTAAAAAGTTTATGTAGTCAGATGGGTATTTCATACTGAAATGCACTGCATAATGTTTTAAAACTTGGGGAGAATTTATAGGAAAGTATGACCCATTCAAATATGCCATCACTCAAAAATGACAGAATTTTAGTTGGGATAGCATCTTTAACATGGGATCGTGCAGTAGATATCAGCACCTCCATGGACACTGCAAGAAAGGGTTGTAAAGCTATTAAAGACACTCAAGAGGTAAACCGTGTTCAGCGCAGTGGTTGTCAGTACGGCGGACAGTCCCGCAAATTTGGTAAAAAGTGTTATAGGTGTGATGGTGATCATGCTGGCCCATGCCCACATATAAAATCAAAGTGATTTAAGTGTGGTATGATAGGCCATATTGCAAAATCCAGTAAAACAAAAATGGATGATAGCAACAAAAATTAGTCCAAGTAGCTCGCAGCGAGGCAGAGGCCGCAGTAAAGGTCGCAGACAAGGTTGTACAAATTATGTTTATGATAACCCGAATGTTGAAGAGGAAGTTGAACAGCACTGGTAAATATGGCTAGATAACGGTAAAAGCCAAGGTGAACAATCAAGAAATGACTTTCGCCTTAGACACAGCATCGGCAGTATCGATCATCGGTGAAAGTGATTATCGGCAGTATTTCTCGCATCTTCAACTCTGTGTAGCCGGTGTTAACATGAAGTCATACACCGGACATCGGGTAGAGCTACTTGGGGAAGTTGATGTAACAGTGAAGTATGGTAATCAGGAAAACCGGTTGCCATTGGTCATCACAAAAGGTCAACGTACTCCATTATTTGGTCGTACATGGTTAAAAGCCATATGTATTGACTGGCCAAGTATATTCGCAGTAAATGAAACTTCAACACTAGATCAAATTCTACAAAAGCATAAAGATGTGTTTGAAGAAGGTATTGGGGAAATTAAAAACTATGAAGCTAAAATCAAGCTGAAACCAGATGCGACTCCAAAGTTCTACAAAGCTCGACCTGTTTCCTATGCCCTAGTCGATGGCGTTAAAAAGGAGTTAGAGAGACTCAAAGATAATAGCGTCATACGTCGAATTGATAAAAGTGACTGGGCATCACCAGTGGTAGTTGTTCCAAAAGGGAATGGACAGTTACGCCTGTGCCACGATTATAAAGTCTCAATAAACAGTGCAGTTATCGATCAGCCATACACACTCCCGACGACTGATGATATATTTGCTACGCTCGCTGGAGGATGTGAGTTTACAAACTTAGATTTATCGAATGCTTATGCACAAGTTAAAGTTGATGCGAAGTCGAGGAAATATCTCACTATAAACACTGTGAAAGGACTGTATGAGGTAGTCAGACTACCATATGGTGTAAAAACAGCTCCACACATATTCCAGGCAATCATGGATCAGATCCTGCAAGGGATTCCTGGAGTTTGCTGTTATGTTGATGATATACTCATCACCGCCCCAACAAGAGATGAGCATTTAAAGCGACTCGAGCTGGTATTTCAGAGACTGAGTGATCATAACATCCGAATCAAGAAGGAGAAATGCTCCTTTCTTGTTCCTAGTGTCCAATATCTGGGACACATACTCAGCAAAGATGGCCGAAGGCCCATACCAGAGAAAATCACAGCAGTCAAAGAAGCGAAGGCCCCAGAAAATGTCTCAGAACTCCGTACATTCTTAAGAATGGTCAATTATTATGGATCGTTCATAAAGGACCTATCGACCATAATGGCACCACTAAATAATCTGCTGAAAGATGATGTGCCATGGAGATGGTCAACTGATTATAAAAAGTCATTCGAGAAAGTGAAGGAGGCACTGACAGATAAAGCTGTCCTGACCCATTATGATGTCATCAAAAAGTTGCTACTAGCATGCGATGCATCACCCTATGGGATTAGAGTTGTGCTGTCGCATGTAGATGAAAATGGTGAAGAAAGACCCATAGCCTATGCTTCTCGCACTCTGACTACAGCTGAGCAGAAATATGCTCAAATAGAACATGAAGCCTTAGGAATAATATTCGGTGTGAAAAATTTTCACAAGTACCTGTACGGTAGAAAGTTTGATCTCTTAACGGACCATAAGCCGTTAACCAAAATCTTTGGTCCAAAGACTGAGGTACCGTAAAGCGGGGCTACTTTGGCTCATTCAAGACAATTTTTTACTGATTACTGAATGTAAGGTTATTTTTTACCAAAATCTAATTTTCTCCTATAATGTCTATGTGAAAGACCTGTATGTGTGTTGCCATGGCAACTAGTGCTACAGGTCTGTGATTTTTTTGGCATTAAGTGGTCTTCAAAGTAGCCCCTCTATTCTGGGCTACTTTTTATAGAATGTCATTTCTTTTGTATTTGACTCCATTTTCCCCCTATTTTTTCTTTCATATAATTTTTTTTCAATGATTAATGTTTCAAATTAGACACCCAACTAGATAATTTTACTGCCATTAGGAAATTATTTCTTTTATATCAACAGCTAAATTGTGTTTCCACCTCACTGGGACAGATAGCGCCATAGCCATAATTTGTACATGCAATTTGGCTGTCTTTTACACTTTGACTCATTGATGTATGGTAACATAACCTTCAAGTAGAAGGGCCAAAATACATCCTTTTATTTGATTTATACACACTTTAATATATATTTTATGCAGAACTTGACTCTGGCTTTATTATGAACCAATTGCGCACATTATTCATTAAATTGGCATAAACACAACAGGGAATTTCTGCTAAAGTAGCCCTGTTTTCCATAGACTTTTAGAGCCAAAGTAGCCCCATTTTCACACGGACAATGACTAAAGTTCACTGAATGTTAATTTTCTCAATTAATTGGGAGAGTTGATTCATCCCATTAGGCATGTGGTATGTCAGTGTGTTGTTAATGTTTCAGATGGGGGTACATGTGGTGACACCTAAATCTTGGTCTCCATGGCAACACAATTCGACACTATGAAAAAAATATGGAAAAAAATTTGCATTTCAAAATGACCCCCCCTAGGGGTGCATGTTTTGACTTGGAAAAACAAAAAAGGCTGTAATTTGTCCGGACGGTAACCACGTATCATAGTAAGTCGCCAAGGTAACGTGTCACGTGCAGACGGAGCGCGCCATACTGTCTGGGGGACAGATTTGTATGCTTCAGTACTATGTCCACCACTAAAAGTTCAAATTCTCCATGTATCTAAGACACAAAGCAAAACCATTAAAAGAGTAGAGAGCAATGACAGAGAAGATGACTAACCATTAATTTTGAAGGGTCTGGAGCAATATCATGGCCATGACAGTCTTTTGAATTATAAGCTGGGCTCCAGTGTAGCAGTTTTATCATGCTACGTAAACAGGAGCGCAAAGCGCCGAGAAACACGTCACCAAGGTTACCGGACTTTTCGTCTCAACGAATGAATCTAATTGAGTTAATCTTTGATATTGATAGGTTTGATAATCCAAAAACATGCTTTACTGTCTCCACTATTAAGTCAAAACAACACTTTTTTGGGCCAACCACAAAGTAGCCCCGCTTTACGGTACTGACATTAGCAGCTCTATGACCGTATCATTGACTAGCGATGACAGCCAAATACAGCTCAACACTCCCTATATCTGTCACAGTGCAAAACACCTGGTACTGCAAATTCAATTCTGAGGGTTCTATTGGACAGTATTACACCAAATTTACACCAAATTAAAGGGGAAATATAGCTCTAACTCACTGGTACACTATAGTTTACTGCATTTTATATTTTTTTCAAGGTAAACACTTATATTTATCAAGTATCATAGTTACTTCAGTGGAAATTATGCTTTAACTATGTCAAAAGATGATTTACATAAGCAGTGCTGCACTGCCACTATGTCCGGCACACGGCTAAACAGTGTTTACCAGTGTGCCCGTGGGGTGGTGGGTTTTCGCCCCCCCCCTCCCCTTGGCAACAGTCAATATTTTTTTGTGCCCCCCGCGCCAGAGGCGCGGAGAATTTTCGCACCCCTCTTTGTTCTGTAGTAGCGCGCTGGCTTAATTTAGGGTAAATTTTTTTTAGCCCCCCCTCAAGAGGGATCCAAATTTTTTAGCCCCCACCTCGGGAGGGGTCTGAATTTTTTACGCCCCCCTCAAATCCACCCCCCTGTTGATAAATAATGACCACTCCCTAACTGAGTGTAAAAAGCTGAAAGATCCTTTTCAAATCCGATTGCCTTGAAAAAATAGCCTAGATTTTGAGCGCGTACCATTTTTCGAAGCCCGACGGGCCCTTGAAAAAAATACAGTACCTTTTTGAGTTTGGAACCAATGAAAAGTACAATACTTCATAATTATCAGAATCAGATACACTTGAGTGGGAATTGAAATTAAATGCTGAAAAGTGATGATTTTCATCGGCCCAACTGCAGTGTAAACGGACCATTTTTCACATCTGGAGCATTCCCATAGGGATAGCATTGGAAGTGTGAGTCACAAAAACTACCAGTCCTCCCGACTTCAGCACCAAATGGGCAGTACTAAAAATTGGAGTACAGAAACCATTCAAATATCAGGTGAAAG
The DNA here is from genome assembly GCA_949317995.1 of Acholoe squamosa. Lineage (NCBI taxonomy): Eukaryota > Metazoa > Annelida > Polychaeta > Phyllodocida > Polynoidae > Acholoe > Acholoe squamosa. Next base: position 63,066,199 of record OX439038.1, on the reverse strand, counting down.
AGCATGACATGAATAATCTACATTTCAAAACACTTCAATGGACTAAAAGTCTCCACTTAACAGTGTCAAGTTGTTTAAAAAGTTTACTCCAAATTACTATGGTCAACTTCAACACACCATAGAAACTGAACCGGTAACCATACCGCACCAGTTTGACAAGCAGAAAGTAGTTGTTGCCATGTCTGAACTGATTTCACTCTAACCAAGTACCCAGCATTGTTACCAACATCACTGTAACTAAGGCAACATGTGTTGTAACTGGTTCCTGGCAGTGCCTTGCAGCTCCCTGCAGCCCCATGCGTGTGCCATTTTCACTGGTTTGGAAAACCCCAAAAAAAGTACTACTACCTCCACTTTCCAAGATCCTGGACACTTTAATAATGGTCACAGAACATTCTAACCAGGATTAAATGAAAGGTATGGTCATAAGGATGAAGACTGGTATGTTTATATTTTCATTTGACCAAGTCTTCATGCCGTAATTTGCATTTTACTGCGAGCAAAAGTTACGCGACCGTCGGCAAAGCCATTGTCGCCTCCCGTGCGCGGCAGAGGTAAACACCCAGCAAATCTGCGTCAACTTTTGTCATGCTGCGCCAGCCTCACCCCATGCGCTCTTAGGACTTGACGCGTGGGTGATCACGGACCATGACCAGATATGACGCATGCGCGAACATCCCAGCCAAATTTGTGAAGTTGAGTCAACATGCGTGAACCTTCACCAGCAATGACACATGATGACATCATGTGTCATCACACATTATCACACACACTGACACATGGGTCATGACACAGTATCACATATATTGACGCACAGACTAATTTATGGGTGGGGGATAGGCAGGGGGGGGGGTTGCAGGTGGTTGTGGATTTCTGATATTTCATAACTTTATTAACATCAATTCAGCTGTTCATATGCTGGTTCCCATTGAAGATATCTCTCCTCTGCATGTCATGTGTTGCCCACTTTGCTTGAAAATGGATAGATATTCTGTCAGCTGTGTGAGTTGAATTTTCCTTGTATCAGTCTTGAGAATGCCTGTTGAAATGATAAGAAATGGTCATAAACAAACAGCAGCAATCTAATTTTCACCACCCACTAACATCCAAATTGATAAACAATGACCACTCCCATATGGCAGCCTGAATCCCCCAGAATTTCCCTGAGCCTTGCTCACATATATAGAAAGTTCTACATTAATTTGGGGTGTTGAGACAAATAGCTGAATTCAGCAACAAGATAGATGTTCAGGGATTGTAGATAATATCAATGTGTTACTGTATAAATGCTTATCACATAGGATTTAAAGTCAAATCAATCTAGAACTGTGTGACCACCTACCACAAGATCTGTTCTCCATGGCTGCCTCTGCCTGACTGTTTTGAAAGCAGGAGGAGAACAAAGGAATGGGAGGGAAATTTGAAATGGACCAATCAAAACACAGAATAGTACATAATGTGTCATTGTGCATGAAGTTATGTCATGGTGGGTGAGAGTTGGCGAATCTTGACGCATGCTCACATCTCCTCACACAGTCTGTCATGCTAATGTTGGACAAAGTACCCAGGTAGCACAGAGACATTGGCATAACGTTGGGCCAACGTTGGCCCAACCATCGGCTTTACATAGGCTGCCCATCCTGCCTACGTAGGCCCAACGGTGCCAACCAAATGCCAATGTAGGCCCAACGTTGGCTTTTGGTCGGCAAACATTAGCATTGGCAAATGGTCGGCCAGGGGCCGACCATTTGCCAATGTCCTGCCAACATTGGGCCAATGTTGGCATTTGGTTGGCAAATGCCACTGGTCGGGCCTACGTAGGCCCGATGGGCAGCCAACGTTGGCCCAACGTTGGCCCGATGCGTCGGGCCAACGTTGGCAAATTTTTGTGTGCTACCTGGGTATCTGCCCCTATTGTCACTCAATACAGAGTTATTTAACCAGCCTATGAAGAGATCCTATATATTTGCTCTAATCAGCTGTGACCTAGCTGATCAGCAGACATTAAACCTTCATATCCCATCAAACCAGGACAAACAGATACTTAGATATCATGTAAAACATATGCAATTCCAATTCAGTGCTATGTCCCATAGACAAAACAAATGAGCTATTATGCACTAAATCACATATACTTGGCTATCATTATGTTCCTGATTCATATGTATTTCATGTCATGTAAAAAAGAAACTTGCTCTGTGAAACATAAATTCTCATATTGACATTTACTCCATAGGCCCACTCTGCAAAGTACAAGCCATGAGAATCCATACAGTTTCCATAGTCTCTTATTGTTGAAGGCTTGGTGAAGAAATGTCATGCTAGGTGAGAGTTGACAAGTATTGACACATGTTGACATGTGCTCACCCTGGTCCCCTCACATCTTTATTGAAGACATGTGAAGCTGCCTAGCTGAGAGTTGACAAGTATTGACGAATGCTCACTCAGTTCCCATCACATCCTTATGGAAATGAGTGAAGACATGTGAGGTTGGGTGAGAGTTGACAAGTATTGACACATGTTGACATTTGCTCACCCAGTTCCCCTCACATCTTTATGGAAATGAGTGAAGCTGTGTGAGAGTTGACAAGTATTGACACATGTTGACACTTGCTCACCCAGTTCCCCTCACATCTTTATGGAAATGAGTGAAGACATGTGAAGCGGTGTGAGAGTTGACAAGTATTGACACATGTTGTCGCATGCTCTCTCAGGTCTTACTGAAGTAAGTGAAGGTTTGTCAAGCTGATTGAGAGTTGACGTTGTATCACACAAAATGACATTATTCGTTATCACTCAATGTACTCACACATTCCTCACCCAGCATGACTCATGTTCACTAGGATTTGCTGGGCACCCTACCTCTGAGGCTATCCCATGCCATGGTCATCACCGTCATGGAAATGGACTGGAAAAGAAACTTATTGTAGGTACTCACATAGTAAGTCAAATAAAACCTTGTTGTACCTTCCAACCCAACATTCGCTCTTGGGACTGGTCACCACTCAGCCTATCAAAGTGAACTGGGTTACAAACAGAACTAATAAAACCGTGGTGGTTCTCAGTGTTACGCAATGGTTGCTACGGGATGGTTGCCGTGGTCATTGTCTTGGTACCGACGACGCTATGGACACGGTTCCCATGGTTACAGCTACAATCTCCAAGCAGAAAATCTGACGTGGCCTACAACAGTTCACTTTAAACGCACTAGGTGGCAGCACTGATAAAGACCGCTCCTTTCGGTTTTTGTATTTCAAAAATAATAATTTCAACATCTTCGACCGCTGTTCGACCATTTTCAACATCAACAGTACTTGAAGTTTTGCCATTTCACCATTTGCACATTTCATCCTATGAATAAATTTCACAGATTCACTGCGGAATAGCTACCAAGTGCCGGCTAATCCAAGATGGCGGAAATTAGTGTCAGCACACGAGCTTACTGCAAACTAATATTACATGCAGCAAAATATCCACATCGCGCAGTAAATGGAGTTCTTCTTGCGGAAAAGGGAAAGTCCAAGGATCATAGATGTATAAAGTTTGTAGATTCCGTGCCCTTGTTTCATCTGACGCTTGGATTGGCCCCGATGTTGGAAGTAGCTTTGACACAGGTGAGTCCACATACTGACATAGTCAGTGCTGTACTGAGTGCAAAATAATGATAGGGCGACGGGCTGAGCTACCAGTAGCGATGACAGCCAAACACAGCTAAATACTCCCTGTATCTGTCACAGTGCTAAACACCTGGTACTGGTAATTTGATTCTGAGGGTTCTATTGGATAGATTTGCATCAAATCAACACCAAATTGAAGGGAAAATATTATTCTATCCTACTGGATTTTTTTTCTTGATCCATGTATGTAGTTTAATGCCAACTGAGAAAGAGGGAAGTTGGGTCTATCAATCTTCAAAACTTGTACAACATAGTCATAGACCAAGATTCACTGAAATATCATATTTTTTGCCAAGCAGGAAGAATATACAGAGCAATTGTCCTTGGACTTTTGATTAAGAATGATTTGATGTTGTAAAGATTTATATTAGCGATTTTTGGCGATTTTTAAACATGTAAAGGTACTATTCAACAGAAAGAAATTCAATTTTTCATTTTTTAGCTTGCCATAAAAATGTCTCTAATAGGAATATCAACTTAATTCAAAAAGCATTTGAATACAAATATTAAGATCTTTCATTTGATATATAGATTGTGGAGTTCCGTTCAGGTCTTGATTTTTGGCTGTCATCGCTACTACCAGCTGCGTCGATGATGATTCTCCGAAAAGGCTTTAGCGAAATCGCTTGCACATTTTCAGTAGAATACAGTGTAGTAGCCCTAAATCTGTAATGCACAGTCACAGCGACAGGTAATAAGCCCTATAATGCGCTGGGCTAGGCCTAGGGTGGGGGGCTAAAAAAATCATATGATGTTAATTTATTATAAATTCACTACTAGACACTAGTCTAGACTGACTAGTCAGTAGTCTATCTTTTTTTTTTATCCCGCCCCTATAGCTATAGTGACTGCCTATAGGCTATACTACTACTTGTAGTACTAAGTAGGGGTAGCTAATTCAATGCTCCGAAAATTTGGCCCCTTCCTATCTGTCACAGTACTAAGGGCCGATTCATTTATTGCCAGCTGTTGGGCTTTGATTGTTTTTATGGTCGTACACCAATTTGTTCCGACCCCCCCCCCCTCCCACCACCACCAATAAATGGCAATATGATAAAAGTTTTTGCACCCCCCCCCAACCCACTGAGAACTGAGTTTGACTAATACTCCCCCCCCAAAAAAAAAAAAAAAAAAAAAAAAATCTGGAATCAAATAACCTACTAACCTTGCATCAATACGGCTTTAGGCAAGGACGGTCCATCTTTCTGGTTTGGAAAGTGAAGGTACCCCGCGTATAAGGCGCACCCCCAACTCAAGGCAAATACCCTCCCGCGTATAAGACCCAGTCACGATCTGATTCGCGTATAAGACGCGCCTTATACGCGGGAGATTACGGTAGTTCTATAGGTACAGACAATTTCGGACATTTTTTTTTTTTTTGCATTTTAGTCATATTCATCATTTCTATCTATTTCTATGCATAAATCACCAACAAATCATTAAAAATTGGATATTACTGTGCCTATTATGTGTAGGGTATGTAAGTAGCCTGGAGAAGTAGCCTGCAGTGTGGAAAAAACCCTTTTCAGACATTTCTGGGCATTTAATCATTATTATTCATCATTTCTATCAATTTCCATGCCTAAATCACCAACAAATCATGGAATACTAGTGCAGATGGGTCAGTAAATATAAGCAATGAGAGATATTCTAATGTGGGATCATGGTTCCTTAGGATGGGATCATCATTCCTGGGGAGGAGAAAATGGGATCATCGTTCCCGTGGGATCATCGTTCCTTGGGATCATCGTTCCAGTAACCCTTACGAGTGGCAGCCCAGGCCCATTGTGCGCTTTTAAACGACTCTTACATGGGTTTTATATTTTTGGACTACTCCAAGGCCTTTGATTCTTTAGATCATTCACTACTTTTGGACAAATTGGGCAACTTGGGTTTGGCTGAGGGAGTTACGTGCTGGTTTGCTCTCTATTTGGAAGGCAGAGAACAAAGGACGCTCTGTAATAATGACTTTTCATGCTGGAGGGATCTGGACTATGGGATTCCCCAGGGATCAATTTTAGGTCCTCTTTTTTTTATTATTTATGTCAATCACCTACCTAACCTGAACATTAAGTCTACCATTAAACTTTATGCGGATGACACTTTTGCTCATGTATGAGGGTACTAGTTTACAGGCCCTTAACCTAGTGAGACACCAACTCACTCACACTGAACCCATCCAAGTCAAAATTTATGGTAGTTTCCGGGCATGAGTCACCGCCAGCCCCGTTACTAAAATTAGGGAATGAAGAACTTGAGCAAGTGGACAAATATAAATACCTAGGAGTGATCTTCGATCCAAATTTACTGTTTAAACTCCATTATAATTTAATTGTAAAGAATGTTGCTCACAAGGTCTGGCTTTTTGCCCACACCAGGCACATGATGACAGATTTTGCGGCGCTACTTATTTTTAAGACTATGATCCTCCCTTACTTTGATTAAGGAGCTATTTTTACAACAGTCCTCTCAAATGCCTGTTACCAGAAATTACAGGTTGCTTCTAACACTGCGCTCAGAGAGATCCTCGTGAGAGTGCTGTTAAAGATCTGTATGTAAGGGCCAAGATGTTTCCCTTGGATCTCAGGCGTTTTTATTTACAATTGACTACATGCCATAGGCTGGTTTTCTCTGGACAGATCGAAATAGCCCACCAAACAGGCACTAAGGCCACAGGGGCCCCTACCATAGTTCAATTCCATCCCAAAAGCACAACCCACATAAATAGCCTAGTTTATCAATCCCTGGACTAACACCTTATCACTCTCTGAGCCGAGTGAGAAAAGTGCCCATTAAACCCCATAGCGACTATTGAGTTGGAATAGTTCTACAAAGTGACATGCAGAGATGGAAGTTTTGAGGGAATTCCCTGATTTCAGGGATTTTTAAGTCTTTCCCGTACAGTACATATTGTACCTGCCTCGTATACAAGCCAATATTAAAATATTGTCTTAAAATAATGCAATTGGATTTATATGAAAGTTTAAAACATCATTATAGCCTAGAGAAAATGACTCTTCTACAATGTATAATGTAATTTTGTTTGCTTACTCATTCCAGATCGATGCCTACTGTGCGAGCCAAAATTTAGTAGTTGCAGGATACTATCAAGCAAATGAACATTTCCAAGATAACAAGTGAGTGAATGTGACCATGCCTATGATCATACTACTCGAGTACACTGTATATTGTATCTAATTTGTTGTATGAAAATAAAAATGATGAAAAGAGACCGATGTTGTTGACCCCCGCCGGCACACTATAGCACAACAAACGATAATGTTACACAATTTTAATAAGAGAAGCTATTAGCCAGGCCTGTTTGTGTCTTTGTTTCTGATTCGTTTTAAGGGAACATTAATACAATTTTGTCACTTTATATTTCAGACCGAATCTGATTGCAGAAAAGATTGCTGACAAAATCCACGAATTCTACCCAGATGCCTGCTTATTCATGGTAAGATATTAAAATAACGGTGCTGTTCTCCAGGATGTACTAGAACACCATAGTGGCTTGTTAAAGTGATGGGGTCTCAAATAAACGCCGAGGGTAAGGGGGTACTGAAATGAATCTGAAGCACTGAAACAGTATTCAAATAAGCGCTGGTCTCAAATAAGGTCCGATGTTACAACGTAACATGGATCTTGAAATTGTAAGTGCCCAGTAACTCAAACGAGCCATTATACGGTAGCTATTACTACATATTGAATCAGTAATCAATATTAAAATTTTGAATGGATGATTTTTCGAAAAAGAGCTGCCTGATATTAATGTGAAGGTTTTATTTATTCAATATAGATAAACAATGACAAAGTGAATATGGACGGAAAAGGGGAAGTCTACCAAGTGTACCAAATGTCAGACAACAAATGGAAGATAAAGAACTCAAGGTAGGAGATATTTGACTGTTCTTCCCCATTTAGTCATTGAAGATGTTATCAACATTGCCAAGAGGAGACTGAGTATTAAGTTGGACCCTAACATTTTATGTAATACGGTACTTATAGACCCCCAAATTTAAAATCCCAGCTGGGGCTTAAAGCGTGTGAAGCCATAAAAAGTTTATCCAATAAATATATTTTCTTTAGGAATAGCCGACACCTGGAACAGATTGAAGCATTATTCTTTTTGTACTTGTATAGCTGTAAAACGTTCATGGATCTCCATATACTGAATGGATGCACATTTTACCATGAAATGACAGGTCAGCAGTAACTATTATGCAATGATAACCTCCAGCTGACGTTTCAAAGGTATTGGCAATATGAGTATACAATTCATGTGCTTGGAGAATGAGAGCAGTCTCAAGTTGAAAGACATTTTTTCTCCTCCTGGCAGAAGGAATTGTCATGTCCATACATGTGTCCATGGACAGTTTCCTCCTTCTGGCAACAGGAGATAACTGTCCATGGACGGTTTTCTCCTTCTGCCAGCAGGAGACAACCGTCCATAGACAACTGTCCATGGACAGTTGTCTATGGACAGTTGTCTACTACTGACAGCAGGATTTGTCATGTCTATGCATCCATCAATTTTTTTCTCATGCTGACAATAGGATTTATAATGTCTGTGTTTTGTAGCATTAAAATATAGCTTAGTCTCATGACTCCTACCTTAAATTCTCTCATATAAGCCACACCCCCTACTTTAGGAGCGCCTATATGCCACACCCAAGGCTTGAAAAATGAAGCTTTTGTACTATTCTATCAGATTATATACTCCAATATAAGCCGCACCCAGGCTTTGAGCTCATTCAATAAGCTGACCCTTTGCTTGGGTTCTAGTATTAGCCACACCCTCATATAAGCCACATCTGGGACTTAAAAATTGGCAGTTTAGTACTGTTTCATGGTGTAAGAAACCCTCATATAAGCCGCACCCTGACTTTAGGCTCATTCTATAAGCCAAATTTTGATTTGGGTTCTGTTAAAAGCCGCGGCTTATACAAGAGAATTTTTGGTAGTAGAAAATACATGAACTGTAACTTAATTCATGTTTGCATCTATATAGCAAAAACAGAAAGAATTCAAATCTTCATGAAATGATGTAGGCACTATCCATAGACAAAATATTTTTGGATTTTCAAAAATATGATTTGGGAAATCCATAGACCAATTTTTTGATCTAGTGTGGCCCCCTTCCTCGTTTGATTCTTTTTCAACCCTGTTGTCTGAATGAAACATTCTCAGCGAGGATCTCCACATTTGTTGACAAATGATGTACAGCCCTGACGTGCTTCTTGTTTTTTGTATATCCTGTATCATTGCCGACATAATAATAATAATCTCTCAATAAAAAAGAATACATTTTCTATTGCAGTAAACACCTGGAGGACTCTGCATTGGAGGTATCGTGTAGCATGTTAGAAAGCAAACTGTACCGGGACCTTGTAGACTTTGACAACCACTTGGATGATATCATGTTGGACTGGAGGAACTCCTTAATCAACGAACGCTTAGAACTATCAACATAACAGGGAAGGGGAATACCATTAATGTTAGAATATCATTAAGTTGCTATTATGTAAATTAGGTGTCAAACTTGGTCAGTATTGTACAGGTTCCTTTTTTCCTTCAAAAAAGCGTTTCAAGTGTACCATATTATTATGTTGTAATTATTATGGGACTACAGTAATCAGCGTTTCATATGCTGGTGATCCATTTTCTCTCGCTCTCTTTACCATTGAAAGAATTCATGAGTGCCTATGAAGTGAGTGTTAGAAATATCATTGTAAGATTGTGTTATGCAATTGCCCAGACGTACCACAAGCGGGAATTCCTAATTTTTAATGGGACTTTGGGGTTGGATTTTGCTTATTTGCTATTGGCCACTAGCTGGTCTGGAGCTGGTTCCGGCGACACACACTGATAAGAACTGATAAGATGGGACCAGCATGTCCCTGGAAGTGGATGTTAACCAGGGACAAGGTACCCATCATGGTAGGTCTTATCAGTGGGGTTTACCTCAAGCAGCGAAATTCAAAATGGCGACTCCACTAGGCCTCCATACTGAGTCCTATAGGAGATTGATTCCTATCATAGGATTTCTTACTATTTGTCATCTTATTACCACATTGTAGCATTCCCCACCGCCGAGACTGCCGTAATCGTTAATATCTACATATATAAATATATGTGTTGGGGAGTGCTCATGGATTTTTTTTTTAAATGATGTTACCTATGTACCTGACCATTTAATATGAAATGTAACGGCAGTGTGTTCAATTACATTACTGGGGTAATTTTGTTCACGACATACATTTAACCTTCATCATGAAACTAAAATACATTGAACCCTGGTAAAATAACCAATGACATACTACTGAATATATTATAATGATAACTGTGTATTTATATCCATTAAATGTCATTCTTATAGTTTGCATATTATTTTACATTTGGCACTCGATATTCCCATGCATGCATTTTGCCATGATTACAAATAAGAAAAAAATATTGAATTGAAATTAGATGTTAGGTTATGTAGCTTGTTTATATGTACGACTGTATATAATGATGTGAAAACAAAATATGACAGACTTAGAATCAAGTAATAAATACTACCAGAACAGAATCTCTATGTGATATTCTTTGTCCTCTTAGTTTTAGAATTATACCGGGAATTATGTATATGCTACCGACAGATTTTTTTTTCTGTGGATCATAATTCGACCAACTTAAAGTGCTTTATCAGGAGTAGTATTTTTGCACCAGAGGGGTAATGAAATAGGTTTCTGTAATCTCCCGCGTATAAGACGCGCCTTATACGCGGGGTTTTTGTTCTACCTGGATCCACAAGGAGGACACCAATGACCTTTCTTTTGATGTGTTACACTCCCATATGGCTGCATATGGGGTCCTGGGGGTCCAAGCAACACATAGCTTTTTGAATTTTGAGAATCCATTCAGTAGAACAAGTTATGATCTTTTTATTTTTTTGACCATATTCTAAAACTCTAGGTGCGCCTTACACGCGGGAGATTACGGTAAATCCTAATTTTAAAGAGGTCTAATTATTTTCTTTTTATGGGAGATCATTTTGGGTCTAGATGCATTAATGCTTCAGAGCAGTTTTATCCTGCTGGCAGCAGGATATTACCATGCCTCTCACACTCGCCATGCATCATGAAAAGTGCATCTTTAATAGGACTTTTACTTTGTCCATAAGTCGCAATGTCAGCAGAAAGATACTAGGTCTGTGTGAAATCTCCGAGAAAACTCAGAAATGTTTCTGTCTCCAAAAGGATAGTTCCTGAGATCTGCGTAAATCCACTGAGATTTTTTTTTTTACCATTTACGGGGGGTCCCAATTCTGCATTTCTGATTTCTTATCCCATTGCAAATGGTGGGTATTTAATCTACAAATGTCAAATTTAAACCATGGACACGACAAGATTGATATAAATTTGATCAATGGACCCATTTAAATAACTGTATACTGTTATTAAACACTATGTAGACGTTTACATGACGCCATATTGCACGCTTCAGAGATTTTCATTCTCGGCATTTCACTCCCCTGCTAATTTATAGATAACACAGCTTTTTTTTCTTATGTTGCTTCATTTTGGTATGAAGGGGGTTGGTCATCAAAATTCAGACACTATCACAACTTTGACCAAATTAGAGCCATTAAGGACAAGGGCTCCAGGTGACCCAAAAGTTAATTGACAAAGGATTTCCTTGTAACTTGAAATATTTGTTCTTTAGATGATGTATTTATAATTGAAAAGTGAAATAAAAAGTTGGGGTAGCAATGCTACTTTCTTAGGTAGGAGCCATATTTTGTAGGATGCTTTAGCATTGAGCTGAATGGGTCATTTTAATTACCTAGTGAGGTAAGATATTAGAGGGATTTTCGTGAATAATTCCTAAACTGGACAAACAATTTTTTTTCAAAAACTACAATTATGTCTATTGACATGTGTTAATCAATATAGAAATATAAAATCATAGGGTTCCAATGCTACTTTTTGCACAAGGTGAGTGTGTGTGAAAGGGTTAGGGTACCCCAATGCATAAGCCTATGGAGTAAAGTCAGAGGGGGTAGAGGGGTGTGTAACAGTCTCTTTGAAAAGTTTCTCTAATCTTAATGAAAATGCTCATTTATATTAAAAGGCATAACTTTTGAACTAATAATGATAGAAACTTGCTTTAAAAACTGGCAGATACCTCTAAATGAGCCACTAGGCGGCCACTATAGGCGCCTGGCGCTCTCGTCCTTAAAGTCCACTGTATTTGTTCTGTTTAGTTCCCCTCAGTTCCCACAGGTGGTGCCACCCATAGAACTACATCCCTACATTGTACCATGTTTTGAGGGTCCTGGGAAGCCAAAGATTTCATCCTTTTATTTTTTCCACGAAAAAGTCCCACAATATTACTCTAGGAGTCAAATAATCTGGGTTAATTTCAGTTGCATATTCCTCAATTACCGGTATTTCATTATTATTGTAAGGAGATTAGTTTCATTTACAAATTCTGTGCTATTCCTCTATCCATAAATTATATGTCGTTGGGAAGGTGTAATTTTATCTCTATAGTTTGATATGTAGACATATTCAAGATAAACGTCACAGAGAGAGAAATTGCCAGAGATTCTCGTGTTGGATGGTCTCGCACAGTGAAATTTGCTGCGAGAATTGCAAGCCCGAGAGACTATAGTGTAGGGTCAATTGGAAAGGGGAAGAATAGGACTGGTTAATAAAAGGAAGTCGATTTGTGCAACAGAAGGGAGTCAAGCTAAAAAAAAAAAAAGGCTGGTAGGCCTTAAATTTTGAAAAATCAGTCGGGGTTGAAAGTGGAGGGTATAAAATGAAGGTGGTTGGGAATCAAGCTTGAAAATGAGTATAGATTGAAACATGACTCTCCATTATCTCGCCCCTTAATCACCATCAAATCTCCTTGCCTTGCCACAAAATCATTAACTCACAATTGAATTGCACGCAATAGCAATTTGACTCCAACCAAATATACCTCTGAATCACTCATCTGCGACAGCTTTGAATCTCCCTTGACTAAAATTAATTTCCCCTTAAAACACCCTTGCCTCCAGACCCAACTTTTCCCTTGCCTTCTTCGATGAAGAAACGCAACTTTGCCACATTTTAACAAGGATGTGACTTCTTTCAGTCAATTCTACATGAATAAAATAATGATGTGACAGTTGCTTGTCAGAGCCCATCCTTTGGTTGCAATTGCAGGGGGTAACTGTTGCACACCAGTTATAGGTTGATATGTCTAAATGCTGCTGATGCGTCACAATAATAGAAACTCTGCCACCTTCTAGTGGGTACATGGTGGCCTCTGGTGCCAAGGTCCTTATTAAAGTTTCATAGCTGCTCAGCCACGCATGGTGAAGAGCTGCTCCCCAGCCTGGCCCCCACCGGCACGCATCACCTAACTCACTCCCACTACTGACAGGCTCATAGACGCCCACCATATATGACCTATATGGTGAAATACTCCAAAATTGTCTACTCATAAGGAGGAGGTGACAATCGCCAACAGGGTGTCTTCACCATGGAGCCCATAGGGAAGGGCTAGGATTTGAAGCTCTGATTAACGATCTCTGTAACTGTTGATTGGGATTAAGCAATTGCAGGTGAGTTGTTGCCATGTACTAATCAATAGTCACTCTAGATGCAGACCTATGTTTGAACATTAAGTACAGCCAATATATGTAACATTGTACTGAAGGTATACATTAGAATTGGGTTAACAATTTTCATCACTGTGTTTGCAAGTACCCTACATGAATTATGTGGAATTTATGCTGATATTGTATTTATCCTACCGGTAATTGTGTTTGTGTTTGGGCTTGAGCTGCCAACATTGGCAACCAACCTATAGGTACATTTAACCTTAAAAGTCTTTGCTCTCCAGTGGGAAATAGACCTACTCAGAAGATACCTTTTCTTGCTTATCTTGTATGTGTATACACGATATATCATGAAAGTGGATTGTCTGTAGGTTTAGGAGAGATTTCTTGTGGATTCAGTGAGGTAGACAGCCCGGCTAAAATCCTTTCAAAATTCCCCAAGCAGATTTAGATCTGGTGTGGATATATGAGCAAAACCTCATGACATTCCCAATGGAGAACCAATTAGATCTGACACACATAAAACAACACAAGAACTAGGCCTGTTTTATAAGATCCCTGTGGGGTGTTTCAGAAGCCGGACATGATAATGAACATTAAATATCTGTTTCTAAAACTGTTAGATTCTAAACTTACAACTGCAACCATTATCATCTCTCACCAGTCATATAGTTATAGACACAGTAAGGTAATGGTAATGCTTTAGAAACACATGCAGTTATAAACCTACAATCACTATTAAAACTGCTATCATATCTCCTTATGACCGGTTGTAAACATTACCTGCTTCTGAAACACCCCACTGGGTGACTAAAGTCAATCACCGCTGCATTCTTTTAACTTTCGTGTTCAACCCTCACTACCAATTCAGAACCCAATCCTCATTCCTTCTCACAAGGAATCTTCACCAAGCAAAACCAAGTTTTGGGTCTCCAGGGAAAACACAGAGCGTGCAGAACCACCTACCCTGGAGATTATTCTCAAGTTAACCCATAACATTATAACATTACGCATATTCATTCTACCATAATCCTATTTCTTCTAGTTCTATCCACATGATAGTACGATGGTGGCATAAATAGTTTCGAGAGAATATAGTTTCAATCATTTACAAAAATCATGAAAGAAGACAGCTGATTTCCTGCAGAAATAGAGGTATCAAAGTATTGGAATAGTCCACAGATTTTTCCCTGACACTACTTCCTCCTTAAGCCTAATCAATTATAGATCGATACCTTCCTTCTATACCTTTAATAATTGATTAGGTTTTCTAGACCACTATCTACACAACGTGGGTTTGTTTAGCATACAGGTACCTTGCTGCCTTTTCTAATTTTATTAAGCATTCCATGTTTTATTTGTTTTGTGGGTGCCTGGTGGTGTGTGTAACGTGTTTCCCCCACATCTTTGGTGTTTATACCAACTACTTAATTACATCTTTGTAATAGTAGTCAGTGTTGTTGAAAGGCAAATCCCCAATTTTATTAGGTTCAAATGAATGATCCACAACGAAACTATCGTGTAATCCCACATCAAAAATGCAATTGGCCTTTGTACACCTGACACTTGAGTTCATTCTTAGTCAACTCAATCCTAGCCAACTTAATGTAATTGGCCAATGATGTGATAATACTAGTTACCTTCTTTATCAGGCTATTTGTTATGCAGATTATTATTGAGATCTGTAGACTGATTAGGCTGGATCCATTTTTTTTTGTTAATTCTTTTTCTTTCTTCTTTTTTTTCATTTAAGATTTTTACATGGGTACAGTGCGTTTTAATGTTATAAGTCTCCTTGAATTTTCCAGGTTATACATTAGAGATGGAAAACCATTCTGTGCATCGTGAGTTGGCACTTCTGTCAGATCGGGACACCACAACTCCAGAACAAGATTCATATGGAAGTACCTACAAGAGGAAGAGGCATCGCACCAAGAGACTCCGGAAACGAAATGCAATCATCCCCAGTGAAAATTCACGTGCTCGTCGCAAACCACGTGTCCTGCAGTTGCAGCCGATAGAAACATCTGGTCTAACGGGGAAGAATTCTCCTGGATTTTCAGCAGAAAGGAGTCACACCTTTGGGACAGGTGAAGGAAAAATGGCCGCTGTAACATTTCAATTGGGATCAGAGGTGAATGAAGTGATTGAAGGAAACATCACCATCACCTCATCTTATCCTTCCCTTAAGGATGCTGTAGTGGCTGGGAATGTATCTGATCAGAAGTCTTCACAGAAGACCCAGTCTACTTCTTTAACCTCAATGAGTGAAAACTCTCCAAGGATTCGAAGCAATTCAAGATATATCGCAGCCCAGGATATAGCAAGGCATCGAGCAGGCACAGGTTCCAAGATGGCAGAACCTCCTGACGAAGTGTTTCTAGATCCTCCTGCCAGACCCAAAGCAAGATGTGGGTTTTGGTGGGAAGCCTATAATGCCAGATTAGTGAAGCCAATGTCCACATGTCTCCTGGTGCAACAAGAGCAGGAGCGGTGCTTACCTTCCCCCCACACCCAGCTTATTGACCACTTCATAGATAAGTACAGGACCATCAGCTTCAGCAACACCAAGCGTGATGCTCCTGCACATGACATCCAGGTGGACCTGGAGTTTGTAGCCAAGTGCCTGGACAGTGGTGTGGATGTGGATCAGGAAGATGGTGCAGGGCAGACAGTGCTTATGGAAGCTGTCAGGTCTTGGCACCTAGATGTGATAAGATATCTGCTTGATAATGAGGCATCTGTTATACACCAGGATAGTTATGGTAGGACACCAATCCATGTAGCAGCTGCAGCAAATCGACCTGCTGTCATTCATCTTCTTCTTGACAAAGGGGCCAACCCAAACTCCAAAATCAGATACAGTGGAGAGACACCATTGCATCTAGCAGCCCGTAGAGGGGCACTGTTATCAGTGGAAGCCTTGATTGGGAGAGATGCTTATCTCGAGCCCCGTGATTACAGAGGAAGAACCCCATTCCATGTGGCTGCTGAGTTTGGTAAAGGGGATATGGTGGATTTCTTGTTGAAGAATGGAGCAAACCCTGCTAATATAGATGACGATGGATTTTCTTCCCTGATTTACGTGATTGTGAACTGCCCTAGATTTGTTGATAAGGCATTTGACAGCCTAATACAACAGAGTGATATGACTGAGAAACTTCTGTTTAATCCTGCATTCCTTGAGACATGCCCTGGGGACTGGAGGAGGAATGTACAGACCAATTGCTTGTTGGATGTCATTGAAAGTGAAGAATGCTCACAGGCAGTACGCCACACTGTCATACAAACCATGATAAAAACAAGATGGCTCATGTTTGGGAGGCTTTGGACACTTATGAATTTCTTCTTCAGATTCCTCTTCTTTGCAACATGGACTGGATGGATTTTAGCCATTCGCTGGGAAGAAAAACACAGATACGATTGGCAATATCATTGGTGGAGAGGCCTGGTACCCGCTTTTGGTGTCTTTTTTCTCTTATGGGAAATTAAAATAGAATTTATCGAGATGAGGTATAGTGTTAGGCGTGGCGTGACCATGGCAACTCTTAGGCTTGAGGCAATTCAGAGTGACCTCAAGTATATCATTCACCCACGATGGAAGGATGAAGAAACCTTTCTTCTTGCACAAGAAAAGAAAACCAAAAAACTGACCCGCTGGTGGAGGCAATTGGGTCTCTATGGGCGTGACCTCTGGAATCTGTATGACTTCATAATCTTTGCTGTAATCCTAATCTGTATGATCAGCCATATAGCAGATGCTGTGAACCACAATATTCACCGTGCTAGAGTGCATGGCCAACTTGGTAGTGTCACTATACTGCTTCTAGGTGTACGGTTAATGAAAGACACAAGGGGTTTCTTTGGCCCTGGACAACTTGTAATCATGTTAGGTTTAATGGCAGCTGACTTTGGGCGTTTTATATTCTTGTACATACAACTTTATATTCCCTTCACTATTGCCTTCTGGATCATTTTCGGAGGTATCAGGCACCCATTTCACGAGCTCTGCCAGGTCAATTGTTCAACCCCAGCAAATTGTAGCAGTGATTGTAACTTCACTAGTTATGTAACCAATCAGTGTGATATAGATTTAGGGAGATGTGTGAGTAATCGTACCAATGTCACTGTCTCAGGGATGGAGTCTTATACAATGTTATGCTTTTCCCTCTTCCGCCTGACCTTGGTGGATGAATATGACCTTGACACAATGAACTCAATAGATCCTTACATGTCAACAATCCTAGTCAGTGCATTCCTATTGACATCTGCCGTGGTAGGTATTAATTTCCTGATAGGACTAATCTCTAATGTACTGGGTGATGGAGCTCGTGAACATGTACAGGTTAAGAGTCTCCTCCAGAAGCTGAGAGTAATTCTCCTGATAGAACAGACAAGCTACATGCTTGGGCCTCGTCCTGACAAATGCTGCCATCAACTGGCAAGAAAACACCATGAGCTGAATCTGATCAAGGACTTCAAACGTGATAACACCTTTAGCATCAGGGAGGGTCTGTTAGAGACAAAAAAGACTGTGAGCAGCATGAAGAAGCTTTTGGTTGGTGTCATTAAGCAGCAGAATGAGCTACTGGAGCAGAATGAGCAGCTTCAGGACATTATTAGACACCATGGAGGAACACAGCAGCACCATGGAGCACTACAGCAAGATGGAGGATTTGACTTTGGGGATGACAATGATGACTTCCTTGATCAGCCTCTGTCAGACTTTAGACCAAAGAGTAGGGTCATGATGGCAACTTCTGGACTAGATTTATCAATGAGTTACAGACGTGGGTCAAGAGATGTCGATGCTGAAGATGACTTCAGACAGGCTAGACGAAGACCACCAAGTGAAAAATACAGAAGTCGATCACGGACAGGTACTAAGTCTGCAGTGTCTAACCGAATAGATATTGGCAACTGAAGATTTTTTACCAATGAGTGCATTTTTGTACCCCTCACATCTTCTGGAGGCCATTTCACCGCATTTAATTAAATAAACACAAACGTCCGTATTTTAAATATAGACGTCCGTATATCAAATTATGTCTATATTTGAATACCTACTGCCCCCTACCCCCTCCGCATTTACAGTATATGAACCATATTCTGAATGCAGAGGGAGTAGGTGGCAGTAGGTATTCAAATATGGACATAAATTTGATATACGGACGTCCGTGTTTATTGAATTAAATGCGGTGAAACGCCCTCCAGGTGTTGGAAATCATAATACTTTTATATTTATATATATTGTTGATGGTTGTCTCAGGGCTGAGCCATACAGTTCGTTTGAGCTTCAATGCTTGTAGCCCGAGAATATCATGATGAATCATGTATGTTCATTTCCATTAGTGACTGACAGTTCAGTTTTATTTTTGTAATTAAGGTGCATGTATGATTGTATCTGACATCACTTTGATACTGTGAGGTATGCAGCTCGGATACAGCTTTGTTAATTCCAATGATGTGTTGCAATGTGCATACGAAATAAAATGCAGGACACAACTTGCTACGTCGGTCAATGCCCTGAGGGCATGCAGTGCCGCCCCTGTAGTGACGCATGCATTTTGGGACTGTCGCGTGGGATTGTTGAGCATGCCCTGAGGGCACATTGCTGGCCTTCTAAAAACCAACAATTGACCAATTCACGTGTATGCCCTGTGGGCATCATCTATTGGCCCTGAGGGCATATTCCTGTCCTCTTGCACTTCTTGGATTGAACAAAAAAAAATACACATGCCCTCAGGGCAACACTAGGGTTATCTATGCCCTTAGGGCATATTCTTTGCTTCCTAAAAGAATGCCCTCAGGGCATATACTACACTATGACAACCTGTAGCTGGGCCTACCAGCAGGGCCTCACCCTTATGCTCTTTAGGGCACTGATACCCTAAGGGCATATTCTAAACTTGTAGGCCAATTGTATAAGTTAGGGATTACTATACCTTGCTGATGTCCTCAGGGCATATCATCGATGCCCTGGGGACATGCCCTCAGGTCATATTCATGGTGAAGTCCATAGAGCATAAGGCAGGTCCATGCCCCCAGGGCATTATTAGTAAATCGACTAGTGCATGTCCTCAGGGGGCAGAGCACCAGCACGATCTATGCCCGGGGATCTATGCCCTGAGGGTATGTTCCTTACTTCTATGGTTCTATGGGCTTCAGGAAGCAGAAGCCTCTATCCTCAATACAGAGTTGTCAAAAACTAATTTATGTCCTTAGGGCATTGACCCCCCCCCCCCCACACCCCCCATGCCATCAATGCCCCTAGGGCTGCATTCTCTCTTCCCATGATCAGCGTGGGAAAATGCGCATATCTCTGGGAATGTACGCATCTCTCGGAATGTACGCATCGTTCCCACGCGGCGCAGTGTTCTGCCCCGAGGGCATAGACCGACGTAGCAAGTTGCGTCCTGCAAATAAAATCACCGAAGGAATTTTGCTATATTTTTTTGTATAATATACATACTAAGATTATATTATAATCTTAGTACGTTTAGAAGTGGGCACGGGATTCATTTTAGACTATTTGGAAATAGAGGGTCTATGTCTCCGATAACATGATCGAAAAAGTCAGGACCCCTTGGTTAGATACTTTATGTATTATCTATTTAATAATTTTATATATTATCTATTTAGAAGTAATTCACAGACGTTTACAACTTTTTTATTGTAAAGACTCGTTATATTCAAGAAATATACTAAACACTATACATGGAAAAGATTGGGAGATATGTCAGACCATTTCTTGACTCAATTATATTTTTGATAAATCGTTAAAATCTCATTTGCCCTACTCTATGGGGCGTGTGGGTCTGGTGACCCAAAAACGTATATAAAACAGGGTGGCATTTTAAAGCTGCGAACGTCCAGAACTTTCTAAACGTTTTAACTCTTATAGACCCCCTCCGCTTCGTCATTTGAACTATTCCCACCGACTATTTATATCCCTGTTCTCCGGGTCGTGGCTGATGAGACCACATTGGGAGTAGGGAGTACTATCTAATGGGCCTTGGGCATTTTTTCGCACTTTTTGGCCTCCGTAATACCCTCCTTCCCCCACCCCTTATTGTTTCATTTTATTCCTTCATTCATCTTTTAAAATAGAGTAAGGTCATAATTTTAAAATCACGACTATAGACACACAATATAGACCCCTGCATGTATTGTGCCAGAACATTCCCAGCGATTTGTTGGCGGCAACAATGAGACGCACAAGGTCGGGAGCAAGGACGCGCACGTCAAGGGGCCATCCATAAATGACGCATGCAAAATTTGACCATTTTTGACCCCCCCCCCCCTCCCCCTTGTTATGTTTTTCAATGCTGAGGGTGTATGGAATATTAATTCCGTCATGCCCCCTTCCAGTATGATTTCATTTGTGGATGCCACCCCCAATGACCCCAGTAGTCTAATGACCACCCGTGGAGGGAGCTGTATGGTTGTCTCAGTCCTCCCGTACTCCCGGGGTGGTGGTGGTCAGCCCCGAGCGGTCAGGCGATCCCGGCAGGCCATGCTATGGGAATGATCATGCAAGAAAAAAAGTGCCTCGTCATGATCCTGTTATTCAAATGCAGCACACACAAGGCGAGGTGTTGTGGGTGTTGTTCTATATTGTTTACCCGATTATACAATGTATTCAAGAATAGTATAGGTTCCCTATGATATGTTACTCCATAGAGTCCTATAGTGCAAGCCACCCCCCTCTACCCCCCCTTAAAAGTAGGCTACCTTTTGTGTTCAGTACTGAGTTCTATGTAAGATAAGGGGGTTTATGGAGATGTCAGGAATCTTAATCAGAGTGATATCAAATGGAAACAAGGGGCCACCTATACCAAAAAATCCTGCTGAATCCACAATTTGTGGTCTTGATTCTCAAAATTTGGCCAAAGGTACCTAAAAATGATGTTTGATTATGAGAATATTTTAAAAATGTAAAAAAGTTATATTGAAAATAATTGGAACTTTTTATAGATGCAACATGCTAATCAAAGTCAGTACCTCAATCTACATATCCCAATGTTTGCCTATCCGAACCTGACAAGTACTCTGCCTGCGTATGGCTCTACCTCTCCCACATACTGCCTATCCCTTAGTCTACCTATCACTCATACTACCTATCCCCTGAAACATCTAGAGTTTAATTAGGTTTTCCCTCACATGGCTTAAAGGATTAAAGTTTACCCCTCACCTTTATACCTAATTTTCTCTGTACATTCTTACCATTAGTCTACCTCTTTAATACCTATCCCTCAAGCTCAATTTATAGCTTTCCTGCCTATCACAGCTTGATCAGCTGGGATAGCTCACATCCAACCTTTGTTATGATCTCTTAGTCAACCTATCCCCTAAAGAACAAATCCAACAGTCTATCAAGCATACATCTACTGATCACTCATGCTATATATCCTTGAGGTTACCTATCCTTCAGGCTGCCTATCCTTCATGGTATATAACCCTCTGCCTACCTAACCAGCTATCTATGTATCTCTCACCTTGTATGCTATTCTTTCTACCTTTATAGTAGCTCTTATAGTCTATGCCTTGTGAAATATACCTATCGCTCATTGTACCTATCCTCAAGTCTGCATATCACTCATGTTTAGTTAGTTAGTGTTTTACGGCACGTCAGCTACTGGTGATGGCTATTTGTGCCTAAAGGTTTTATGGAATCACTCATGTTTACCTTACATATCCCTCAGCCCATTGAATTATCATGCTTTTCTAAAATGCCTCACCATGGCTATCATTAGACTAGCCTACTTCCTAGCCTACATGTATGTTGTTTATTCCCCTCTTCCTATCCTTCATGCTGCATATCATTCATGCTATCCCACTTGACAAGTTAAAAAACTGAGGGCTATATACCATGAAAGATAGGCAGCCTGAAGGATAGGTAACCTCAAGGATATATAGCATGAGTGATAGGTAGATGTATGTGTGAGGTAGACTGTTAAATTTGTTCCTTAGGGGAAAGGTTGACTAAGAGATCAAAATGAAGGTTGGTTGTGAGCTATCCCAGCTGTGATAGGTAGGAAAGCTATAAAGTGAGCTTGAGGGATAGGTATTGAAGAGGATGGGTAGCAAGGAGGATAGGTAATAAACAGTTTAAGAGATGGGTACAGAGGGTACCTTGTAAGGTGAGCATATTCAAAAGATACATTGGTGCTAGGTAATATCACAGATGTGCCAGTCAAATATGAGGGATGTGCAGATTTGGGGGATAGTCACCATGAGGGATAGGCAAAGTGAATGATAGGCAGATTGAGGATAGGTAGACTAATGGTAAGAATGTACAGAGAGAATTAGGTACAAAGGTGAAGGGTAAACTTTAATCCTTTAAGCCATTTGAGAGAAAACCTAATTAAACTCTAGATGTTTCAAGGGATAGGTAGTATGAGTGATAGGTAGACTAAGGGATAGGCAGTATGTGGGAGAGGCAGAGCCATACACAGGTAGAGTACTTGTCAGGTTGAGATAGGCACACATTAGGATATGTAGATTCAGGTATTGACTTTGATTAGCATGTTGCATCTATAAAAAGTTACAATCATTTTCAATATAACTTTTGTACATTTTTAAAATATTCTCATCATCAAACCTCCTTTTTAGGTACTTTTGGTCAAATTTTGAGAATCAATATCACAAATTTTGGATTCAGCAGGATATTTTGGTATAGGTGGCCCCTTGTTTCCATTTGATATCACTCTGATAAAGATTCCTGACATCTCTATAAACCCCCTTATCCTACATAGGACTCA
Source organism: Acholoe squamosa (assembly GCA_949317995.1). Classification (NCBI taxonomy): domain Eukaryota; kingdom Metazoa; phylum Annelida; class Polychaeta; order Phyllodocida; family Polynoidae; genus Acholoe; species Acholoe squamosa. Next base: position 63,043,160 of record OX439038.1, on the reverse strand, counting down.
ATACTGAATATAAAAGGGAGCCTACTTTGAAGGGGGGGTAGAGGGGGGGGGGGGGGGGGCTGTTACACTGTGTCCATAGGATTCCATAGGTAAAGCTCTGAGTTTCATCTCCTATCTATTGAAGCTTCTTGATGTATTTACCTAGTGCCTGCTTGTAACTATGGAAAGCCAATGCGACACTAAGTGTGCCTATACATGGGTAAAAAGTGACACTTGTTACACAGGGGTTTTAAAAAGTGACGGACAGCGACACTAGCAAAAGTTCCCAGTACATTGGTATAAACGTAAAAAGTGAAGGAGTGACGCGCCATCCCTCATAAAAAGTGACGATGTGACGTCCAAAATTTTGAGCACCCATATATAGGCACAGAAGTTTTTCCGCTAAAATGTCAAACTTTCTACAACTCAGTTGAGCCGGCATATACTGTTGAATTTCCTGGCTCACAAACCTCACAATTAGGAAAGCTGTTGAATTTATAGGCCTGAGCAAATTTCTGTACTTGGAAAATCATGTTCAATCGGATAAAAGTTTTCAAGTTCTCTTCAAATGGCAAATCTATAAAACAAGCAATTATTTGTCATATCTGTCAGGGGCGTAGGAAAGGGGGGGCAGGGGGGCCTGGGCTCCCCGCCAATAATGAAGAGGTCCCCTATATAAGCCTATATAAAAATATAGCGGGCCCCCCAACCGAGACCCCTGGGTCCCCCCAATAAAAATTTGCTTCCTACGCCCCTGTCTGTTCAACTTGGATGGCTAAGGCCTACAAGCTAAATGGGGTAAATATTTGCAACTATCAAGGATCAGTCATTTTGCTGTGTAGAATTGTTTCAGTTCAACAGATTATATTAATGTGAGTAGGTCCATGCCAATTCAACCGAATTACCTAGTTCAAATCTGCTTTAAAATACCTCTTGAAACTTGCCCAGCTTTGTGAGCCTAAATAAATGCCTGTCCGAAATGCCTGCCGATGCCTACCAATTGAAAAATTGGCTAGTCAATCTGAAAACGGCACGTGCCCTTGAACAGTCAGCAAAAAAATGCAGGCACAACTGAAAGATTCTGTTGAAACGGTCTTTCATAGAGGACAGACGCTGACTCGACGCAGGACCGCAGCGGACACAGTGAGCTACATCTTGACCCCGCCCAGTCTGACTTTGGTCTCGTTTCAGTACAGGTGGAAAGCGCCGGTGTGATCGCTCTCTGATTTCTTGTCCAATTTTGCATCGTGGTAAGTATGCCACCCTCGTCACATTAAGTTCTACATTATTTATTGGTCGTGCAGGCCAATTTTGGTAGGCTGTCAGCCGGGGCTGTCAGTGTTTGGATTTTTTGTAAATGTCCATCGTTGGTGCCGACTCTCGGGTACCGATGGCCGACTAGCCACAGCATGCTGTGGAAGTGTAGTACATTGTACATGGTCATAGTAAGCTAATAGATGATGGATATCGGGGCCCTAGGGCTGTATATACAGCATATACAGCCCGTGGGGCCCCGATATCCATCACCTAATAGGTTTATACCACCATTTCCTCCATTTTGTATCAATTTCTTACCTGGAGGCCATTTCACCGCATTTATTACAATAAATGCGGACGTCCGTATATTAAATACGGACGTCCGTGTTTCACATTTATGCCCATATCTGAACACCTACTGCCCCTACCCCCCTCCTAGGCACTTACCTAATATTCCAAGACTTTATCCCATTTAACCTATCTAATGATCAATGGATAGATCTTGAGAAAAGAAGTGGATTTGCTTTTTAAATGAAGTCTCTATGTCAATTACGACCGGTCAAAGGTACCAAATCAGACCTAGAATTCTGCCATACTTAAGAGTTTAATTTGGATCTAATTTTGTGATCAAGCAAGATGTATCCAAGGTATACTAGATCACTAAAATGAATATTTTGGGCAATTTTCTTTTCAGATAAGCAAGATATACCCTCAAGAATGTAAATAATGAGACATTTTATCATAATCAAACAATGTAAAAGCAAATTTTTGATGTCATCTTTTCTCTTGAACTGTGCGCCCTGACAGAACCACGGCAGAATATTGTCTTTGACTCAGGATGTATGAATGATCATAACTTCCATTTAAATTGACATAATAACTTCATTTAAAAAGCAAAACCACTTATTTTTATCATAGCTATCAATTTCCCACCATATAAAATACATACAATAAGGTCTTAATTGATAGGTAAGTGCCCAACTTTGGGGAGGTTGGGATAAGTGTCTAGAGATAATCTCGCCCAAAAAGTTTGCAGGGTCTGTCAAACATACTGCAGCCCCTTAGAAAAAGAAAATGTAAACATTTTCTAGATCATTTTTAACCAAAAGACAGGTGGGAACCATTTATTTTTAGGTGCTCAATGATTTTCTCATCATAAAATGGTTCTAAACTTTTGGTTGAACTTTGATGGGGTCAAAGGCAAAATTCCCTGCATTCAATCTTGTACAAAAAATAATTATTTTAAAGGTCTAGCCAAGCCTGTTAAAATGAGCCCTTGTTTGTAAAGATCCTCCAGTAAATAGCTTCAGAATGAGCTTGCAAAGAAAGGAGAGTTTAACACTACCCAGTTTCAGCTTTATCACAGTTTCACACCTCTCCTGCAGCAGACTCACACAGTGGAGGTACTTCAGTGCCTACGGCCCTCCGCATTTGAAATATGCTTCATATTGCAAATGTGGAGGGGGGTAGGGGCAGTAGGTATTCAAATATTGACATAAACTTGAAATACGGACGTCCGTATTTAATAACCTGATTCTTTTCCTTTGAATAAAGAAATTGAATTGAATTGGTATTGGGGGTGGGTGGATCAGGGAGCCTGCCCACCCGGGTCCATGCAGGGGCTTTATGGCATTTCTTTAAAAGCAATGTTGTTTGAATAATCTTTAAATCGATATGTGGCATGGCTAGGCACTGGTGACATGAAGGGGGAAAAAGTGCCATGTTGGGATACTGTTCTGAGTTATTGGAATGATCCAATGGCCCAGTCGTAACAAGAATAATGCGCTGCCATATCTTAATTCATTGGCCTATAAATTCTACATTTAGTTATACCATAGAGATGGAATAGCCCCTTGTTATACATGTAAATGAATATTTTGTAGAGGCCCATCCACTGGGTCCATCCAGTATTTCCCACAACTTAAGATTAGCAAGTAAACTCATTTTTTGCTCAAAACAATTCCAGAACATATACCAGTCATTCCGCATATAGAGAGGTAACACCCTTGGCGAGAGGATATTTCAAGAGGATTTTACAGCCGTCCTCGTTGCAAATATCGTCAACCTATGCTAAAAACAAAGGTCGGGTGATTAATTTTTTTTCAATTGATCCAGATGGAAGCTGGGAGCTCATGTCTGGCCGATTTTTGGCAAGCGAGCAATTCTCATAAAAAATAATTGCTTAAGTTTGGTTGAAATGATCCAGAATTTTCTAGATTATGATGAGTACTTTAACTTCTCGCCCAAGTAGTCGCTAGATGTCGGTTAATGATGTCACAGATTATTCAGCAATCCTCTTTAGGTTGACGATATCTGTATTCATCACCTGTCACCTTATCAAGCCTGTTCCTGTAAATAGTCAGGTTCCAGATAAGATGAACAGATTCAGCTAAAAAGCAGGTGCGGCTTATGTTCCGTGTTTTATCATAAGCTCTATATCTTACATTGTATTCCGCAGACATGTCATAACTGGCCTAAAGTGTAAAAGTCCCGTCTATAAGCTACACCATTCATGAGTTTAGGAACACCCTATAAATCACAGTAGGCTTCTGAAATAATCGACAAGCCAAGTCAAACATGCAAGGTTTACTCTAGCCTAGGCAAACCACTATCTGGTCATAGACTAGCCTAGGCTAATTCTGGTAATGAATCAATTAACAAAGGAAATTACCCAGCAAAGCAAGAGCCAACGCCATTATTTCTTTTATCCAATTCTGGACATTTTCGAAGCCTGAGTAACGAAGAATTTATAGAAGACTTAAAAAAACAATATGAGAGATAAAATCCTGCTTATCATACCTTATGGACTCTAACTGAACTGTGGGGTTTATAAATGTTTACAAGTATGCTGGTCAAAAAGGCTCAGTTCGTAATTATGGCGTAGTTGTTTCCACTGTTTTCTTCCTTTCCAGTGTACATAATTTATATGTAGTGAATTTATTTTGTCATTCATAGAAAGATGGCGTCAGATATGTTGTTGTACTGGGGCTCTGGCTCAGGCCCCTGCTGGTCCGTGATGATCATGCTGGAGGAAAAGGGACTCCAGGGCTACAAGAGTCACCAAATCTCCTTCTCTGAAAAGGGACACAAGGGTGAAGATGTAATGAAAATCAACCCAAGAGGCCAAGTAAGTACTCCGTTTAATAAAACATTTCAGCTATTTTTTGTGTGCTTGATCACTTACATCGCTGTTGTAGGGAGGGACCTAAAACTTTGCAATCTAGTACTGTGTCAAAACACCTCATACTTAATCTGTCACATCCTGAGGTCAGGGTCATCCTATAAGCTGCACTTATCAGCTGGTTTGTGTAGAAGCCGCTTTGTGTACAGATAGCCTAGATAGGGCTGCATTATCAGGCCAGTTTGGTTTGTCAGTCCTGGGCTTGGGTAGAACAAATCTATCTACTTACTTTAAAGTGTTTCAACAATTTTGGTCATATATTCATTTTAATATCTAACAATTATGACAATACCAGTGCCATAGATAAACATGTTTTTTGTAATTCAGTTTAACCTACAAAATATTCCATTATTCTCTATCATATCAACTTTATAAATTTGTCAGCACTGGTCCTAGATGTGTGTTCACTATTTAAATGCAATTATTTTCAGGTTCCCACATTCAAACATGGCGATGTCATTGTCAATGAATCAGTGGCAATTGTCGACTACCTACAGGTAAATATTGCAAAATAATGCTTTACAATGAGATAAGAGTATATTACCTGATATCATGGAGTTAGACAATAATTATATCTATATCTTGAAGAGTGACATTTCAAATTTTCAATTTCTCGTCTCAATGATAGATACTTTTATGTAAGCAATACTTAAACATTTTTGGCATACCTTAGTTTATTTTCGACCTTTCAGGAGAACGTCCTTAGCTTGGAGCTTATGGAGGGAAAGAAGAGAAATTATCTACCAATCTGATTTCCTATGCCTTACCCACTATTTCAATTAATATTTTCATGTCTCACTTGCTTTGCCTAGGCCTTGTATGGCTCCACGGGAGCCCAACTTCTGCCCACTGAACCTGCCCAGCTGGCTCAAGTTCTTCAGCGCAAGTATGAGGTAGGAATGGTCTAAGACCCATATTGCACAAAGCAAGATGATAGGGAAATTAACAAATTTGGATGTTTTGCTTTTCCCTAAAAAATAATTGCTGACAATCCTCATATTTGACTACGAATGACAGTAAAACCTGGTAGTTTTGTATAGGTAAATTCCTTGAATATATTGCTGACATTGTTATTATGCAAACGATGATACTTGTTACACTCTTCAATCAATAGGTTAGTGTCCCCCCCCCCTCGTACTGCTTACCCTTAAATCTTATCAAATGGCCCTGAACATCTCAAACCCCCATGTATAGTAGTGTCCAAGTACCCCAAATTTCACTCTGTTCTCAACTTAATCCCATCGCACTGGCTTGACTCTTATTGAAACCAGGTTAGCTGGCATACCCTTTGCCAGTTGCTGATCACTGCACATCACTCTACTTACTTCAACAAGTCATTTGCTCCATAGAACCTAGAGAGTTACTCTACTCTCTATGCTAGCTCTTTAAGGTGCTAATCTTTAATTTTTTTTCATATTCTGGGATGGCTACATTTGCACAATTATGACAAAATGGATCTGGAATATTAAAGCCCTATTAAAAGCCTCCCTTACAAGGCTAGTGCCAGGCTAGCCCTTTGGTCAAACTCATAAAAGAGTGAATGCACCCTTTCACACTGTAAGTGGCAAAATGATCTTCCTTTATTCCATAAGGAATTCCATAGCACCTACACGTTCATATTCATTTGGCATCCCTCGTTTGAAAAAAAAAGTACCTGAACCGAGGAATAAACACCGCAGACTCCTGAACACCAAACGATCGTGGATTTGGATATTAAAGTTTAAATCCTGTGATATATTTCAATCTCCACGTTTTCACATTGACTCTGTCATAAACCTAAATACCGTAATCTCTCGCGTATAAGGCGCATCTAGCGTATAAGGCGCACCTAGAGTTGAAGAATATCGTCAAAAAGAAAAAAAATTCATAACTTTGGTTCTACTGAATGAATTTTCAAAATGCAAAAAGCTATGTGTAGCTAGGGTCCCCCACACCCTGTTGAATCCCCCTATGTTATTTTTTGAGTTATAGGGGGAGTGTAACATATCAAAATAAAGCTCTTGGTCCCCCTTGTGGATCCAGGAAGAACTAAAACCCCTCGTATAAGACGCACCTTATACGCGGGAGATTACGGTAGATCCCTGTGAACAGACCAGAACCTTCCACACTCATTAAAAAATCCTACCGGGTATGAAAGGTACAAAATCCCTGGGTCCAAAACACAAGCCCCATACTTTCCCCTATGGTTGCTTTACCCTACTTTCAAACGAATTCCCGGGCTTCCCTAGCCCACTTAAAAGGGTCTAATTCTCATCTTTCCTATCCCCTCAGGATGTGTGTGGTGCACATATGCGCGGGCACTGACACATTCCTTTGTGAAATCATGTTCTCGCCATGAATATTACCTTAGCTGTCGAAATGGCGTTAAACATCTATTACTCACTCACTCACTCAAACGAATTCCTAATTTTAACCCACTTAAATTATTGGTAAGTCTTTTAAATTTTCCTTTTGGGTTTCTTCTATTTTCTGACTGAAAAACTTCCTAGGTCTTTCTCTCCCTCTCCCTAGGTGATATGATGCTTTTAAAAAAACTGTTAGATCTAAGCCCCTTTATTAGCTAGAAGTATTTCTTGGGCCCCTCCGTTCCCAACACGATGTTTTTTACAGGTTCCTAACCTGAAGAAGAAGGCAAACGAGGAATATATTCTCCTAGCATTTCAAAATAAAATCAAGGACTTGCCAGAGGTATGTATACCCTACATATACATCTGAATGTTGATTGTGTGGATTTGATCTTCAGTAATTTTTTTTAGACAAAATATGTAATCAACCCCAGGCGAATTAATCTGAATTGGCTTGTGGCAGACCTTCTTTGATAAATAGCTGCATCTTATGTTGTGAGATAAACCTCAGCATATTGTTGTTCATTGAATAATTAAACATCTTTATTTCAGGAAGAGTTGAAGAAAAAGAAGGATAATCTTTTGGAAGAAGTCGGCCGCTGGGAGGGATATTTGGCAGAGGTGATATTACATTTCATCTCGTGTTTTCATTTTCTATTGCTATTCAAACAGTAGTTTATATTATACAGTCATTGGTTCCATATAAATTGGATATACGGTAGGTCTGCTGTAACACATTATTGATTTATTTTCATGTATGCAAAATAAATCACTGCGGCTATGCCGTGCTTAACTGATTTCCTTAATCCATCAAATACACGCCTCCTAGTATATGATGTAACTTTGCACCACCTATAAGGTGTACCCTAACTTAACCAGTTGTATAGGGCTCCAATGGGATAGTTCTCCTGTATAAGCCAGTTCTTATGCATAGTGCTTTGTAGTGCTTTGAAAGAGCCTTTAGATCTGGGTAAAATATCACTAGATGTACCACAATTCCCAAGCTTTTGAAATCCATAAAAGAGACTCAAATTATACATTTCTTTTCAGGTTGGTGATGGAGCATACATTGCTGGGAAGGACTTTAGTATTGCAGACCTAATCTTCTTTCCACAACTGGCATTCATGGTTCGAGTTGGTTTGAAGCTCGCTCCTCGCTTCCCACGACTCCAGGCCTACCATGACAAAGTCTCTGAGCGTCCCTCTGTCAAGGCTAGCTCGCCACCACACTGGAAGGATTCTCCAGCTGGATCCCATTTGGCTGATCTCTAGATTTGATTTATCCATCTCTCATTCCATAAAGTCATGTTTCATAGAGCTTGGACAGAACTATCCACGGTCAATAGGATTCACATGCATATATTTATTGCTTGGTATCTTAGTCAGTAAGAACTAGTCCCTATTTCACATTTCATAAACAATGCTCACTTGAAAAATACATGTGATACTTTGATACTTATTTTGTGCCACTCATTGTTACAGGAAAGATACATTTTTGTGTTATAATTTTGCAAAAATAAAGCCTATTATGATATTTAGTGTGACTTTTTCTTTCCTTGACAACCCTTAATGATATAACATGCTGGCTGGACAACAGTTAACATCAAGCTCCAACCAAAGGTCAATCCCATATTTTTGGTAGAATTCTTAGGGAGTGGTCATTATTTATCAAGGGAGAGGGGGGGGCATAAAATCCTTTGAGCCCTCCAGAGGGGTGGTGTGTAAAAACGGTTGACCACTCTTGAGGGGGAGGGGCATAGAAAATTCAGCCTCTTTTTAGTAAAAACAAAAGCCCCACACTACTATAGATCAAAGAGGGACGTGAAAATCTGCGCCTGAGGTGGGGGGAGGGGGCCAATCGGCTGAAATTTTTTTGTCTGCAGTCGAGAGGTTGGGTGTAAAAAATAGTCGTGTGTACACGCGAAAACTCACTGCCATCCTCCTGTTGATAAATAATGACCACTCCCTTATACCTTGTCCACCAGAACCTGGCAAAGCCAACAAAGGCTAATCACTTCTCAGTGGGAGTGTTATAGCTGTGGTCACTGGCTATACCAGGAATACACCAGACATACCGCCCCAAGACTTCGCCCCCCCCCCCCCGGGTTATTAGTTGGGAGTGTGAATAAAATCAGTCACTTTAGAACTGTTCTTATGTCCATGGTCTATAATGATACTTCCTTGTGAAACTATCCTATCTACGGTATTTGGAATATGTGTGACGCAGTATGTTCCACCAAACTCTTATGTCAGGACTGACTGTCTATGCAAAATATACCCAAAAAACAATACATGTGTACCTGTGTAAAAAATCTATAGCAAAATTAACCAATTATCAGCAACCTGGCGACACATGTATTACACATGAGACATTGAAGTCGTTCTTGAAAATATACAGGTGTTGCTTTTTAGCACGGCAACTAATGGGTACTACTCGTGAGATGAGTAGACTAGTGTATGGTTCACAGTCGCCATGGTGTAAGGGATAGGGAGGCCTTGCAATCTATTTTTGTTTGTGACTCCTCTGCTATGGACTATTCTTGCTCACTATTCTAATGTAATAACAACAGTGTGTGTACTTTACTTATCAGTGAAGGAGTTTTCAGAATACATGTATATCTCATACTTTTGATTTTACTCGCAGATAAGACATTTCATCATTTGGAGCCCTATGGCAGATTAGCATTAGAGCATTTTAAGATTCAGAAATGCATCTCTGTAAGCTTTGTTTTAGAATACTTTGTTCTGAAAATACTATATATATGTACCGTAATATCCTGCGTATAATGCAGCCCGCGTATAAGGTGCACCTATAGTTTTAGAAAATTCTCAAAAAAATGAAAAATTCATAACTTTGGTTCTACTGATTAAATTTTCAAATTCAAAAACCTATGTGTAGCTTGGGCCACCCCAGACCCTCCTCTGCCCCTTATGTCCTATTATGACCAAGGGGGCATGTAAGAAATCAAAGGAAAGGTCTTAGTGACCCCCTTGTGGATCCAATGAGAACTAAAACCCCCCTTATAAGACGCGCCTCATACGCAGGAGATTAGGGTAGTACAGGTTTCATCTCAGTGGGTTATGGTACAATTAGATCATATTTTCTGTATTTGAACAACGTATTCACTGTTAAAGATCTCTGTGGAGAAATCAGTGCTAAAGTGTGTGTGTTGCCATAGGTACACTTTTGTAAATCAGAGGATGTTGAAGTGTAAGGACACCTTGTGGAACTGCTACATTCTTTTCTGTGTAAACTTTTTTAGTTTACATTGAAATAATGCTTTCTCAGAATATGTATCTGCTATTGGTGATGAAACATTAATTTAATTACTCCTTTCATTATATAAACAATTTTGTGGAACACTGAAAACATGTATGTACACAGAGATACTTACACTGTGCTCCCCATCTATGGAGACATGGAGTGATCTGGGCGGTTTGCTGACCACTGGCAGGTGACGAGGTACAGATCTATTACAAGGTGATTGGCAGTTGGGTGTGTGTGTGTGTATGGGGGATGGTTGAGGCAGAGCAGGCTCCTGGCGATCTGAGACAGTGTACACTCATAATGACACACCTGTTGACTATGGCATTGAACATTGAATAAGACAGGCCCCTGAGACAGCTGAGTGAGGTGTATGCAGAATGGACAGTCTACAGGCTATTAGTACTTAGCTGCAGTGGGGAGTTTGGGTTGAATTTGTGCTATATACTACCAAAAGCCCAGATGATAGTATGCCCTATCTATTAGTCTCACCAACTGAAACTAGACACAAGATTACAAGTTGCCGCACCATGTCTCACAGGACTATTCTCTACTATTGTATTAAAATCTACAACACTGGTTTTATTAATGCTTCCCCACAGTCTGACAGCCTCTGCCCGCAAGTGGCTATCATCTGTAGCAGTTTGTTACAGAGATGTTGCGACACACATGATTTTCTGCCTAACTACCACCCCTCAACCCTCCCATTGTACACCCAAGGCGCATATGCCACCTGGGCTTCCCTAGCCCACTTAAAGGGTTCTTTTCCTCCTCTTTTCTATCCCCTGGGATGTGTGTGGTGCATATATGCGTGGGCACTGACACATTCCTCTGTGAAATGGTAATGTAGTTCTCACCATGAATATGACCTTAGCTGTCGAAATGGCATTAAACATCTATTACTCATGCCACCTAGGACGAAATCGGCTTAAATTCTATAGTGCCTTGTCTATAAAGCATCCCACGGGTATAAGGCACATCCTAAGTGCAAGGGTGAATTTGGAGTAATATATTTGACCTTTTAGTATTATTCTATAGTATAAAACCCTCACGTATAAGACGCATCCCAAACTGGCCATTTAATGCACGATAGGATTCTATCCTCGCAAATAAGCTGGGCCTCATATGTGTGGCATTACAGTAATGACAACAGCATGGATAGACACTCCGATAAATGTGCATGTACCATTTTAGTAGAGGTATGAGTTTCAAAAATGGGCAGAATCGATAAATTGATGAACAACCGACATATTGACATACTTTAAATTATTTTCAGGTGGTTAACTTGAAGAAGAAGACATTTGAAGATTACTTGTACCAAATATGGCAAAAGAAAACCGAAGGCATGTCAGAGGTAGGTTGTTTAATGATGGAGGGTGATTATCCTCGAGGGGTCAGATGTCATGCACAGGGGGGGGGGTGGCTAGGCATGGGCGTAGGAAAAGGGGGGGCCAGGGGGGCCTGGCCCCCGACCAATCATAAAGGCGGTGGGGCCTGAGCATGTCTGCCCCCCAAAAAAAATTTACCAAGAATTCATAATGAATTGAACAAGGAGCTAAAATTTTGCATCTCAAATTAGATTGATATAGCAATGGGATAGGGAAAATGAGGGATTGAACCTCAAATCAGATCTAAAATTCATCAAAAATCAGTTTTCTATACAAATTTTATATAGGTATGTATTGGCACTATTATGCTTGAGCCGACAATTCAAGCTGGTCGAGGTGGGGCCCCAGGCTGGGCCCCCCCCCCCAATGAAGATTTGCTTCCTACGCCTCTGCTAGGGAGTATGTGCCCCCCCCCCCTACACACCTGACATTTGGCCAGACTAAAACTCTTAACTATAGTTCACTAGCATTTCAGGTCATGGAGGCCGCCATCTTGCTTTGCATCATGGGTAGGCCCCAAACTCCACAGCATTGCATTCTGGGTAAATTTCTTATCAGCCACTGTTCACACCTTTGAACAATGGTGATTGGTTACACTGATAAGGGAGACAAGCTGCACCCTGCCCCTATCTTAATCACCCTAAGTACCTCCCTATTATTTCAGGTGTGAGGGGAGTGGATTAGCTTGATAGGGAGACAATGGCCTGAGTGTACTCAATCTGGGTGATATGTGACCTCTTATTGGAGTTTTAGAGTTATATTTCTAATGTTTTTGAACTGTTAGGTTTGAATTAACCTTATCTTATTAAAGTTTAAAGTATTTGCTATACATAGATATAAATTCTAGAAAAAAGCTACAGGTAGGGAAGAGACAATCAATGTAAACTATACAAAGAGGCCAAATGTTGATCTAGCCCTGGACTACATGAGCCATCTAGCTGAATCTCTCAGTACTAGCAATATGCTAGTGCCGTATAGGAAACATGCATGGTCTGAAAACCCGCTTGTGCCCCCCCCCCCCAGACCATTGTGCACCCCAGACCAAATTTTCTTGGCTGTGCATCCCCTAGACCAACCCTTCTGGATTCGCCTGATCCATGTATAAATGCAGTCTTTTTTAGTTGATCTACGGATTTTGGTTTTGAAAAAATGGTGCGAGTGTGCGTTTTTGTTTTTTAAAGAATTATTTGGCATCCAATGGATTCCTTGCTGGAAAAGTGAGGGAAGATTTTTTGTATTTATGAAAATATGGAGAGGGTGATCCGTAGACCAACTTAATTTTTTGGTGTGGCCTAAGATAGATGTGTTTTTTTTCTTTTAACACAGATAATGTCCTTGTTCATTGAATCATCCTCTTTATTACAGGAGGAGCTGAAGAAAAAGAAGGATGATATTTTGGAAGAAGTTGGCCGCTGGGAAGGATATTTGGAAAAGGTAAAATCTATCGGATAACTGAGATATAAATTAGAGCCAAGAATTTACATCCGGGATTTATAGTAGAAATGCTACCCTTAACCTACATTTTGATGGGTTCTAATTCAAAATATGCGTTCTCCGTAACGATTACCACTGAAATTTCTGCAATCAAGCCAAGCAGGGCTTTGAAAATCGGGAGCCACTTAAGACCAAATCAAAAGTATCCAGCTTAAAAGGTCAAAGCTGGCCCAAATCACTCTGCTAGTTTTCTTATTAATTCTTGTGTTTACAGATTGGCGATGGAGCACACATTGCTGGAAAGGACTTCAGTATTGCAGATGTGATTATCTTCCCATCATTGGCCTTCATGGTTCGAGTCGGTTTTAAGCTGGCCCCTCGATTCCCACGACTCCAGGCCTACCATGACAAAGTCGCTGAACGTCCCTCTGTCAAGGCTAGCTGGCCTCCACACTGGAACGATTCTCCAGCTGGCACCCAGCTGGCTGATCTCTAGATAGATCAATAAAATCTATTAAAAGATTTGTTATAGAGCACAAAAAGAACACTTGATATTGATAATCATGCATGTTAATACATGGCTAAGAGATTCTCTATATTGCCTTCTGTTATAAATTAGGTCCAAAAATTGCTTCTTTTTTTTTATTATCAAAATCTATTGCTTTTATATGTGAATCTCACAATGGACTTAAATCTTTATGGGACCAAGAGTTAACCATGCCTACATCTAGCCAGCTGTTAGGACATCAATTAATGTTATAATGTGATGAGTACACCATGAAGGTATTAGCCAACTTAACCTTAGTTTCTAACTAAGACCTATCAGGTATTATGTGGATGGAATTACTAGTATTAATATTATCGTAGGTTTGAAAGCATAATCAATGCTTAGTGTCTTGCCAAAACACAAAGTGCCTGTTTTACATTTCATATACTTAAAGGGATTTTGATAATGATTATTATGTCATTCCATGTTTACATGAAACACAAATTTTGTGGAATCTATCACCAATAAAGCTTAGTAAAGTATTAATGTGTTCAAGCTGTGATTTGTACAAAATTCCCATTGCATAAAACGTGGATTACTGGTATAGTAGTTGAAAGATAGTTGCCTTGAGGGGGTCTATCATCCTCCCCTCTGAATACGACAGTGAACTAGGAATAAGCTTTACAGCAATAAATATTAGTGGAAGTTGAATCAACCAATACCACAATAACTTGCGTATTTAAGGCACACATTATCCAAGAGAATTATGGTAGGAGCACCAGAAGCTTGATTTTGAGCAGTTTGATTATTAGTAATGTTCATGTACCCTGCATATAAGGTGCCACAAAACATTAAGAAGGGTCTAAAACAGTCAGTCGTTTCTGAAACCTCCCCAGCCGGGAGGGTGATGTGGGCATGGGCAGTGGGGCTCTAAACATATGGGTCATAGAAAATAAGAGAAATTTATCAAAATCATTGAAAGATTAGATGGAAAATGAACAGAAAAATTGAAAATAAATCAGGAATTTTTAAACCTTAGGATATGTAGAAAATGTACAGCCAATTGAGTAAAAGAAATAACTCCTTTATGAAAAATAGAGAGATTTGTAAACCAGGGGTCAGAAGTAGGAGGCCTCAATTGGACCCTTATCTTATCTCTTATCCCTGATCTTCTCAAAACTTCTCCCGACTGACCACTGACTGTAAAAGGTGCACCAGGGTCCATCCTCGTGTATAAGCAGTGCCTAATACTCAAAATACCAATGTGATAAAACTGACCTACTCTTGAATCACTATACTACAAAGGAATACATCTATACTATTGTATAAGTAATCGTTCTAGGTTTGCCAACAAATCTATTTTCAAGACTATTTTCAATTGTCCAGAACACTACAAACTAATTGTTGGGTTTTACTTTTTATTTACAGACCCAGTTTCAAATACACAATATTAAACTCATCTTCAAAAGATGTATTTACAAGACACGTACTATGACATACTGCATCACTGGTACTGTTATGTTATCAACATGGTGAAACAAGTACCAACTCCTTTACTATAACAAAGAACAACATTGTCTTCACGCCTGTATCTGATTAAATGATAACAAAAGTCCCTTGCATACACAATCTCAGTTCTCAATGTCTTTCTATCCACATGTATGTAATAAAAAAAAAAAAAAGCTGACAACTGACATTAGATTACTCTCACCACATGCGTCGTAGTGTGAACTGTTTAGTTTTGGTCAAGGGCCTCTTACATAACAGTATTTATGTCGTTGACATTTGTAATAATGTTATTTTATGTTGTTATTCAACATTGGTAATGAGTAGTTTCGTGACCTTGAAACTTTCCAATAGGTACAAATGCTGATTGTCAATAACAAAGTCATATAACTTAGGTAATACACCTGAGAGTGTAAATCACAAGATGGGTATGATGGGAAAAGAGGGTTCAGAGAACCTTCACGGATAAACTTGTAATGCTGGTGGCCATTGAAATTCCTTATACAAAGGGTGCAGAGTCCATAACAGTGTAAGCTTCTATTTTAACAATCAATATACTAGGTAGGCTGCTCTTTATATAATGCAATACACAAGTAAATCTTAAAAAGTCATGCACAAAGTTCAAAGTCTCCTCAATGTGTCATATTTCTTTCTCTGTTCTCTGGCTTACAATGTAATGGCTCTCCCCAACTTTGCTATTGACATTGTGTAGGGGGATACTGATTATAATTACCAGTAACATAAACAACATGCATTTTTAACTACTCCCTCCCTCTGTATATTTAAGGCACTCCAGGACATGTAAAGGATGATGTGTCATTCTGAAGCCAAGACTAAATGATGAATTATTCAAGAAAACCTTGTGTTACATTTGTAATACAGAATGAAGACACAGAGCATAAAGCTATCGCCGATATAAAGAGAGTAAGAACCAAATTATGGTGATTGAAGATTCATGCTTTTACAATCATTCTTGGCACAGGGTGGGCAGGTATTCCTTCAAACTCTCTTTATGTTAGGTCTAGTAGTGTAATAATGGAGGCAGTAATCCGAGATTAATAGACAACCGACATGTTTCGGGCTTTGCAGCCCTTCGTCAAGGTTAATTTATTTTAGCAAATTGAACACAATCATTCTTGCTTATTTTCAAGTAAAATGAAAAGTGTAGCAGATCCATAAGGGTTTTTGTGCCACAGTAAAGTAAAGCCTTTAACTTTATTTCCGTAATCTCCCGCGTAGAAGATGCAGTGCACGTAGAAGACACACCCCTAACTTGCCAATGGCTGTTTCACGTATAAGACGCACCTCTTAGGGCACAATTATGTAGATTAGTTTTTTTTTATAGTAAAATTACCCCTCGTATAAGACGCACCCCCAACTTGAGAGTAAGCTATAAGACGCACCAGCCTTTTGTTTGGTGTATAAGATGCGTCTTATACGCGGGAGATTAAGGTTGTTATCATTAGTTTAATGGCAAAGTAAACTTTAACTGTGCATGCTAGAAAACGCAGGCCTTTTGTCACAAAAATAAGAATGTGTTCTCTTTTACTGAATACATTATAGTCCTTAAATAAACCTGGTATATATATCCATAAAAAAACAGGGTCTCCCACTCTCACTTTCATCATACACAGACAGAACATATCACTATTTCCTTGCTTCCTCCTTATTAAATAAAGTGCTGTGTTTAACATAAACATTAGCACTGCTGGCACCAATGCTGTTCACTCATGATAATATACACATGACAGACCTATGCATGTTACACATGCTATGTTCCCTGATACACTATACTACACCATACAAGATGGAGACACTACACCGCAGCAACGTGCCACAGCAGAGACGAAAACAGAAAGTAGGGAAAAATCAAACAGCACCCGAACATCTGTTTTCCAGGAGCTCAGAAGAGATCATTGATCTCATTATCAGCATTGAAAAGGTCGCTCGTAGACGGCAGCGGCGCAAGGCCCGTTACATCGGGGAGGAGGGTAAGGTCTGGGAGGCTTGAGAGGTGAGACTTGAGTTCTTTACGGACGCTTGATACTTGAACCAACTTATCACGATACTCCTGTTAAAAGTAAAAATGGGTTTTTCTTTTGGTGTTGTGACAGAATATCAATGTCTCAGCAAGACCAACAGGTTGTATGATCTGTAAAGAAACGATACACATGTCCTGCTATATTTAACTATTGGGTTTTGTATAGTTCACTTACCCGAAGTTTGTCTTCTGCCTGACCCTGCTTCTCTTTTTGCAATGAAATGTAGTCCCGCAACATGCGCGCTATCCGTTTCCGCTCTTCCAGCTCGGAGGCAAGGCGTGCATTATATTCTGCTAGCAGTTGTCGTGCCTCTTCCACCTGTTCAGCAAGTCTTGCAGCTTCTCCTTTGTCTGCATTTAAACGATGCCAAAGTAGTAGAAAATGAATAAACTTGATTCAACCAAAATTTGCACTAAAAATTCACAGGAGTACCAATGCCCCCCACCCTGAACGATGGGCTGTGAGTGCTCAAAAAATATGGTTTGAGCTAGAAAATAATAAACAGTAACGGGAGCTTGAATACGTCATGCTATTCAACTTTATTTAATCTAACACATTCACTTATTCATCTATTTTTAATCTTGCAACCTACAGATAGCCTTATCCATCAAACTATCAAATCGAACAGAAGGGTGCTAGGCACTAATTACAACAAATAAAGTTGTTATTCTTCACTGTCCGAATTCCTGTATTTACTAATGCGTAGGTCTGTAGACTGACCTTTTAACTTCTCGAGGAGCGTAACGTCTGATACCTCAGCAGGTAAAGCGGCTATCTGCTCCCGAACTGCAGCGTCACTTGACGCAGAGTGCTCCAGATCACTCATCGCCTTTACAAGTTCATCCGCCTGGAAAAGCACAATGTTATTACTTGATATTTCCAGTGACGAGATCATGTATCATTCTAATTATTTGGCAATATCCTCGAGTCGTTTATTTTCATTACAGATTTAACTAGACAGCAATTTTAAGTGAGAGCAGTTCAAATGGTGACCAGTTACCAGTATGGGGGGCCGTGGAACAAGAGAGCAGAGAAAGTGGGGAAAAAACAGGATTGCATCAGTCCAGCCCTATAGTTATATACAGCCTTTCATATCTTAACATCAATCTACACCTGTAGCATGATAGAGGTATATATACTCGTACTGAGATCTGAGATTGGTGAGACCCTCCCACCACCCTATTTTGATAGCCCCTGTGGTCATCTACTAAGCCACTGACCCTACTCCTGCCCAACCAGAACTACCAGCATGACTGAGTAGACCCCCACCCACCCAGGACTGCTAAGCAGTAGCTGAGTGTCCCATACCTCCTACACCCAGTGGTGTGCCTGCCTGCCTACCTACAACCACCCACCCACCCTCCCCCTGCCTACTGTACTCTGGTGATTGTCTGATAGTGTCACCACCTACCCAGCCTCCCCCCTTCCTCTACACCCAACTGGTTTAATTTGTGTGGTGACAAGTAGCTGTGTCTAGACCAATCAAACATCAGTCATGCTAGTCAGAGGTAGTAATCTACCTGAAACTGATCCATGTCCATATATTGTGAACAAGGCCCAAGCCATGTGTGGCTCCTTATATGGTAATCATTCTATTCCAGTCCCCTCTCCTAGCATAGTCTTAGACCTTCGACCTGCAGGATATCACTAGAACATGCCCACCCATTTCTACTTAGGTACTGTCAGTAGACCGTTATAGGTATTGTACTTATCATATTTATTTTTCATCTTTGACTCTACCATGTAACCCAGTGTCCGAGTCTACCCACAAGCCAAGCCATACCCATAGACCAAAGGCTGGCGGTGTCAACTGCACTCAGTGACCCCGCCTCCTCCCACTGGAGGATACGCCGTCAATCACAAGCAGCCCACTGCATGCTGGAAATTCCTAGCAGACAATGTTTAGAAACAACTCCCCATGCTGGATGACATGCCCATTGATCATAAGCAGCTCACAGCATACCGGGAGTTCCCAGCAGCTATATTTAGAACCACACTGAACTCTGTGAACCCCAGTGCTATGTTTGGGATCTCCCCTACATACCTGCACTGGAGTTCCCCAGTTACTATATTTAGCTCACCTGATACTATTTTTAGGATGAGCTGGGTGAGCAGCTCCTACTACAAATACCTGTGGAGGGAGCAGCTCACTCATCTTTCCACCTTCATACTTCATACCTCACACACTCACGTGAGATCGAGCCCTTGGCTCAAGGGCTAGGCTTGGACACTGTTGGGCACCTTTATACTGTATCACCATCTATACCGCGTGGACTTCTATGAATAAAGTGGATATCAAACTGGATTCCTGATTCGTCTGTATTCATCCTTATTCAACATTTACGGACTCGTTGACAATGGTGGAAAACCCTCACGTATCATCCCACAGTTACCACCTCTCATGAGCCATGGACAACAGTGAGACCCTACCAAAGGAGCCAGCCCCACAACGTATCCCTACATCTCAAGACAGAGACCAGCAAGAAGCCACCAGTACACAGTACGCCGCCCCGATAGACTCCTCGCCAGACGCGCTCCAGCTGGACCCAGTGCTACCAGCCCATAGACGCACACATAAACAGACACCTGTGAGTTCAAACACCTTGCATTTCTCATCTACCATAGTGGACACCAACACAGGTGCACCTACAAGTACACCAGCAGGAGCCCCACCACCAGGTTTAAACCTCACCCTACCTGGCTATTCACCCTCAGAATCACCACCCCTAAGATTAGGTGGTCTTCAAAGTACCACATACAGCACGCCTGAAAATCAATCACCTGGTTACCTCCACCTAGATAGCCATCTAGAGGAAAGATCCAATAGCCTGCAGGAAGCCCTGGAAGCTGCCGGACGGTCACCCTCATCCAGCAGTGATTCTGACCCACAGTGTACACCTGACCTAAGTTGGGACAACCTTACTGTACCGGACATCCAAGCCCACCCATCAGTAGCAGACAATTACTGGAGGAGCAGGCTAGACTCAGCAATCCACAGGTGGAGAGAAAACAGACTCAACACAGGACGTGTACAACTGATACCAACCGGAGCTACACCAAGCTACCAGTGTGGTGAGAGTCCCTCTGTTTTTCTAGACAGGATAAACCGTATTCTAGAAGAGCAGTGGCAAGACAACTCCAATCCCACCAATTTGCTAAGGCCGCACCAAAACCCACAGCCTGACAGCAATCCACCTGGAGGAAACCCTAGGCCTTACTACCCCTACTCTACCTCTGAGGAAGACAGGGCGACACCTCCAGCACCAAATTCATCCCTGAGCACGCCTCCAAGAGCCAGATCCTTTGAAAGGCCATACCCCACCCATAGGCCCAGGAGAAGAGTGCAATCATCCTCCCCTCAAAGGCCAAATACACCTGTATTTTACAGACTTCAAAGAAGCTTAGACTCTGCAGCTAGAAGAGGCGACCTTGTGGCCACTACTCCCATACTACACAGAAACAGTCACTTCCCCGCCCATTTACAGACAGAATCCACCTCTGAAGAAGACACAGAAGTAACCTTCCCCCACCTGCACAGAGCACCTGCCTACCCAAACATGGCCACTGCAGCTCCACCTCCAGAGTACAACCAGGATGACATGACGAGGAACATAATCAGAGAGTGCACCCAGGCAGTCAATGACTCCCTCTCCAACCTATTAACAGGACAAATGAACTTATTGTCCGCTGAAATAAAAAGGATTGGAGACGACTCCTCCTGCCAACTGTCAAGAATAAATGACAGGTTAAATGACATGGACACTTGGAAGTCGCACCTGGAGAATGACATTGGCCAAATACAAAGAAAAGCAGCTCAGGACAACGCTGATGTACTGAGAAGGTCTGAAATAGCGTCAGCCAATCTGTCTGACAGAATCAACAGAAATATTGATGGAATGAGATCTGAAATATTCAGGGCCATTGATAGAACAAGAACACCTACCAGCCAAGGCCAAAACAGCCTTTTCTCACCCACCAACACTAGGCTACCCCCTTCAGGCCAACCTTCACATGTTATGGGCACCTCTACCAGAATGCCGACATCTGTACCGGTAGGATACAGGCTCAGCCCACCAAGCCTTTTTCAAAATACAACCCGAATGATAGCGACAGGTGCCACGCCCACCCAACAAGGCGCGACACATGCAGGTCTTGGTAATTCAGCCACAACCCACCAGATGGCGCCCTCTACCACTCGTCCATCACCGGTAGCCGCCACATCACTTTCAGGCAGTGTTTACAACCATGTATACATGCCCCACCAGGCGCACACGCCCTACAACAACCCTATACCAATGTATAGCTTGTTTACAAACACTCCACCTGCCCAAGCAGCTGCCCACCAGCCTGCAGCGCAGTCCACACCAATGATACCAAATCTAGGACAATCCAATTTCTCCGCTCCTACTGGATATAGGAGTTTTGAACCTGAGCGACTCACATCTGCTCAATTAAGCTGTTTTAACAAGCCAGAACCCTTTGACAAACCCTCGCCCTACAGATCTGCAGCCAGATTCCTGGCAGAATTCAAATTCTATATAAGAAATGCATACCCCCGCAGCCCAACAATGCATGCATCCTGTATGTATACCTTTTTAAAGGGCAGAGCAGCACAATAGTTTTTTACAAACATTTTTGACAAACCAATCATGTATGACACTGAGGCAGTCTATGCCGCCTTCCTCAGCAGATTCAACCAGCCTGACCCTGCCACAATAATCAAAGGATATAGAAACAGAAAGCAGCAACCCAAGGAGACTGTGGAAGAATACATAGCAGATATGACCTTATTGCTATCCAACAGCAACCTGGATGAATCTGTACAAGTGGACTATCTCATAAATGGCCTCAAAGATGAAATAAAAAATGTTGTACTCTCAGACAGCCCCAAAAGCATTAGAGAAGCCGAGACTGCAGCATTAAAACAAGAATTGGTCATGGAAGCAGCCAAAGCAGCCCATGCCTCAAACCAAACTTCAGACTTGTGCGCCATGAACTATAATAACTACAATGGGCAAAGGAACAATAACAACAACAACAATAACAGATCCAGGAAGGACCAGTACAACAACAACAATTATAACAACAAGCCCCCTGGAAATGGCAATATTAAGCAGTATGACGATAAACCTAAATCAGGATACAACCAAAATCAACAAGGTTATAACAACCCCAGACCCGGCTCAAACAGCAGATCAGGCTCCAAGAACAGGTATCAATCGCCAGGCAGAAGCAAATCTCAGGAGGGAAACAGAAGCAGGTCCAAATCCAGCGACACAAGAAACAACTTTGTTTTCATCCCTGTTGCCTCCACCCCCACCAACACCCGCCAGGTGTCCTTCCAGAAACTACTGGTCCCAGCAGATTTCCCAATCCCTGATGATTGGACCCAGCAACAAAAGAAATCCAGGGACCCAACACCAGGCAGAAATGACAACAAAAAGACAGGAGACAACCATCCTGACAACCAACCTCCTGATTCTGGACAAGGAGAACACTACAATGACAATATTGAATAGGACACAGGGGAGGGCCACCATGCATCTTACAGCCCCGCCCCCACCTTGGACAACAAAATTGGAACGTCCCCCACATGCCATATTTCACACACAAATGATGGAGCAGAACTAAATTCGGCAGAACAACAGAGCCACGACCCCCAGCCTGTGAATTGTGACGAAGACTCCTCATCAGACAGTGAGGACCTCTATGAGAACCAGAACAAGAGAATTTCCACCCTCCAATTAAAAGTCGAGACCAGTAAGTATGGGCAGCAAGGTAAGACCTCTTACATTAATACTGAATTGACTAAAGGCGCAGTTAATGTTGATATCAATGGCAGTTCTTACAGAGCCCTTGTAGACTCTGGAGCCTCCCTTTCCTTTATCAGCCAGAAAATGGCAGACAAAATCATATCAACCCCCAATTTCAGACATGGTAGGAGATCTCGCATGGTTATCCTACTAGCTGATAAATCCTCAGTTCAGGTCAACAATTCCATCACTATAACTTTCCTAATCAATAACACAGAGTTTAAAACAAGACTACATGTTGTTCCAAAACTAAATCACCCCATAATTCTTGGCGTAAATTTTATGACCAAATATAGGGCCAAAATTTCCTTTGGGGCCAAGTCCCCTTCACCACACTTCATAAGAGCAGCCAAAGGCCTAACCATGCCACCAAATTCTGAATCCACATTCAATGCAATCGTCATAGGACCTGATTCCTTAATAGGTAAAACAGGCATCACAGAAAATGTTGACACAACATTACCGGTACTAATCAAACACGCCCTTGTTGAACCAAGGTCAACAAGAAAGATCATACCGGTAACAGTGGCCAACCCAAACGATTTTTCCATCAATATCAAAAAGCACATGAACCTAGGCATCTTTGCACTTAACAATCTAGACAAAGCCATTCCCATTGGAAAACTGAACAGCCAACACTCCCTCAACAGCATAATCTCTGACAAAGAAATGCTCCCCATCAATTGTGGAGATGATCCCCTAGATCAGCTACCCAAAGGGGACGACCCTCTAAAATATACAATATGTGACAAGCTCTCTGAGGACCAAAAACAACAAATCAAAAATTGTTGAATCAAATAGAGAGGCCTTTGTGTTAAATGAAAGTGCTATAGGATTAAATGTTGAGAATGAGGTCAAATTAGAATTAATCCCTGACTTCAAACCCTGCAACAGACCATCCTATAGAATGTCACCCAAAAAAGAGATTTTCCAAAGAGAGCTGTTAGATAAACATTTACAGCAAGGTGTCATTGAAGAATGCACCAAACCCTGTGAGTGGAACTCCCCAGCTTTCTTAGTACCCAAACCCCAGGGAGACAGGTCTGTAGCCTCAGGATGGAGAATAGTCGTGGATTATAGATGGGTTAACCAAAACCTAAAATCTTTTTCCTACTCCTTCCCCAGAGCAGACGACCTCATGCAACAAGTTGGCAGAACAGGTGCTAAATATTTTTCCAAATTGGATGTATACAGCGCCTACCATCAGATTCCTCTAGCTAAAGAATCAAGGCCTTTAACAACTTTCTCTGCCAATGGCACAAGGTATATGGCCAAAGTATTACCCATGGGTTTAAAAACCTCTGGTTTGTCGTTCATGAATGTAATGGAACAATTGCTCATGAAATGCAAATACAGAAATGCAGTAGCCTATGTGGATGATGTGGCCATATACAGCCCCACATGGGAAAGACACCTGCAAGACCTAGATGAAGTGCTAAAACTTTTCATCAAAGGAAACATCAAATTAAAGTCAGAAAAATGTGAATTTGGCACCACCAAAATGGAATTCTTAGGTTTCACCCTAGATCAACACGGCATCTCACCTTCCCCAGACAAAATCTCACCAGTCAAAACCTTCCCAGCACCTAAAAACATCCACGACCTTAGGTGTTTCAATGGAATGGCACAATTTTATAAGAGATTCATTAGAGGCTTCGCCCATATAATGAAACCCCTATATGAAGCCACAAAGGGTACTTTCAAATGGACCACTCAGTGTCAAACAGCCTTTGAGAAAATCAAAGCATCAATTTGCACTGAGGCAATCCTAAAATTCCCAGACTATAACAAACCCTTCATCATCTTCACAGACTCCAGCAATTTCAGCTTAGGAGCAGTTATCACACAGGTAGATGAACATGGTTTTTATAGGCCCATTGAATTCTCTGGGAGAGGTCTAACACCTCAAGAGACCAGATATGGAATAACTGACAAAGAGTTACTTGGGATAATCTTCGCTGTCAAAAAGTTCCACCATTATGTAGACGGCACTCACTTCAAGGTATATTCAGATCATACAGCCCTAGTCTCCCTCTTCAACAAGAAGGAAAATATCACCAATGGCAGATTGGCAAGATGGGTAGATACTGTTATGTCTTATGATTTTGAAGTGAAATACCTACAAGGCAGAGCTAATCTAGTGGCAGATTGCCTGTCCAGAAGAAAATATCCCCCTGGCTCTGATGATCCAATACCAATTAGATCACAAGGAAAAATTATCCTCCCACCAAAAAGGGTACAATTTTCAGATATATCCATGACAAAGGTTTTCAAATCAGACGACCCAATTCCCAATAATCCCATCTGTTTGGGACCTCCTAGATCAATATTAAAAGGAGGCAAAATTTGGGGAAGCACAAATAAACCACCAAAAGGCGTCATAGCAAGGAAAGGCACCCCAGAGAGGCAGCAAAGTGTGAACCCTGACCTGTGTGTACTCACTCGAGCACAGTCCCAGTCTCAGGACGACACACCTCCAGCAGCCAGCCAAGCAGCACCCAGTAAAAAGACCCGCCCACTCAAGCCTAAGTGCAGCAGTCCTCGCCCCAGAGGCAGGCCCGCCAAATCTAGGTCACCTAGGGTCTCCATCAAAGCTGCAAACGCCAAGAGAGCTAAGCTCTCCCGCCGTGTGCTACCTCTAGCTGAAAGGGCAATTCAGGAAATCTGTAAACACCAATCCCTGACACCTTCTAGAGAAACACTGATTAAAAGCCAAAAAGAAGACCTTTTTGCATCCTCCATGGCAAACTACATCGAAAAAGGTAGCCTGCCACACGACTCAGGATTAATGAATCAAATACTACGTAACCACGACCAATTCATCTTACTGGATGAAGTCCTCTTCAGAATTACTGATACCAATTTGGGTAAGACTTTAGAGCCCACACTGCAAATTGTAATTCCAGAAAAGTGGACAGAATCTTTAGTGGAAGCAACCCATTGCTCTCCCCTAGGTGGACACCTAGGTCCAGTCAAAACCTATACAGCCATAAGGGCTAGGTATTACTGGAGATCAATGTTTAAAGAAGTTTTTGACTTCTGCGGTACTTGCCACATATGCCTGACCACCAAAAAGAGACCCAAAAACCTGAAAACTCCAATGAAACTACGTGACCCAGTACTCACAGCATACTCTCATGTCACCATGGACACAATAGGCCCTTTTTCCAAGGCCGCTGATGGCTCCCACTACATACATGTGGTGACCGACCATGCCACCAGGCATGTGACTGCCTGGACAAGTGAAGAAAATACTGCTGCAGTTGTAGCACTTGGTTTCTTCCAAAAAGTCATATGTATCCATGGCACTCCCTCAGTACTAAACACAGATAATGCCCAACAATACGTCTCAAAACTATTCAAATATTTTTGTGAAAAGTTCGGCATTAAACATGTGACAGGAAGTGCACATTGGTCTAGGTCTCAAGGTCTCTGTGAGCGCCAACATCAAACCATTGAATCATCCCTCAGGGCTTTTGTATCAAAATCACAAAAGCATTGGTCAACCTTCCTACAGGCTGTAGTCTTCAGTATTAATAATACTATAAGCAGCGCCTTAGGCTACTCACCAAATTTGTTAGTCTTTGGCAAGCAGACACACCTACCAACTGAAGCAGCTTTGTCCTTGATTAAAGCTGAAAAAGACTCAAGCACCAGGGAGAAAATTATGACCAGCCTACTACAGTTTAGGGATGATATTCAGATGAGAGCTGCAGAAAACATGATCTCTGCTCACAAAAAGATGAAAGCCAGACATGACACTTCAGCAGAACTGAGCTCATATAACACAGGCCAATTGGTATATTTACATATACCCACCCTGCTGGTCAAATGCACATCAAAAAAGCTGCAACCCACATACTCAGGCCCCTACATCATAATGAGGATGACTTCACCAGTCACAGCTATTCTAAAAAGGCTACAAGATGGAAAAATACTGAAGAAATCAGTACATGTATCAAGGCTAAGGAGACCAATCACAAGAGCTAGCGCCAAAGCCATTATAAAAAGGCTGCAATCAGGGCCCACAAGCTCACTTCACGACCCCGACCAGGACGACCCCTCCAATGTGAGTCTTACCACTCCCAAAACAAAGAAAAAGAGAGGAAGGCCAGCCAAAAAGGGAACAATCTCCTTCAGCCCCATGCCCCCCAGAAAATCAAGAAAAATTTCTAAGCGTCCATTATAGGCCACAAGTCGTCGTGTCAAACACCAAAACATCCATATAAACAACCCTCCTTCATTCCCCACAGGCGCCACGCGCCCCAACCAAATTAATCAACCATTAATACACCAACCACTTAAACACACTGACAGCAACAGTCACAGACCAACGCCCAACCTATTTATACTAACAGCCATAAAAATTCCTATGCATCCAAAATCAACACCGCCTTGATTAACTGTATATACACACACCTACCCCTTCTAAGTGGAACGCCAAACACTGGCAAATGGATTATCAAATAATTAGGTTAGGTTACACACGCCACATACCGACCGCCCAAGGCAGCGCTGTATCCTCGGTTTGTGTATAAACTTCAATACACACATGCGACGGCTTGTTACCATTTCAAGACCACTATTTCCAATGATAAACCTATTGTAGGAAGATGGACCTCTGACACCCACACCCCATGTTTACACCGCTGTCTCCGCCAACCCTTAAGTGCTGTGGTGGCACATATACAAATCAATAACACACTGCCCTCAAGGTCTTTAAAAGCTACAGGGACGCCATAGCAACCATATCACCTTGGCCAGGGATAAAACACCCCCCGCCAAGCTTCCCAATATGCTATCTTTAGACAATATCTCACCACCAACCAATCCAGGCCAGGATAACCCTAATTTGCATATGGGACCGTCAACCCCACTTGCATCCACCAATAATATTTGGCCTACGCCTCTTTCAGGGCAAGACATACCACCTATGGGAGATCTCAGACTGAGAAATAGCCAAACTCAATCTCAGGTTTATAAGCGCTTGCCCACCCACATCTGATCACAACACAACCCACAACCAATACCACCACACCTTAAGCACGGCAACAAGTGTCTGGGAAGGGACCATGGCAGACCCATCATGCAACCAGCCCAGGTAGGATTATCTTATGGGTCTATTTTAGCATTTAGGATTTTTAACAGTCGTTCTAGCATTGTACATGATAGCACCTTATTATCATGGTGCCCAGGTACCCCTATTAACCAATGGCGGTGTGAGCCTTAAGTGTGTGTAAAATGTGGAAGAACTTCTCCACTACCCTATAATTTTTAACATTGATAATCCAATTTACTAAACCTCTTCAGCCAAGCAAATTCCCCACCTTTACCTCTCCCCCCATTCACAGCCCACTTAGACCCTTTTTCCTTTTATGACTTACAGCCTGGACCCACCGGCAAATAAGCACGGCCCAAATGCTACATGGACCATACACAGCCTCCTTGGACCACATGGGATCAGGAGTGATCTCATGGATCCTTTTGAAATTAGGAGCATAATCATGGAACAGCAACACCTCATCACCTTCCTCGCCCAGGAAGATATTAAACATTACCTCAGCAGCCCTGTGCTAAGACAGGAGCTGGACTTGAGCAATCACTCCACAGCAGCAACCATCAAAGCCTTCATGGTCGCTGTAGCTGGGGATAATCCCCGCCGGCCTCCATGGGGCAGGTTTAATCATAGATCTGCATCATACATAGCACTTTTATGTGCTCGCACGCTTATAGCGTCGGAACAGCCCCTCAGGGACTTACCCCGCCAATACTCCAGAATTGGACGTGAACTGGCCATAAGGAATACGGCCAGCATAGTATTCCAGTTTGCTGTCTTCGAGATAAACAGATTCCATGCTCAAGCTCGTGTGCCGCCCCTGACGGTGACAACAGGCACCAGTCCATCTGCATAAAACCTTTCATGTGACAACAAAACCCTACCACCCACAGATTCCCCGACCTTTGTAAATACTTGACCATACTAACATCCCATTTGTGACTGGGCTAATGTTATTTTTTAAAGTGAACCCCACCATCAAAATTTTCAAAATCCTCAAAATTTTCAATTTCTTCTCATTTTTCTAGAGCAGCAGCCATCCTAGCAGTCTGTATATTCCTACATCTGCTCCTCGGCTGCACCTCAACATCAGACAACAATCTGAACACCATCTTCAGACCCAACTATGGCGCACTGTTTACCAAGTTACCCCAAACATTACTAGCCAATTACATGGACTATCCATTGACCTTTAGCCTTAACTTGACCTTTGATCAGAACCTAAGTCAGCCAAAACTACTCAGCCCTCTCATCAGCACTGAGGCACCCCAATACATTAAGCACACAGCCCATGCCCTAGACAACATGATACAGAGCCTATTCTCCAAGTCAAAAACAACACTAAAAACTTTGTCAAAATTGATTTCACCTCCAAATATCAGAAAAGCCAGAAATGCCCCCGGCCAAGTCATTGGTGACATTTTAAGAGCTTCAATAGGCCTCGGGACTCAACCAGAAATTGATATTTTGAATTCTGAGATGTCTGACCTGGATAAAAAGTTAGCCACCAAAATGCACGTGGTAGAATTAGCCACACATTTCTTGTTAAATATTTCAGAATTTAATTACAATTCTGTCAACATCTTCTCAAAATTCCAAAACGACACTGATGATGCTCTATCTTTTATTTCCGGAAAATTAGAGCATTTAAATTCTAACATCTCATCAATATTATTAAAATTAGAACTCCAATCCAGACAGGACACCTTCTATTCAATGTTATTCACAGCAGCAAATTCTCAAATAGAGTCTTTAATTGACCTCCAAAGCGACTTGGAAAATCTGCTCTTAACCATTAATAATCTACTTGAGGGCACCCTACCCCAATCCATCATCACACAAGACGACCTCAGTTTAGGTTTAAACAATTTGTCCAGCCTCCTGCACGAGGCACACCACGGCATTATTTTAGAAGGCCTACCCATAAGTTATTATTATCGGCGCCGAGTACATGTGCACTGGAGCCATAACTCGAGCCTGTTAATAACCATACCAGTACCCATAACCAGAGGGGGAAGCACCTTTTCTATATTTAGAATAGAAACCTTCCCCGTGCCTTTCGACACCTCCGACACTAAGTCAGTAGGTCACACCCAGGTGGAGCCACTTCCCGGCTACTTGGCTATGTCCAAGACCCACTCACACTATATACAGTTTACACAAGCTGACCTGGATATGTGTGACCTCGGCCACCTTATCAGCTGTAACCTACCCCTACCTCTGTTGTCGGCCACACACCCCACATGCACTCTATCCCTATTTTTAGACCTACCAGAGGCGGTGCACCATACCTGCAGTTTTAAAGCACACATGGCAGCACCCATACCAAATCTTATCCAACCCCTATCTCACAGCACTTTCCTATTAATAACCGACCATCCCACTTCCATGCTCCAATGCACAAATTCAGGCCAAGTCGAAATTAAGAATAGAGCATACTCAGTCATCTCAGTCCCATGTCTGTGCTCCATTAAAAATGCCGGCATGATTTTAACCAATTCTGATTTATCTTGCACCCAAAATTTCACCTTAGAACCCATATCAAAAGCCTACTTCAATTTACCACTGTGGCGACATTTCGGTCAACCTCCAACCAATGTTTCCGGCATCACCATGGCAACCACTACCCAGACCCTTCACCTGCCCAATTTTGAAAAATTAAAACACCTACACAATCAAAAAATAACACCCCTCTTCCAAGACACCCTAACCCTTAAAAGAGCCGCACAGGGACTTAGGGACCAGTCAGCCCTCCTATCCACTAACTCCCTGACGCATCTAGGATACCACCTCCAGTTCTCACCCTGGATACATTTGGTATCACCCCTCCTGGCACTACTTTGCTGCGCATTAACCCTTAAGAACCATCTTCGTGTCAATCAATTGGCGCGCTTTATCACACTAGTCTCAGCAACCCGAACACCCAAGATGGCTAATGCGGAGAGTTGGGATCGTTTTAAAGATCTGATACGCCAGGCTAACAAAAACTGGCCAGCTCCACAAACGACCCCAAACACAGATCTGGATTTTGTACAATCGCCTGACCGCTACCAGGACATGTTCACCTGGATCTTAATAGCAACCCTCCTGTACATCACATGGAGTACCGCCAAGAGGTGCCTGCGACACTGGCCCTACTGCAAACAGGACAGCCACAGGACACCTTCGATTGTGGCCAAGATCCATGCCAATGGTCAAACCTTTGATTTCACCGTTGGCAAAATGATCTATGGACAGAATCTCTGGGCCCCCACCATCACAGCCCCTAAGGTCTCCCCAGCTCGCCTTACGGCACCCCTGGGCAGACACCTGGATCTCCATTGGAAGTCTGACATCAGGACAATAATCGGGGGACAAGTCCGACAGATCCCGCTGCAGCGCTATCCTCCGGTACCACTTCTATGGAGAATACCGCTGTACAGGGTCTTAAAAGGAGCTCACCACATGACAGTGGTCATCTCCTCAGAAGGACAACCCGATTTTCAACTTGCCTCTAGTGACACTGACCCCGCCATACAACTACCTTGTGAGTCCTGGCCGGCTGATCGCCATGACTCCCCGGCTGAGCTCACAAAGTACACCCCACTCCGGCATCAGCCAAAGAAAGACAAATACATGTACAAGCAACCGGAGATGATGCTCACACCACCCTCAACATCAACCAGCGGTAAGTTTTCATCAAAAACCTACTTTGATCCTCATGTGGGGATCAATTAACCGCCGGCCACCCCCCATATAACCTGGTAATGGACTCTCCCGGTCGCCCAATCCACCGGATAGCCCAATCTAACACCTTCATGTGGGGATCATCCCCATCCTTAATAGCTCTAAATCCGACCCCACCCACAATTAAAACCATCTTAACAACATCTCCATACCACAACACAGTTTCGACCCACAATAACACAGTTATTTCGACTCACTGTGAGGGCCCACTGCACGATGAGACGTCGCCATCTTGTTTCTGACGTCGCGTCTGGCTCCCCGCCAAACGCTGCGTCAGAACGCCGGCGCTGCGTCTCACCACTGCCGTCGGCCTCCCCAACGTCAGATCTCTTTCATTTTTCCCACGTTGGCATGACAACTTAACGTCAGTCAGGACACCTGCACTCAATATCTGCGTCAAAACAATAACATAAGCACGTGTTAACAATATCACTAGACTTGTTTTCGACCCAAGCTAACAATACCACCCCGCATGAAATTTGAAAGCCCGCCCATGCCAATTTAGAAGCCCAGAACAAACAACATAACTTCTGACTGGTGGTGGACTTCTCAAATATATTATTGGATAAAATCACAGGCAAATCAGGCTCATGGCACTTGTTATAATCATCACAGTCATTTATCACAATCAATTTTCGAATCACATCCTCGCATTTGGCCGGCCACCTTCTGGATCTAGCCTTTTCCTCTTCATAGCCTTCTCGGCCGCACCACGTGCATCTTGAGGAGTTCCTCGCCTCAGCCCACCTTCTGAAAAACATGACCAATACCCCAGCTAAATACCCACAACTCACAAATACCACCTCTACAAACAAATTTCAAGACTCAGAAGGATAATCAATCCAGTTCCATAGACAATTCCAATTCCCCATACTAGCGTTATACCTTTTTGTTTGTTTATTCTACCCCTCAAACAAAGACTGTACATACCATCCTCGCCTAACAGCGGACCAAGCAGGGCCCACTGGCCCCTCCCTCCGGGCCATCATAGGGTCCACGCACGAGCCCACACACCGCCGGCACCGTGCCCAAAAAGACCCACAAAAGGACGACTCTGAAATCACACAAACACACAGGTGTCAAACCACCGGCGACACGCCCGACTGTACATAGCCCCAAAATTCCCCAAAAAATCATCCACCTGTACTCACCCAAACATGCCCACAGCCACGATGAGCAGAAAGACCGTCCCAGACGGCATGGAGATCAATCTTGACAGCACAATCATGTCTCCTTTTTCTCCTTTTTCGACCTTTTCGACAATATTTCAGGCCTCCGTTTTATCAGTCTTAGCCGCCGCTTTCTGATCCCAAAATAGCCTCCGCCCTCTTTTATATCAGGATCCAAAACGGGAGCATAAAGTTAATTTTTGGACCTATTTTTCCGAAAAAGCGCATCATCAAAATTCAAAATTCCAGCCAACCAAACCCACCTTTGGGACCCAGAATCGCCTAACCCAGAGTTGAGACAACCCTTACACATGAACCCAATGAGTCCATGGCAAGTCTACACCATTGACCATGCCATTTGACCATGTCCTTACACGAACGCTGAACAAACGCCAGCTCAGTGGCGCCAGCCAATGTTTTTCGCATGAACTAAATAAGAACAGGTCCCCATGCAGTGGCGCTACCCGTGCCGCGCAGCAGAACTAACCTGGACCCTGGATATTCCAGTTTCCCGCTCACATTTGGCCATGAGTCTACACCGGCCCGGTGACACTGCACATCAATATGCACTGCCTAATTCACTGCCTTACCTGTCAATTTGGTATTTTTGTTGGTCGCCTTGTAATCCATGCACTATGATCGACCCTAAAACTAAAAATCCCCCTTCTCTTGTTCTGTTTTTTCAATACAGAGGCCAACGACCTAATCGAGGAGGCGGAGACCGCACTGACAGGCCAACAGGAGATAGTGGCAGACCAGGCACGCCCATACCAACCGGCCTGCCCCATTGGAGCACACGAGTCTGCTCTCCAATAGGGCCACCTACTAGATTCGCCACCCTGGGAAGAAATTGTCCCCACCTAATGTATAGCTACAGCTGCCCATGCAGCATGAACAAAGACAATAGACCAGAAACTTTCAAAACAATTGGCTCGACCCAGGTCTGGAGACCCCTACCCAAAACATACCAAGCTTCATCTGAGGAGGACAGTGACTCTGACACCTCCCTCTCAGCAGAACAAATAGACATGGACCCTGCATACAGTTCCGATCTAAATTTGCAGCCTGACTCAGGCAAGCCTAGCAGAATGCATTTCAGCAAAATTGTAAACTTTGTCCCCAACACCAAAAAATCCAGATCCAGGAGAAGACCCTCACTAGGTCGCTCCCTCAACCCACATGTCTTTAACCACCAAGACCCACCACCAAAGGGTCTTGCAAACCAAAGTCGCCATAGAAGGAGAAAATAATTTCATTAACCATCCTCTATTTATTTTATTTATTTTTGAAACTGTCTTTAATATTATGGACTAAAAGTGTAGAGACACACTTCACTCACCGACCGCCCATGGACACTATGAACACTGACTCAGTCAGCCTAGTCAACTGATTTTTAAAGCCAGTTTTTCTTGTTTGTATAAGGCTATGATACATAACCATGAAAACACGCTGCATTTTTACATTTATTTTCCTTTATAAGAACATTATGAAGAACACAAGCCAGGCAGCAGGTTTTTGTGATCTTAAGATGCCATAAAGTTCTTTTTCTTTTTCACACTGTACCTTTTCAAACCCAACCATGTCAAATATTTATGGGTTTTAGCTAGTTTATATTTTTCTAAAAATTTTACAAGGAAGCCCTGGCAACCAGTATTTTTGCAGGATCAACTGAGATCCAATCCAAATATCAGCCAGAGCCACCATTTATTTTTGTATTAACCTTGTCCCTTTTCAGCCAATCATAACCCCAGGTAGACTGAAGGCTAAACATGCTAAACTTTCCATTGACTAAGACAAACCTTCTACGAAAATTAACAGAAAGCTTCTACAAATAAATAAAGGACCAAAAATCCAATTTTTTTTTTAGAAAACTCCTTAAACATATCACCTAAAAGCCTTCAGACTCCCTAAGCCTTACCAGTATTAAAAGGAATGATTGATCGACTTGCCAGTCATCAATTACCTTACCTCTGTTTTTATTTATTATATTGTATTGTACATTGGCTCAAGACCTAAATAATAAGCGCCTACCGGTACTGAAACAAACTTCAGTATTAACTTATCTACCTCAAGGTCTGCCTTAAAGCCAATAACTGCATGTTTTAGGATAGTTTTTATTTCCTTTATCTTTGTGTGAACTTTAGTGCTAGATAATAATCCAGCCTTTGTATCCTACCACGACCTGAATTTTTCATATTCTTCTTGCCAAAATTACAAACAACACCTCTTTGGCATAGCTTCGTTTTGTACTGTTTATAAATTATTCATGCTCAACCAAAAACCAATATTAAATATCTCCTTAATACTGTATACTTTCAACTTAAATGATAAGATGTAATACCTATTATTAGACATCAAACATATTGTCAGTAGACCTTTTCTCACAATCTTCCTCCTTAAAACCTCGCGTGGAATCGAGTAGGAATGTGGGGATTTGTCAGTAGACCGTTATAGGTATTGTACTTATCATATTTATTTTTCATCTTTGACTCTACCATGTAACCCAGTGTCCGAGTCTACCCACAAGCCAAGCCATACCCATAGACCAAAGGCTGGCGGTGTCAACTGCACTCAGTGACCCCGCCTCCTCCCACTGGAGGATACGCCGTCAATCACAAGCAGCCCACTGCATGCTGGAAATTCCTAGCAGACAATGTTTAGAAACAACTCCCCATGCTGGATGACATGCCCATTGATCATAAGCAGCTCACAGCATACCGGGAGTTCCCAGCAGCTATATTTAGAACCACACTGAACTCTGTGAACCCCAGTGCTATGTTTGGGATCTCCCCTACATACCTGCACTGGAGTTCCCCAGTTACTATATTTAGCTCACCTGATACTATTTTTAGGATGAGCTGGGTGAGCAGCTCCTACTACAAATACCTGTGGAGGGAGCAGCTCACTCATCTTTCCACCTTCATACTTCATACCTCACACACTCACGTGAGATCGAGCCCTTGGCTCAAGGGCTAGGCTTGGACACTGTTGGGCACCTTTATACTGTATCACCATCTATACCGCGTGGACTTCTATGAATAAAGTGGATATCAAACTGGATTCCTGATTCGTCTGTATTCATCCTTATTCAACATTTACGGACTCGTTGACAGTACTATGATAGGAGATTGAACACCAATGCTTATTTAGCATATTGCCCTTTACAAGGAAAGATTCCAAGGCCACATGAACTTACCATGTTTCACATACACTATTATTGCGCAATATTATTTACCTCTTTGTAATTATAACATCACCATCAAATACAATCATACTGACTTTACATGATATAGAAATAGTTCAAACAAAAAAACAAATGACTTTTTGGCTCTTACAATTATCTATACATTATAGTATGTGTTCTTGAAACTACACCTTACTTCTTACGGCATTATACTCAAATACAAAAGTGGAATTTTCTCAAAAACTGCCTATTAGAAAAATCTGCAATTTTGCATACTCATTCTATGTACACTGATGTCACAACTATCCCAAAATGAAGCTCCTGAATACATTAATAAAAAAGTTGATTTTCTTTAGAGCTCTATGAAAAATTTGGATAGCTTTTACAAACCTCTCTTTTTCTAAACTTTGCACATCAAATTTCAAGAATTCCTGAAAATTGTATGCACAAAAAATGTTGAACTTGCTCACACTACTCTCAAATTTCCTGCTTTTACCTCCATATTTCTGCTATTAAGCACCAACTTTATCTTAATTTTTTGGCCAAACCCCTATGTAACGAATGGGGGGTTGTTCTTTATAACCAGACAAGAGATACAGCATAGCAGGGCCCCCCATAATTATGACTTTACCTAAGCCTTGTTCCTCGAGGAAATATGTATAAAACTCTCGTATTGAATGAAGAAAATTAAATAAGGGGTTTTCTTCCTTGAAATTAGAATATTAACTGACAGATTTCTCTTACTTGTGGTGGCGACCTGTTGGCATTATCCCCTAACACTTCCTGTTCAATCTCTTCCAAGAGGGAAAGTTCTTTTTTCTTCTTTTTCGATGGTTCTTTTTCAGGTTTTGTCGTCTTTCCTATGGAAAAGATAGAAGCAACATAAGATGTCTATTCCTTTGGTGTTTACTTTTAACCTTTCTATGCCATCTGTCGTTGCGAACTGAAACCTTTCTTTATCTATGGAATACGATAGTTCCAGACAATACATTACAGGTAGAATATTATTATTATGTTCTATAAAGGAGTTTATAACTACGCA
Source organism: Acholoe squamosa (assembly GCA_949317995.1). Taxonomy (NCBI): domain Eukaryota; kingdom Metazoa; phylum Annelida; class Polychaeta; order Phyllodocida; family Polynoidae; genus Acholoe; species Acholoe squamosa. The sequence goes on along the minus strand of OX439038.1, from coordinate 63,006,286 downwards.
ATAGCATGACTAAAGCGACAACAAATAGCATAATTCTCGATTTATATCATAAGCCTGTATACAATGTAGAAGTAGACTGAAGGTAGTTCCACTTACACAGGGAATAGGTCATTACAACAAAACACAATCACCTCTTCTTAGCAATCATATCAGCAATATCAGATATGAATATGTAGGTAACTGCTTACTTTGTGTCATTCTTTTAAAGGATATACAGTATATAGGACAGCATATACATCCAAGGCTAAAATGGCATCGTTTAAACATTATCACATAGAATAATAGAACAGAAAATGCAACATCATCTATTCATTCAAGATGTACGTACCCGGTCCTGCAAAATAAAGGAATAGACCATTATGCTTTCCCTTAGATGAATCAAACTGAATCATGTCCATTTTAAGTCTATTACGCCTACGCAGACTACGCTACTTAATGAAACAGTATGGGAATTCACTACAAAAACAACCAAACACTAACTGACATGTGGAATATCTATCATGTTACTATGAGTTATGGGAGCATACAACACTCTAAGGGAGGTCTGAAAAAAGAGCTTCTTAGAAAATAACCTATAAGAAATTCTTATTTTTTTAGTGAAAATACCACACCGTTACTTTTGTTATATCAGGGATATGCAAAAAATATGGACTGGTTTGTTTCCTTCCTTAAAATACACAGACTAAAATAACATCTACGTATCACAACTGAAATAGACAGACCAAGGTGTGTCTACCTACTTTTTGTTGCCGACTTTGCTGGGGGAGATGCTTCTTTCTGTTCAGGTGTACCTGCGCAGAATATAAGGATATGGCTGATTAAGGATAATGTCAATTAAATTGTCTAAAGAGATATAAACTGGTGAAACAAATTCTCAACTCCTGTGGGTATTTAACTGAGGATGTGATACACACCTGGGATCAAACTGTATGACAATGTCTCCATTACACTTCTTATGCCAAAATCACATACAAACTGGTTCTTAATACACATTTCTTTAACATTTTCCAACAGACTGGGATTTATTTTTCACTGCAGCTCTATTTGAATCAAAACCAAAACTTGATAATAAATGGAAATCGCTTGAAGACATGGAATACTTTTTACTTATTTATTCATTCTTTTGTGTGTGTGTGTGGGGGGGGGGGGGGTACTCACCATTCCCATCCTCCTTAGACTTCTGTGAGACCTTGGCAAACACCTTTTTTAGCGAGTTGATAAAATCCTTGTCAAACACTGAGCGTTCCTCCCATATTTTGACTAGTCTCTCCATGGAACCCTTAGCTTTCTCATCTACATCTCTGTGGTGAATCAATTTAAAGTCAGTCACTTGAAACATTTCTAAGCCATAATAGTTCTAAGAAAACCATATAAGAGATATTGTCATTATATCACATACCCGTATGTACGTCACTCTGTCTTGATATTGAGACATAACTTTAAGTATACATGTAACACAAGATCATACTTTTTTATGCTTAATATACATGGCATTGGCCATTCTCATATATTATATGTTCACATACTCTACTTATGATAAATAGACAAAGGTGCACTTGAATTGGTCAGCACTGAGGGTTATCACACGAGGCGAAGCCGAGTGTGATAACCCTCAGTGCTGACCAATTCAAGTGCTCCTTTGTATTTATCTCAAGTTAATTTAGTCAGATATGTTCAAAATTCGATTTATTTGGCATTAGAAATGATTTTATCATCAGTTATTTGACCGTTTTGGATGTTTTCCCAGGGAGTGTGATACGGGGAAGGGTTATCACACTGTGGGGTGTGATACAGAGTTTCTTGGTTAAGCCTATGGGGCTCTCGTATTCAACTTGAGATAATAGTACTTACTTAAGAGCACTTTTAAAGCCCTCTTGAAGCACCGTTCTGAAGGATTTGTTGAACTCTGGACCCTTCTTTTTACTATTTTGAATGACATCATTGGCAAGGTAGAGAAGAGTGAGTTTACGTTTTGAAGGTGCTGAAGAAGAAAATAGTCAGGTCATAAAGTTACGCCGTTTTCATACTGTGCAATAAATACAATTTTTTTACAAAGTTTTTATTGCTAGGAGCAAGTACAGAAATTCACAATTCTGGCGATTTTAATACCTGTATGATAACCCAGGACTAGCACCTAGATCAGTGTAAGGGCAGACCTCGTAGGCGTTTACACCCTCTAACACACACATTGCGCTTACCTTTTTGTGCATCCAACCAATTCATGATTATACAGTAGTTACAGTAGGCCTAAATTCGTGGGATTTTCTCAATTGTCATGGCCTTGCACTCGCTTCCAACTTCTACAAAGTTTGCGTGAGAGGATCACGGTATTGTGATGAGACTATATAACTGTCAAACTGATCACATTAAAGGAACTTGAAACATTGTACTTCTTTTACCTTTCTATGATCTAAATACTCGAATGTCCTATTCATGTTAGAAGACAAGTTGATCTTTGCAAGTTTAAGTTGCACTTGACTCACAGCCACATATGAGGATTCCCTCAGATCAGCGAACAAGGTGGTGACCAATAGAGGAGCGAGATATTCCCCTATTAGAATCTCGAAGATCAGGAGCTTGGCATTTTTAATACTAGAGGGCACTGTAGCGACCCTTTACCTGAGCCTAAAGCTAGGGATCCACTGCCGCGAATTTCTTGCGAGTTGCACCCGTCCGTGTCTTTTCGCAGAGCACTCGTAAATATCAAATTATTTTGATTTCTATGAGTGTTTTCACACGCTGCTCAGACGTCGCATGAGCATAGTCGCAGGAACAGATCCACTGCTGGAATGTTTTCTACGAGAACACACACACAAGTACAATTTGCAAGTAACTCGCGGCAGTGGATCCCTACTCCGTAGATGCTCTGAGGGAACCTCAGAGACCAAGTGTGTCTGTTGTACTGTATAGGCTTGTAAGCATCTTGGATCCTGCCTGTGAGCAGGCAGGTATTTCGGCCTATGGATCCCTAGCTTAACGCTGACTGTAAACGCGACGCAAGATGTGCACCCATGGTGCATTCTAACCAATAAAAAAAAATGATGTAATTTATCCCCCCTCTCTCTGATTATAGTCTAATGGGGGGGGGGGTATTTAAATTGGTCGACCAATTGAATTGCAGGCCCTAAACTAATTTCAAAATGAAAGCCACTACTGGCACTAGCACCATGCCTCAGGACACTATTCTAGAGAAGAGGCATTGCTTTTTATGGATGAAACTTGCTTAAAAAAAAGGAAGCATGATCATAAGCAAAGGACGAACTTATTCTGTGACAGTGAGTGTGACCAGTGGCAGTGTCATGTGTGACTGTCAACTTACTTTTTTTGAGTTCCCTGACCCATACGTCCACGATGGTTGCTGAGTGCTTTCTGTGATGAATCAGCCATAGTGACAACGTCTGAATACTTTGCTGTGAGTTGTTCAAATCCGCTAACTTCTTAGATACGTTGGTGTCTGAAAATGAGCCCATTCTTGCTCGATCTTGCAAAATTGGTCTTGCAAAGGGCCAGCTGCTGACTGCGTGTGTTGTGATCTCGGCTATCCTCGCCCAACCCGCGTGTCTCGGACGAGTTCATTTAGTAATTTAGGGGGTGGTATCTACAGAAATATACAATATAATACACGGGGTATCTTAGTTTCGAATGCAAAATTATAACTAAACATTTTGGGTTATTGATTATAGACTTAATTGATATAATTTAATCTGATCTTTTTCTAGGACTGTATTTTATAAAAGGAGCCCATCTTGGCACCCCTGCATCCGTTCTGACCTAGTGGCATAATCCAAGTTGGCGGCTGACTGAAGATAGATTGATTTTTGTGTGTGCCGGTTTTCTCTCCAAAATGCCGTACGCCAGCCAGCCTACCGTGTCATTAACCGAGCTCACAAATGAAAACATTAAGTTTCATATCGAGGACATGGAGCTAAGGTATGTGCTGATATATACAACTTATAGTAAGCCTTTGCGTAGTTTATACTCGCCGGTTTCACCTATTATCGCTCACAGTGCCATCCACTTCAGAAGTTCAGTGTCTTCAATACACTAGTCTACTACTGGGCCTGCCCATGGCCATTGAGACGTTGATCGGATGCCCGCACTCAGATTTGTTAACCTTAAATTACTTCCTAAGCATACTGGATAGAAGTAACCCCTTCATGCTTGGTAATGTGTTGCCACTAAGAGCTTACTGCATACTGCAGAGCAGCAGAGCCATCTTGTTTATAACCAGCTCTGATGCACTGCTGGCACTATGTGTACTTGCCATTGTTATGCATTATAACTGCTGGTAATTCCTGAAATATCATGGTTATTTGTTGAAGTGTTGAATTGGTACAAGGTACTCATAGAATACCTGATCAATAGTATTAGGGACTTGCATAAATTTTTTAATTGTTTGAAACATTTGATTATGGGCCCTGTCCTGTAGAGCTCATTGCCAGCTTTTCAGATCTGTTTAGATTGTCTTTCTACTGTATATAGTTCCCGAGCAATCTTAATCTAAGATCCAAAATTGATGGACACTTGATCCCCATTGACACAATGGTTAAGCTGATAAGAGGACTGTTATCAAAATGAAATCCAGATAGGGCCAGAATAGACAGAGGAAAGAGGTTTTTTTAACATAACTCAGTCAGTAATTCATATTTTTGCATGAAATTTTCAGTATATATTATTCAGATATCGTGCCCTTGTTCCTCTATGCCCATTTGACCTGTGACCTACTTATGATTGACCTTTGACCTAATTAACTAGGTCAATTTGTTCAAACTATGATAACTACCAGAGGTTTCTCATAATTTGTGTACTTGCCATCAGAATTAACATTTATCCTACTGATTAATGATAATGTATGATATTAAGGTCAACCTCTATGAACATATAATTGACCTTTGACCTTCAAGGTCAGGCTATGAAGCCAAAACATAGCTAAGTACCTGAACACAATGGACCTGTTGAGATGAGAATCTGTATGCTCCCTAATGTATTCTCATTTATCAGAATTCTCATGCATGTTATATATCTTGACCTTAAATTTGACCTTTGACCTGATTAATCCATGCATGACTTATTAATCACATTGTTTTCTCGCAATTTATAGGAAATTGCAGATATAACACTGAATTTTTGCATGAAGCACCAACAGCAAGAGGTACATATTTTGATACCTATCAAGTTTGTGTTTATTGACCTTTGACCTAGTAAAATATGGTCAGTTCATAAATAGGTCAACCTAGTTGAAATAGGGCAAGTCGAAATGCGGATTACCAGGGAAAGGTACATTGTAGATAACTTCTTTACTAGGGTCTGGACTAATAAATGTCTTTGTCAAAAGTCAATGGGTTTGTGTACATTGACCTTTGACCTAGAAGTATATGTCTATTTCTGGATAAATTTGACCTAGAAGAGAAGGTCAATTATTACTGTGGGCCAGTATAGTACGGCTTTCATTTTGATACTACCATGTTGAATAGAGGGGCTCAATAGGAGCCACTCAATAATTAATCCCCCGGAATTCGAAGGGGAGACATGCTTTACTAATACACTACAGCATAATAGAACAAATGTAAAAGATAACAGCATTTCCCTTAGATGTGTTTTACACCCCTCAGAAGTGTGAGAGAGTGTGAAGGCATCAAAGTGAGCATTTCTCTTAGATGTGTTCACACCCCTCAGAAGTGTGAGTGGGTGTGAAGGCATCATAAGCACCATTTCTTTTAAAACAACATCAAAGGAATGTTAATATATCTATAATATACACTTTATCTTATGCCCATAGAATGGCTCATTCCCTATACTATGATATAGTCCCAGTGTCTAGGTTGCCTGCACTGAAGCTGCATTGACAAGGGTAAACTGTTATGGCTGGGGCTTCGTTGGGCTTATTCCTTCAGACTTGAAATTTGCAGGGAATATACTTAGGATATGTAGGAACACAACTATGTAGGTGAACTTTGGCGAACCTTTTTTTTTTTTTCTTAATTTTGGTCATTTTAAAATAAAAAATAAATTCAAAAACTACGACAATACAGAAATATTCTATGGACATCAAATATACACCTCTCATTGTAATCGCCTAATTCTAAGCTTCAATTTGGTATATTAACTTTTATTCTAGCCCAAATATTAAGCCCTCCAGCCTCTATTATCTGCTGCTTGTAATGTAGCAGCATGGAAAGTTGTTTTGATAACAGTAACGGCGCTACACGCAGCGCGGACGCGGCAGTGGTTTATGCAAGTGCCTATTGACAATAGGACCGTCAGGGATGGTCTGTCTATAGTAAATCCATGTAAGCCAATTTGGCTTGCACTGATGCATGTGGTTGCCTTAATTGACAATGGATAAATGTAAAGGCAAAGCCAAAGGGCTATTCCAAATCTACTGGAATGTACAGAGCATGGTGGGAAAGCCGGAGACATTACGCTACTTTACTTACACAAGAAAGCCTGATGTCCTTGTACTTTCTGAAACCTGGATCAAACCTCATATGACTGATATAGATTTTGTTGGGTATGTGTTACATAGGCAAGACAGACCAACCACCTGGGCGGGGGGTATTTGCATCTATATCAAGGAAGATATTCCTCATGTACGCCTCTTAAACCCAGCATGTAATATAATGGAGGATGTAAATTAATGACAGTCATCCTCTACAGAGAAGGTTTCAAACCATACTGTTTAATTAACATATATAGGCCAGATGCTGACCATGTTAGTTTCCTGGCCTATCTGACGAGAGCTGTTGACTTTGTCAAAAGAGAGTACCCCAATGCAAGACTTTATGTGGGAGGTGATTTTAATTTTCATATTCCTGCTAACAATGATCACTCTCTTGAGCTTCCTACTGATGAGTTCAGTCTAAAATACCAGCTGACTTCCTACATTTCAGAGCCCACTAGGCCGCTGTATTCGGAATTCACCATAGATCAAATTTTTTCTGATGAGCCCTTTATTCAAGAGACCAGGACCATCGATCTTTACGTGTCAGATCATATCCCGACTTACATTATTAATAATAAGCAGCAATCTGCTAAGGAGGAGGTTTCCTTCAAGGGTAGATCCTACTTTAACTATAGTTATGACAAAATGAGAGATGAATTATTGAAGTTAGACTGGTCAGACTTCCCTGATTTACAGGATATTAACGAGGGATGGTACTACATGCTGTGGGCAATAACTAATGTGGCAAATAGGCTCCACCTGCTGAAGCGTTTTAAGTTTAAGAAGATCAAGCAAGAATGGCTCACCTTTGAAATTCTGGAGTTAATGAAGGAAAGGGATAGGGTGCTTAGGAGGGCTAGGAAGACTAAATCATTCAAACAAAGAAAAGGCAAAGGGTTTGAGAAACCTCACCAACAAGGTAGTGCAGCGAGCCAAGGGTGAGTTTGTCAAAGGCTATCCTGCACTCCTGTTACCCTGATGGTTGGAAAAAAGTGACAGTTGTACCCATACCCAAAGTTACCAACCCTATCTCCCCCACAGACCTAAGGCCTATCCCAGTGTTACCCTATCCCAGGTAAAATAATGGAAAGACTGATTCACTCTCAGTTATATCCTTTCCTTGAATGAATAATTTATTAACAAATTCTCAAAACGGTTTTCGTCAGTCGCATTCCACCCTTGACTCTGCTTTTCAAGTTGCCTCTTAAGCCCATGAAGCACTAGTAAAGGGGTCTTTTTAGGTCTAATCTTCCTTGATTACTCCTAGGCTTTTGATTCTTTGGATAATTCACTTCTTATTGTTAAACTAAGAAATTTAGGACTGGAGAAGGGGACAGTTGAGTGGTTCAAAAGCTACCTGGACAACAGGGAGCAGCGAACCTTATGCAATAATCATCTGTCTGAGTGGGAAGATATAACCTATGGGATACCGCAGGGCTCGCTTTTGGGTCTGCTGCTGTTTGTTGTTTATGTAAACCACCTTCCCTTTCTTAATATTACCTCATCTATTAGACTGTATGCTGATGACACACTTCTGGTGTATGAGGATAACGACCCAAAGATGGTGGTAGATGTGATGCAGAGGGATCTAGACAAGGTCGCACAATGGTTGCATGCCAACTCCCTGACGCTAAATCCAGCTAAGTCTAAGTTTATGGTTATCTCTAAAGAGGATAATCTAGACCCCCCTCCTCTTAAACTGAATGGTCTTGAGTTGGACAGAGTTGCAACCTTGAAGTACCTTGGGGTGACCTTTGACTCAAAGTTGACTTTTAAGACCCACTTCATTGCGATGGTAAAGTCAGTGGCACACAAGCTTTGGATGTTTGCTCACCTAAGGCATATGTTGACAGACTTAGGTGCTCTGATGGTTTTAAGGCGATGATACTGCCCTATTTTGATTATGGAGTAATTTTTACCACTGCTCTTTCCCCAACCTGCTATCAGAAAATGCAAGTAGCTTGTAATACTGGACTAAGAATCTGTTTTAGGATTGCTGATGCAAGAGATTGTAGAGTGAAAGAGCTTTATCAGCGAGCCAATCTCCTCCCCTTGGACCTCAGGCGAATTTACCTCCAACTAACAACTTGTCACAGGCTTGTTTTTTCGGGCCAACTGAATGCAGTCCCCAGTACTGGTACCCGTTGTATGGATGCCCCAACCATAGCCCAAACACGCCCCAAATTAGTCAGTCAAATATTGAATCCAGTCAACCAAGCAGTAGCTCGCTCTAAAGTGTTACCCCCACACTTAAGATGGATCTTAGATAAGGATCATTTTAAAGTGGAAATTAAATCTAAACTTAGAGCATTGTTCACTACTAATTGGGACTATACAAGTCCTCTGTTAATATATGACGGGAAATCCCTCATTACTTAATTCCCTACCACTCAACGTATCTTGTTGATATGAGGTGGTGCAGGAAATGTATTTGAGCTTGTACCTACTTACATTAATTTTTGATTCTGGAGAAAGGGGGTAGGAGTGAACTGCCAGTGATCTGAATTTAGTTGGAACTCAAAGTTTATCTCATAACTTTTCTAGATGCATCAACATTTGGAGATATTCACAGACATTCAAGGCCGCGGGCTGAAAGATAAGCTACTGCAAGTGACCAACCCCAAGGCCACTTTCAATGTACAAACATCGGAGGAGGACTCCCTTTTTGGCCTGACTAGCCGGTGATTGAACCACCTTGTGGAAAACCCTGCCCACAAGGTTTGCATCCTGGGCGGTCTCAACGATATTGATAAATATGATAATGGCGGTTCCTCCTCTCACCCTCCTACCAATATTCGCCTTGTTGGAGATGCTGAAAATCTCTTTATGTGTACTCCAGGGCGCTTTTAGCAGCAGACAGAGCAATTGTGAGGTTACACCCTGAGGCGTGTATCACTTTTGTCCCACCTATTGGTTGTTATTTGTTGCCTATACCTTTTCTGATGGGAGAAGTTGATCCCCAGATATTGCTGGACTGTGCTGTGGTGAGTGCTGTGCAGCTCGTTTCACTAGTCAATGCCTCCCAAGGGCTCTGTACCCCCCCCTCCCCCGTTCTTCATTATATTCATAAAGATAAACCTGATAGCTGGGTACACTATTAAAAACATCTGCAGTTCAATTTGCTACCCACGCAGGCATGTTTAGAAGCATGGGCTAACATATTAGATAGATCAATAAAGTTTTTAAGGAATTAAACTTGTCATGTTTACCTAGGTTTGTATCTTGTTGATATAGCCTGGTCCCAAGCCCTGCAGTCCATATCAGACTGGAGCATATATGCACTTGATACATGCTTTCTGACTTATGTTAGTGAAGCTAGCTGTTTACCTAGGCTTGTATCTTGTTGATATAGCCTGGTCCTAAGCTCTGCAGTCCATATGAGACTGATTATGCCGTGGACTTCCTAAGTGATCTAATCTTGTGGACTAAGTATATATAACAGAATTGTGAGCAGGCAACCAATAACTACTGAGGCTGCCTGCTCAGAATCCTTGTGATCATGCCATGGACTTCCTAAGTGATCTAATCTTGTGGACTAAGTATAGATAATGGAATTGTGAGCGAGCGACCATTAAGGCACTAAAAACTTGTGTAAAAGTCTGAGTATAGCATACTGAATGGTAGGCAATCAGCTTGGACATGTACTCATGTCAATTTCCATGATAAATATGGCCCAGTACCATATCTGGTTGATATGTGCTGTTGGTCTATTAGTTTGAAGCTGGTAGTTAAATTGTAACACCTATCCGGTAGGGATATTTTATGTCAACTGGCCACCAAGGACACACAGAGGCCATTTTAGTTATTTAGATAAGGCAAACCTACATGATTAGTTTTCTAAAGTAACTTGCCTTTAGGGTCCCGCTTTGTACTGGGACAGTAGGCTTTAATTAAATTTGCCTGTCCCAGCTAGTGCTGGTAGACCGGATAGGTTTGTACTTACTGCTGGCACTAGGGTAAAATAAATAAAACAAGTTAAAATAATATATATATATATATATATATATATATATATATATATATATATATATATATATATATATATATATATATATATATATGCTTTTACATTTCAAAACAATACACAATAAGTAGGTAGGTCCTAGAGTTAAGATATCAAAGACCAACCCGAGTTAAGACTAGGGACCCAGTTTTCATTGGGGGCTTGGGAAACTAATTCTTGGTCTGGGGGCCCACAGTTTTCTAAAGATTTGCCTTCCTATACCATAGGCTATGGGCCCGGGTGGCCCACAGAAAAAGTCTAGGAGTATTGGCTTGATCACTATAGTCATGTTGTATATCGTTGGAAAGAAAAATCAGATTGAAGATGCACCTTTTCAATGTCTTAATGTGATTTAGCAGTGGTTTTCTTTGTCATAAAACTGAAATAGTCATTGTGGGCCCACAGATACTGGTGGGGGCCCGTAGGTTTCTGTTGCTATGGGCCCGCATGGCCCATGACTCAAAACATTAGTATCTACCCTTGTAGATCCTTTGAGAAACGATTTTAACATTAAAATTTAAAGGGGCCCTGGCATGGTAATGCATGCCAGCATTAAACGTGACCAACCCTTGACCAATCAGGGCGCCGCATTTTTTTCCGCTGGTTCCTGCGATTTTATGATCACTCTTTGAAACGCTACCCATGTTGTTAGTTTGCGGTGCTAGCCCCCCTTTAACTCTTCCTTTACCAAATACGCATTTATGCATAGTTTGGGCCGATTTTTGACCGATTTTGAACACCCTGCAACTTCCAAATTTCCACTGAAACACCAAGAATTTTCTTATAGCCAAAGGGTGAGTTGGGTTCTCTGCAGACTTCAAAGAATAAGTCTCTACCTCTGATACTTCTTACATGGTAGTCTTGCTAACTTGAGAGGGAATTTTGAAATAACCTAAAGGTTTTCCATGAAAAATGTCAAATAATATAAATTTTTGGGTGAAAATCGATTTTATACATTTTTTCAAGCTCAACAAAATGACACCAAAATTTTGAGTGAATTGTGAGCATTGTTAGCCATTTATGTTGGTTACCATGGCAACAAATATGTCAGATTATGCTAAAAACATTGATTTTGCCTAGTTTTGGTTGCCATGGTAACCTGTAAGAACGTCTCCTTACACCCAACCTGTTCCAAAAATTCAAAAGAACTGTGTAGTTCCTACAATATGCACTTTATTTCATTAAAATTGATATAGGGAATGCTGAAATATCACAATTTGAAGTTTGTCTGAATTATCAAATGTTCTTATCAGAACATTACCTTTATGGTGATTTATCTCACTAATAACAGTAGATAAAGAAAACTGGGATGTTACATTCTCTGATCAACTTATCTAGCTGAAACCATCACCACTTCCCTTCTAATTGAAATATCCAAATAATTCCAACAGTTTTTGAAAGCTTATGTGACCTACCGTAATCTCCCGCATAGAAGACGCACTGCGCGTATAAGACGCACCCCAAACTCAGCACATGCATTTTCGCGTATAAGACGCACCTCTTAGGGGTGATTTTTGTCAAACAAAGTACTGTTCTATAGTAAAATTAACCCTCGTATAAGACGCACCCCCAACTTGAAGAAATCCTATAAGACGCACAAGGCAATTTTTTGGCGTAGAGGACGCGTCTTATACGCGAGGTTTTACGGTAGTACAACCCAAAATTTACTCAATCTCAATCTTATCCATGACATTACTAGCAGGGATGCCACCATGCTCGCACAAGCTTCCGACTGCTATGAACTCCTCGCTCGCGTACGAGGATCACGGTATTGAATGGGACTATTTAAACTGTCATAATGATTTAAATATACTTCAACCAAACTAAACAAACTCAAATCATAGAATTTTTGTTGAGATAAATACTAGAATGGTACGTGCATATAGCTGGAAAATCTAAAAATCGTAAGTTTTCAAATGTAAACAAAAGGAACTTTGCCATGGCGGAGGAGTCCCACGTATGAAAATTCGCCCAGATCGGCGCACAAGGTGGCGCCCAATATAGGAGCGAGATATTTCCGTATTAGAAAATCGAAGCTCAGGAGCTTGGGGATGCCACTTTTCGCAAATCCTAATTTTTGTCTGTAATTACTATAGGTATTTGCTACTGAACATTGAGAAAATTAGGATGATTTCCGCATATTCGGCCATCAGTGAGTGGCATCTACGCTGGCATTAATCAGAGCTGGGCAGCGCTCGCATGATATTGGGGTCAAAGCCCTCGTGATAATTTACATTTTCCTTGTTATTGCAGCACAGCAAACAGTATCCGGAGAATCTTCATTGCAGAGACTCCAACAATAGGTAAGACCATTTTTATTTCCTTGTTTTTGTGTGTCTTATTAATGACCATGGACTCAGCATCAGCCACATGTCACTTCTTGTGTCTAGGGTTTGGCATTGTCCACTTGTGTACACCAATGACCATGTTCTATTAGATATATTATACTCTTTTCTTAATCTCTTCTAAGATGCCTTCAAATCCAATTGTAATTTCTTTTCTGCATGTTACCCGATCTAAGCTGATAATAAATTAAAAGAAGTGTTATATTCAGTGGCCCTCCTGTCCCTGATATTCCCCATAAGCACAATTGATGACTTGAGACCTTTTGTTTACAGCTATAGACTGGATACAGATTGAAGCTAACTCAACTGTAATGTGCGATGAGTTCATAGCGGGTCGTGTAGGCCTCATACCGCTCACATGTGACGATACTGTAGACCGTATGCAGTACTGCAGAGTAAGTTGATACCGTAGTGGCAGATAAAGCCAGTACTGTAGTGTAGAAGATGCACCAAATTTTGTTCCCTTGCTCTTGAAAACCAAAATGAGAATTTTTAAGCAAAAAGTCGCACCATACAAGTCACTTACATCCAAGGTATTACATGATAGACTATTTAAACTAGAGTGGGGTAAGCTCCATTGCTGTCATTTTAAAGTCATATAAGCATGTTTGATAACATCCTGTCAAGTAACTTTGATTACCAGTTCTAACAGACACTATCACATGCATTTCTCATACAATGAATAATGGAAACTGCAAGTTATTACTTCAATTAATTATTTATTTTGACATTACAGGATTGCACATGTGATGAGTTTTGCCAAGACTGTTCAGTCGAGTTCACATTAGATGTGCGATGCACTGACGACCAGACACGACATGTGACAAGCGCGGATCTCATCTCCAGTAACCCCAAAGTTATTCCTGTAAGTACCTCAGGTTACGTCTTGTCAGTAGTACATGAGATGACCAAATAAAAACTCATCACTCAAAAACTCTCATAAGCCATGGGTTGTAACGTTCTATTGGGTGGTGGAACCATGAAAAGCTAGTCCTTGTCGCAAAACTGTGAGCTATGTGCGGATCGCCATAGGCAGCTCAAGTTGTGCCAAAGTCTTGGCCCTGACCAGGGTGCCGCTGTTTGCTGCAATGTAAACAATGACACCATGTGAGGCCGGCCATTTCTGCACAAGAGATCCTGAGGAGGTGTCACATACTATTTACAGCGCCACCCTCTACTGGAGTGCGTCACTGTCTTATTGTCAGCCATCAGGTAAATCTGCACGCATATCCTTACGCATGTGACAAAGCTGAGTTGTTGGGCTGGTATCCTGCTGCGGAATATAATCCCTAAGAGTTTCACACTAAACATGTTGTAAATTATGAATATGGTGAATTTTTATTTAGAAGTTTTTTCCTATGGACAGATCTAAATTAGTTTTCCATTTCAAATGTTATGAAATTAATATAATCAGGTTGGGGACGGGACTATCTTATTGGGACACACCAGGATCATAGTACAACAGTCTGATTTTAGTCTGTACTAAGATTCTGATACCATGTACAGTCTTAGGATGTACTGGGATCTTAGTACCCTTGTGTGTGCACTGGACCATGACACTCACCTCCACAGGTGTATGGGCCAATCACTGCCCTGGTCACTGGACCATGACACCTACCTGTGCATGCATTATTGAGGTCAAAGGTGGGATGGCGAAACCACTCCACCATTTGATACTTATATTTACATTAAATGATACATTTACTCCCTTATTAAACAGCACATAGCTCAAATGAAAACGTCAGTTTGTAGGCATTTGTCTATTCTTTAATCTTGTGGGTTTATATTTATCAGCAAATTAAACAAAAAAAATAGCAAATCAATTTTAGTATAGCAAGACTGGGGGGAAGATTGTAAATATAGCTATTTCTCAGAAAATATTCCGATTTTAGTTCTGTAAAAAGGTGTATATGTAAAATATAGACCTTTTCTACTTATAGTGACATTGAAATTATGTACTTTGATAAGAAAGTAAGAGGAATTTGAAGATAAACAAGGGTACTGAGTTCTTAGCACACACCATGATCCAGGGACTATCATTCAATCTTAGGGTGTACTAAGAAACAGGTTAGTCCTGAACCTAATAATTGCTACCACTGTCAGTGAATGCTCTCCCGACCTCCTCGCCGATAGAAATGCATTGTTTTGGTCTGGGTTTGGGTATTTAGAGAATGTTTGGGTGTAAATGATGGTTATGAGGGTTTAACTCTCATCGGTCTCAAGTTATTTGTAAAATATTATAGCACATTTTTGTATAAATTATTAAATATTTAGCCTGAAACCTTACAACAGGGCCAGGGAGAAGACATGATGGCGGCCATGACAGGGGGCTTGACACACTTTCATTTCATTGGTTGGTTTGATTCTCCCAGAGTAACACGGCATCAGAGATACGCTCAACGAGAACGTGAGCTGATATTTGAGTGGAGGTGTTATGGCTGCGCATGGCTTCATACCTTGTTGTCGCTATACACAGGAGTTTGCAGTATATAATAAATTAATATACTTCCCCAAGTTACATCTCTGTCAGTATTTTCATGAAGTGATGCACAATCCAGGTCGTATCTCTGTCAATACCATAATTCCCCGCCTACAAGGTACTTTTAAGATTATTTGAGACTTACCTGTAAGTTGAGGTATAATCAGGATTATAACCAGGGAACCTCGTGTTTCAGGGAATACACGATGTAAGACACACCTTGAGTTTGTAGATTTATCCGCCAAAATGAGATATCATAACTTTTGTTTGACTCAATGAATTTTCAAAATTTAAAGGGATTTCCCACCATCTCAGGTCCCATCTCTGTCAGTAGTACGTGAAATGGCACATTTCCCCAGGTCCCATCTCTGTCAGTAGTACGTGAAATGGCACATTGCCCCAGGTCCCATCTCTGTCAGTAGTACATGAAATGACATATTTCCCCAGGTCCCATCTCTGTCAGAAGTACGTGAAATGGCACATTTCCCCAGGTCCCATCTCTGTCAGTAGTACGTGAAATGGCACATTTCCCCAGGTCACATCTCTGTCAGTAGTACATGAAATGGCATATTTCCCCAGGTCCCATCTCTGTCAGAAGTACATGAAATGACACCTTTCCCAAGGTCACATCTCTGTCAGTAGTATGTGAAATGGCACATTTCCCCAGGTCCCATCTCTGTCAGTAGTATGTGAAATGGCACATTTCCCCAGGTCCCATCTCTGTCAGTAGTACGTGAAATGGCACATTGCCCCAGGTCCCATCTCTGTCAGTAGTATGAGAAATGGCACATTTCCCCAGGTCACATCTCTGTCAGTAGTATGTGAAATGGCACATTTCCCGAGGTCCCATCTCTGTCAGTAGTACGTGAAATGGCACATTTCCCCAGGTCCCATCTCTGTCAGTAGTATGTGAAATGGCACATTTCCCCAGGTCACATCTCTGTCAGTAGTATGTGAAATGGCACATTTCCCCAGGTCACATCTCTGTCAGTAGTACGTGAAATGGCACATTTCCCCAGTCCCATCTCTGTCAGTAGTATGTGAAATGGCACATTTCCCCAGGTCACATCTCTGTCAGTAGTACGTGAAATGGCACATTTCCCCAGTCCCATCTCTGTCAGTAGTATGTGAAATGGCACATTTCCCCAGGTCACATCGTCAGTAGTACATGAACTTAGATATTTCCCCAGGTCACAAAACCGTCAGTAGTATATGAAGTTAGATATTTCCCAGGTCACAAAACAGTCAGTAGTACATGAACTTACATAATTCCCCAGGTCACAAAACAGTCAGTAGTACATGAACTTACATAATTCCCCAGGTCACAAAACAGTCAGTAGTACATGAACTTACATAATTCCCCAGGTCACAAAACAGTCAGTAGTACATGAACTTACATATTTCCCCAGGTCACATAACAGTCAGTAGTACATGAACTTACATATTTCCCCAGGTCACATAACAGTCAGTAGTACATGAACTTACATATTTCCCCAGGTCACAAAATAGTCAGTAGTACGTGAACTTACATAATTCCCCAGGTCACAAAACAGTCAGTAGTACATGAACTTACATATTTCCCCAGGTCACAAAACAGTCAGTAGTACATGAACTTACATATTTCCCAGGTCGAATCTCTGTCAATACCCGAGCAGTACATGAAATGATGCATTCCTCAGGCTATATGTGTGAGTAGCACATGGAATGGCGTAATTCCCCCAGGTTACATCTGTCAGTACGGTAGTAAATGAAGTAGCAAGATTCCCCCCAGTTCCATTTCTATCAAAAGTACATGAAATGGCACATATCCTAAGGTCAGCTCTTTTTAGTCGTACTTGCGATTATGCATTTCCCCAGACAATCTTTTTCAATAGTACATGAAATGTTGCATTTCCCCAGATTACCTCCTCTCATAAGTACATGAAATGAAACTGAGCACCTTGGAAATGCGTCATCAGTTTGGGGTATTGGGAATATTCACCCTCGACTCCATTAGATATCAATAAATACAAGATACAGATACGTTCTCAAAGAAAGTATTTATTTGCACTGCTGATAACAGCAATGCTAATAATTTGATATCACTTCATTTTAATGACATGATTGGAAATCTAATTAAGATCAATATATAAAAATCTTTTGTATTAAAATATTTGTATAAATAGTATCACTGCCAGCAGTGGTGGTATTTGTGTAATATATATCAAGAGCATGTCACTTTTGTCTGCACATTATTCATGTATCTTACTCTCAGCAAGGTATTTGATATCCAGTACAGAAGGCCTTGAATTTGGCAATAATCTTAAACATGCTGAGATAAGGCGGTCCCTCAGGTCAATGGAGTAATACTGAGCCACTGCAGGGGGCTGGACACCATGTGAAATAGACATCACAACACTCAGCAAGTTTCCAGTACCATATCTGTCATAATATGCAGGCGTTTTAGTAGCGAGTTCATATGCGATGCATCCAAGCAGCCAGGAGTGCGAGCGACTCGTAGCATTGTGACGTGTCAGAATCTCTGGGGCGTCATAGACAATGGCACGCCCCATCATGTTATTGATATCATGTGTCCCATTAGGTGTCGCTTGGTAAAACACTCTACTGTCCTGGAGGTACAGGTTAGTGGGAGTAACAATTGCATTTGCTTGAACATCCTCTAGTGCAGAGGCGATTGTAAAAATGATTTTCCAGATAACTTGCTCGTCAAGTGGTGCATCTTTTTGTGAGTTACACTGCATATATTCAGCCAGAGTCTGTGTCACTTCAAGAACAATACAAGACACATCACTGCAAGTAAATCTTGCTATTGTCCTTTGGTCCTGAATCATCCCATCTGAAGAAAATTTATATACAAAATGTCATGCAGGATTATAAGAATTGTCAACAAATGCATTGTTTTCATTTAATTTCTCAAATTCAATGAAAACGTGTGTACGCTAAAATGTGTGTATTTAGTATGAACATTTGGGGAAAATTTACTATCATTACTGTAAATTCTGTATGGTCTACCAAAAATCCAGATCAGTATGGTATGGCAGTGGTTAGGCATCCACTTCAAAGTACGAAGGTTCTTGCTATATCATACCGGGACTTTTATAATAACATTAAGTATAAAAGTACCCTTTGGGCCTAGTTTGATCATGACTCGTGTGCCATCGATAAGACAGGTAGCAGGGAAGGTCCAGTTGCGATGATGATTGGCAACGACCTCGTTTGGATCAATGAGGAAATCGTTTATACATAAAGCACCAAGGCTTTGCTGTATACAGGGTGGTACTGGTAGTGTTGAAATCTGACAAAAATCATAAGCATAGTTAGAAACTGTACCCCTTTGTCTTTCCAATTTTGTTTGCAGGAACTTGCATCTAAGTGTCACTGTGATCAGAGTTTCCTATGCATTGCATCCACTTTTGCTCAAATTCCTTGGAAGTTGGAGGTGAAAGATTTTAGTGATGAAGCGAAAATTTCAATTGTATTTCTATCTACCTTTGGCATAGAATTCATGTATCTTCAAATGAATATTAATAAGATAAATGGGGCTATTGAAGAGTGATGTGGAACCCTGGGTGTGGAACATTACCTGGCTAAATCTGCGGATCTTGACGGCAAGTCTGATGACAGAGCTTGACAAATAAGAGAGGTTGGGAACCCCATTACCAGGTGGTGATATGTAACGTACGTCATGTGTTACAGAATTCACACACCGGGCCATACTCTGGCCAACCTGTCTAGCCATATCTGAAACTGAAAAAAAGTAGGAGAAATGTAGTCAAAGGGGGTCTAGATTGAGAAATGTAGTCAAATGGGGTCTAGATGGGGGTCCCAATGTAACTTGTCGATTTAAAGAAAAGACTGTCACATGTCACTAACTTTTCAATTTCCTATGTCCTTGTCACTGAGCTCCATTCCATTTGTCCATTTTAAGAAAGGGCCATGCCACCCTAACGAATTTGATAAGGGTCTAGGCCCATATCAAAGACATAGGCCTAGACCATGGGGGCCTTTCCGAAATGACGTCATGATGGAGGGGGGGGGGAAGTCAGGCCCGGTGTCGTATGCAAAATCTGGTCCATGCGAAATCTGGTCGCCGAAGTTCAATTATTTCTAAAATCTCACTTTGCCCAAATCCTAGTTCTAAGGCGTAAGGACAGTATCATTAGGGTTAGGTATTAATCAAATTCTATTAGATCTTGGAGGATGTTATCATGGTTCTGTTCCTTCAATTATAAAATAGTTTGCTTCGAGGCTATGAAAGACTTATCACTCTCCAAACAGATAACTGTACCTGTTGGCATTGGATTACAGCTTAAGGAGTCTGTTTGGAGAATGACCGACCAGATTTCGCATGGACCAGATTTCGCATGCCACGCTGGCATGATGGAATTAATTTTCCATATAGATCTACCTTCAGCAATGCAAAAATCATGAGGGGGGGGGGTCAAAAATGATCAAATTTCTCATGTCTAGTCATGACGTCATTTAAAGATGGCCCCATGGATTTGATACACAGATTTCCTTTCCTACTTTTAATATGACATTAAGATTTTTCCCTTGACAGACAAACAAAGAAAATTGCTCTGCAGGACCTATTTTCCGGGCCTATTTTCCACTGTTTAATATTGCATGTATATGCCGCAGGAGACCTCTGCCTCTCGTTCTAAGCCGTTTGTAGTAGAGTAATTCAATAGGATAAAAGCCTACTGATAAGCCTGATAGAGTATGGGGGCAAGGCCATGGGTCAGAGTGTCAGAGAGGCTAGGCTTACTTTTCAGGTTTTCCCTTTTTTCTTAACTAAATACTTACGGTTATAGAGTCTAGTGTGGCCTGGTAGTTTTCTCAAGTTGTCTTTCGTCCAAGCACAGTGGTCCAAGTAAGGGAACGTTCAAAGTTGTAACTCCAGCTCTAGAATTCCTTCACTCAGATAATAAAGTATAATACTGGTAATGTTAATGTTATCCAGTGATAACACTGTCATCCAGTGTCACCGAAGACGTCAGTAGACTGAGTCGTGCATGAATCCACAATATTAAAGTTCAGGCCAAAGTTCATGTCTTTTAATATTTATCAGTGCTTTGTTGTAAATGGTAAACAAAATGGTACCTTCGTTATGTTCCTTATCCAGTTTTTGTTGATCACCCACGGCGACGATAGTGGGCCACTTAGAACGCGTGGCAAGTTACTAAGAGACACATCACGTAACCAAGCAACGGTCTGTAGCTAAGGATACGATGACGTCTCCAATATAATCTCGAGACTAGTTTCCTCATGTCTATTTCACTCTTAACCTCCTATATCTGCATTACATTTTAGATACAACACATCTGAATAATCGAAAAATGAAAGATCAATTTGATCTCATAATTATGAGCTGTGTAATTGTGATAGAATTGAAGGAGGGGCATTGGAACTCTTGGAATTTGGATGAAGAGCGTTTCTAGGCTTGTTACCATGACTATCGCATAACCCAGACATTTTGAAGATGGCATTATTTGTTCATAATCACTGCCGGACACTTCCTAGATTTTATAAAGATGAAATGATTTGGATGTTTCATATGTATTTCGACCCGGGGGGGGGGGGGCGTTTGTTTTACCGTGTGCTCGCAAGCACGTGGTCATCACTTGACCCGACCTGTATCACGTGACGTCTAGTTTTGCCGTACGACTTTGGTGTGTTTGGTTCATGATTCTCTTGTCTTGTCTTGAGGACCTCTGAAGCTCCTCAGAGTTCATCGTCAACGTTGCCAATCGTCGTTGGAGTAGCCTAGTAGGCCTAAGAACTTGTCTTGTAAATCTAGATCTATAAGACTATATTCTCACAGCAGTAGAATGGAGTTGATTCTGAATGAATATAAAAACTTTTTTGAAGCCCAAACAGGCTAATAGCCTGGCCAAGGACCCAACCACAACGCCAACGGGACCGAGCTGGTCAGACCCGGGGGGGGGGGCACTCTCTATGTAACGTATACACATATGTGCGGCTGGCAAGGGTGCTTTTTCAAGGAAAAGTCCATAGCAAGCCTCCTGTTTCAGCCACAAATGTCCCTAACAAGGGTCAACTTTCAGCAAAATACCCCAATTTACATAGGAAATTTTGAAATTTTCTTGGACATCAGCACAGTTTTTCTTGAAAATGGCATGAACCAAATTCAATTTTCTCCCCAATCAGTGTAAATTTAAGACATTTTGAAACAAATCTAGGATTATTGAGTCAAAAGTGGTGCCCTAGCAAGGGTAGGCTTTCGAAGAAAAATCCTGGGAATGAGTGCCCTAGCAAGGGTAAGGGTTGTCGTGGGTTCAGCCACACACCTGTATAAAAAAAAATTGAAGTGCCCCCCCCCCCGGGGGTCAGACACTGAGACTAGACCCAGAGATTCAGTTTTCATCCCTGGTCCTGGTTTCGTTGTTTTCCTTATGAGTACATTACTGACTTCAGGGCTAGACACTAATAATACATCATATTATACTGTCACTGGCATGGTGGGCAATGGCTACGGACCAGTGATTTTTTTTTTCTAGATTAGATACCCTTTGAAATTGTCCATTTGGCCAGTAGACAATAGGCCCCGACATTGCTATGAACTATACTACTGTCCCAGGTGTTTATGTTTATGTACGCGGTAAGGGAGTGGTAATTATTTATCAACAGGGGGGGGGGGCACAACAACTTTTGATCCCTCCTTGGGGGGGGGCGTAAAAACTTTTGACTCTTTTTGGAGGGGGGGGGGCTTAACAAAATTACTTTCCTTTATGGAAAAAAAGCCCCCGTGCTACAGATCTAGATGAAAGAGGGGCGCGAAAATTCACTGCGTGAGGGCGCCAAAAATTTTAACTACTGTCAAGGGGTGCATCTGCGCAAAAATCCATCACCCTCTCTCCCTGTTGATAAATAATGACAACTCCCTAAGGCTAAGGCCTACCAATGACAGGTATTGATAGTATCATCCCACGATCTAATACATGTACTGATAAAACCCACTACCTCACCATTTTAATACAGGCTCTCTTTCTCTCATTTTCCTTCACAGGTAACGTCACGCCATAGAGAAGAAGAGGGGGACTATGGAGAAACAGACGGTGAGTAGGCTAACTAATTTTATAGTTATCATGCAGAATTTACAGAATGAATTGTACACAGGCAATCCACATTTAACTCTTCACAGATTGTCCTGTCATTTATATCTAGGTCGTGCACACCAGTACAAAAGGGGGGGGGGGGGGGCTTGACGCTGTACAGAGGCCAGAAGTTCATCTGTGATGGTTAATCAATGTCTCAGATAAATCAAAATCCATTACCGTGCCTGATAAATAACCTTTAAAATCCCGCATATAAGCCGCAGCTTAAAGGAGGCACTTTTACACTACAGGTGCCCATAGACCCTAAGATTTCTACTTATATGTGTAGCTTTACAGTACATCCTTTAAATCAACATAGTTTTGATAATATCAGCACAACTGCATTCTTAATCATGTGTGCCATTCATTTGTTACAGATATACTTATTGTCAAGTTGCGGAAGGGTCAGGAGCTCAAAATGCGTTGTTTTGCACGGAAGGGCTTCGCGAAAGAACATGCCAAATGGAACCCCACCTGTGCCGTCTCTTTTGAATACGATCCAGACAACGCACTCAGACACACCACCTACCCCAAGCCTGAGGAATGGTCAGTTACAATATAGTACATTTTTGTATACACAATTAAATAAAGGTTTGCAATAATGATCTAAACTGGGGGTTACAAAGGGACGACCTTTAGGATGTACCGGGTATTTAACAAGACAGAGTTGAGTACTGTTATTGTGATTCATATAACACATAAATTACAAAGTGCATTATATAAATCAGTCAAATCATCTAGAAACATCTGCGGAGTGATGTACCCCGCCCTCGGCATACAACAGTAATTTACATACAGATAGCATACCCCTAGTTACCAGACATATGTTACCAGTAGTAGGCCTATGGACTGAGGTTTCACAAATACTAGTCTCTCAAAGAGTTTGCATTATAATGTAGTCAAGTGAAATAACTACCCTTTATTATTGATATCGCCTTGTTTTTACTAATGAGAAAACCAAAGTATTGATACCATAATCTTTCCCCCACCCATACTACCGATACATTGCATATTAACTGTGTATTTATGTTGGTGCTTTTTTTTTTCTTTCAGGCCAAAGAGTGAATTTTCCACAATCGATCCAAAAGAACGTTAGTATTCATTTCAAACATCGTAGAATCATTATTGTACAAATGATAGGTTTATACAAAACTGTTGTAAGAACTTTAAGCAGTAGTCACCCTGTGAACGATAAAACCCACGTATAAGCGGCATGGTATTAGTGTAAGAATAAATGACTGTTGTAGACCAGTAAAATAGTAGTGATTATAAGATATTAGGCTTTTGTCATTATTCATCATAAGCATTAGCTAGCAATTTACCACACCGTATCTAGAGATCTGAGCTACACTGTGGACTGACGGTCAACAAACTTCAGTCATATCAATCTCTTTGTAAAAATGATGCAGGTCCTTGAAAAGTATCTCTAAGTCATTCGTTTGATTCTATTTTATTCAGCCCAGGCACCATTCGACCCAACAGGCAAACCAAACAGGTTTTACTACAACGTGGAAAGTATAGGTGCCCTCAAACCACAGACCATTGTGCTATCCGGCCTCAACATCCTGAAAAAGAAGCTGAGTGACTTACAGACCCACCTCAGCCAAGAGATCCAGAATGACGTACTCACTATCTAATATAACGTCACAGTATCATACGTCATAACTTCCCATTTGGCGAGGGATGTAATCTGTATCATAGACATAATAAGTCTTGTGCATTTAAAGGGATGTGCAGTTCGGTCAACTGTTCTATTCTAAAACTGACTTAGAACACCTTAACAATAGTATCAAGCCACAAAGCTCTAACTCGGAATGAGTTTTAAGAGAGAGGGTCAAGGGGTTTCATTGCCATGTCCTTTTAGTTTTACACTTTTGAATATAGCATGTGTATGTAGATACTACAGTTGATATGGTATCAGTATCTGTCGTCAAAGCTGAACGTCAGTTTTATATAGTAGCGTTCCTGTATTTCAGAGAAAATACAAATGAAAGTTCCCATTAAGCGGATTAAAGAGGATGGAATATATACACTGGAATGACAGTAATGTTAGAATATGGGTCATATTCCTTGAGAAGATTCCCGGCCAGTAATCGTCGAGGGCATTATACGCCTGAGAAGATTGCGCAGCCGGGAATCAACGTCAGATATTGCGTGGGAAAGCAATCTCGTCTGGATTCGCTGTAGTTATGTAAGTTTTGACGTTCCGCGTATCGTGGTCTTACCATGTAATAATAAATGTGTATACTGGAGACAATAAAATTGCCTGTACTATTGACAAGCTTTGAAAGTTTTCATTTCCATGTGGTAAACAGTCTGGTTTATTTACGCCAAAAAGACTTATTTTGGTTGGGAAAGGGGGTAGTAGTGGACAAAGTGTCGGGGAGTCTGGACACAAGAGCTCAACCTGTACACATGATAAAAGTAGAAATAATAGTTGCTTTTGTTTTCTTAATAAAGAATGCTTTTATTTTATGACATACGGCGGCTGAAGATAGTATACTTCTATATACAGTAACAGCAACAGTCCTAGTTCTGAAGTATTTACTGAACTTGTGGCAAACCACATGATTGCATCACGAGTAGACATTTTATTACATCAGAGAAAGATGTTGGCGCCTATTCCTGACCAGGTCAGCTAAGAAATGCAAATTCCACTAGTACATGAACAAGGCTTCTCTTATAAAATATACAAAACACAACTGTACAACTGATGCTGTATCCAGAATTGAGCCTTCTCCAGGAAAATATAAATGGAATGAGTTTGTTACACATGTATATCAACTTAGTTGCTCTATGTATAATTATATCAACTTCACTGCACAAGCTTGGAACCACACACATTCACATGTACTAGAAAAGTATTCTTTCAGAGCATGACCTATCATTACATGGTTTTAGAAATGGCTTGCTATAGTGTTGGGTCCTTACTAAATTACCACATAGATCACATTGACTCATAAGTAATTCACATTGAAAGAAAAAAATGTACCAATGGAAAAATGAAGATAGGACACTGTTGTAAATATCATGTATTAAGTATATTTAGGATCCATAGAACACAGTTCTATCAATACATCAAATATATTTTGCAGATTACCAAGGATCTGCAGCTGATAAACAACACATCACGGATGGCAAATACATAATGCCTTTTCTATACACAGGAATTAATGGCTAGGTCAAACTACCTAGAGGCTGAACTGTGTGAACATTCCTTCCTCTTAATTTAGAGAATGTAGACCTGCTACATTTACCTCAGCCAATACTTTCTGTCCTTTCTATCTTCTCCTTAGAACCTTCAATCACAATTCCCAGCCCTCTGATCACATGCTGA
The DNA here is from genome assembly GCA_949317995.1 of Acholoe squamosa. NCBI lineage: Eukaryota > Metazoa > Annelida > Polychaeta > Phyllodocida > Polynoidae > Acholoe > Acholoe squamosa. Next base: position 62,980,562 of record OX439038.1, on the reverse strand, counting down.
AAGTTGGTAAATATTTTACAATGAATAACTTATCATAGAATTGACATGGATAACAGTTGTGCACACTCCAGTAGGTTGTTAAGTAAAATGGAAGGGTTAGAATTGTGTTGACAATATGTTCACATTTTATGAGGATTACTTTGACAGCAATCAGCATTCCCTCCTACAAACACAGGAGAAATACAAAATTGACAGACATTTAGAAAATAGAAATTTCTAATTGTATTTCTGTGAACACTCCTGAAACATGACATAAGATTTTCATAAGAACTCAAGATGGAAACTGACATTTTCCTTAAATGACATATACATGAAAGATGGGTTACATGATTCTATCTCACAAAAGTAAAGAGAAACAAAATACAGTGTATTAATTGAGTTGCATCTTATTCTGGAATGTTTTAGCATTCTAATGTTGTTGCCTTTATTGTAACTTTAATGTCTGAGCCAGTGTTTAGTGCAACAACTCCACAGCTCAAGTCCACCCCTTACATATACATTTTTTAATGCTGCTATACAGTGTCATGTCAATTTGAAATGATGTCCTACAAAATATCATAGATTTTGATCATATCAGAAAGGAAAGGAAAATGTAATGACATGGTAATGATGTTGACTAATCTTTTTGCTATACATCTGGTCCATAGTAGTGTTGACCCAGCCTATGTTTATATTTAATATAAAAGTACCGTAAACTCTCGCGTATAAGACGTGTCCTCTACGCCAAACAAAATGCTGGGGAGTCTTATAGCTTTCTCTCAAGTTGGGGGTGCGTCTTATACGAGGGGTAATTTTTCTATAGAAATGTACTAATCTTACAAATTTCAGCATTAAAATGTGCGTCTTATACGCGAAAATGCATGTGCTGGGTTTGGGGTGCGTCTTATACGCACAGCGCGTCTTATACGCGGGAGATTACGGTAAGTGGGAGGAAGATCGGAAATACTGTGTTTAGATTCCTACAATATGTACAGATACCTAAACAAGGGTTTTAGGTGGACAAGAGAGCCACGTTATAAGATATATCTGCTATCTTGGCTCTCAAAGTAAGTTTACAAAGGAGCATATGTCATAGGTTTCAAAATGTTTTTCCCTCTTTAAACTGGTCAGGAACATCCAAATGTAGCAATATATCACTGGCTGTATACACTGGCAAAATGGGTCTTCCACATTTGCTAACCTTATGTATTACTAACGTAAACTATTTAGTGTGTATCTATACTGATTGAGGTGACCAGTCAGGACTCTTTTCTAGGTGATCGTCAGGCCAATGCAAAGGCATGCTACACAGTTGGTACTTTACACATTTGACCTATTTAGCATCAATATTAAATATATACTCAACTATCACTCACAGAGCATCCTTTTATGTATCTTAGTATATTGTTATAGATAGGTGTACTATATACAAGGTTTTGTGATTGTATATAAAAAAATAATCTTAGGTAGGGGTGCCTTCACTTTTCTACCAACATTTTTACACAGTACAGCTAAACACAGTAGAAAATATCTGCATTGCTAAAATGGAGGCTAGAAGACTGTAACAAAGTGTGTTTCTCTATACTTAACATGTTTGATTGCTATATAGATTTAACCAATTTAGTAAACAGCATCTAAACAAATACTTAATCTCAATGAAACAATAAAATTCTATTTTCTTTTTACCCAACTACCGTATCGTCGTGTATAACCACCTCAGCACTTGTAGATTCGGAGGGGGCCCTTATACAAGACATGCCATTCGAGATCTAGTTTTTAGTGCTTACGACATATTTCCTGACCCCTGTACCCCCTGCGCTTATCAGCCCTTATTCAAACCCGGCGCTTAAACAAGACAATACGGTATACTTTTGTTTTGTTACTAGGTTACATGATATCCATATGAATTAGTTTTTAGGTGCATCTGGTTTTAGGTAGTTGGTAGGGAATCATAAATGTCTATAGAGAAATTTAAGCCTTGTGTTTAGAATCAGCTTCTATGGTAGGGCATGGATGTTCTTTTATCATAATTAGGTCTCATCTTATTTATTCTAATACATCAGAAACTAATCATATACTGTAACACCCCGTGTATAAGGCACACCTCACTTATAAGACACCCAGACTTTACGGACCTGGTAGAAGAATGTGAAATCATATTTTCAAAATTCAAAATCCTTCGGGTAGCTAGGATACCTCCAATGACTTAAGACCACTTTTGAAAATTTCAATTATCAGACTAGAGAAAGCTTTTAAATGACTGAGCATATCAAACGCTAGTGCACATTTTATATATGCAGGGTACATCCTATACATTGAGTACTACAGTATATGCTATGGTTAGCTTGTATCAGATGTTTCAGGGATTAGATATGAATCATATATGCCGTATCCATGGCAATAAACGCATAGTGCGCTTAGAAAATACTGCACCCTTTCTAGTTAAATTTTAAGGTCCCTTAAGGAGGTTACAAGGTCCTTCGAAATGGGGCATTGTTTGGTTATTTGTATTCTATTTTGATCTGCCAATATACAGGGATGTGCGCTAATTTTGTTGCATACATTAACCACGCTTTCCCTACATGTGCATATAAATGGCCTCCACCGTGGTCAAGACCTACCAGTTCTGTACTTCTGAATCAGATTACAACATACAATGTATGAAATAACACCTAGCTGTTTCTCTACACACCTTGTTCATACACTTTCTATTATTTTCATAAGTAGTCTATTTCCTGTAAGCTTTTTATTTTATATGGATGGGTAATTTTTTTAATTGAAAAACATTCATACAAATGTAAATAACAGTAAAAAGCATTTTGGATTACAAAGCTTTACAAAATGTATATCAATATTCATATCAAAGTTATTATGTCTTTGTTTTCCCAAAGAATTTGTTTCCTATTTAGCCATTTTCACATTGAGATTAAATGAGTGATTAACTGCATAGAAATGTAAACTTAGGTTTCTCTGGGAAGCAATCTGTGAAAAGGTGTGCTTTAATGATACAATCCACTCTTCCTCCCACATGATGCCTATAAGTACATTGCTACTTCTATGAGTTTAGTACCTTTTTATCTTATCATAAATATTTTCATATCTTGGGAATTAATATCAGCGTTGTATGTAAATAAATGGCTTGAACAATTTTCTAAGAAAAAATATTACTATATTTTGAGTATACACTTCCTCTGAGTGCTCCAAGAACAGTCACCAGTCATTGAAAATAATAATGGTTAATACTTCACTGTTATACATTCACAAGTTTCATTGAACATTAGGAGACTCTGTAATAAGAGACAGTTTGTTTGTTCTCACTGGTAGCCCTCACTAATGATTGGCATTCCACCACAACCAATACATTTTTATCTAGTCTATTGTAATATCAATAATTACAGCAATACAGAAACTATAAGCAATTAGTCATTATTTTGATCACCATTAGTTGCAGACTTAGAATTATCTTAGAGTAATTCTATTTCATACCTAATATATCTACACAGGATATGCATTATAAACCAGACATTTACACATGATGATAGCATGCTGTCATATGTACAACATGCTACATTTAGGATCCAATCTTGGCAGCTTCTGAGTAATAATGATAATATAAATTTATCCACTAAGTTTTTCTTAACAATTTCTCAGCAACAGTAAGTAAAGAAACACAAGTCCACATTACTCCTGGTGGAAGTTTCGTGGCTGTTAACACTTAAGGCTAGAACACCTTTTTGCTTTCTGATCCCAGTAGAGTAGGCACTTACTTGCAACAGTCATTACTTATCATGAAAGGACAGGATGATGCCTCAATATCCAAATCCATTTGTCCTCATGAAACACCAGTACAGAGCCAGTGACTCATTGGTGCTTAGTGGTTTAACATGCCAATCCTTGTGTATCAACCCTGTAGGGTCTCAATGATGCATGACTGTAGCACTAGTATGTTGCTTGTCTAAGCTGCACTGGTGCATCATGTTGATTCAAGGGCATAGTGCAATAAAGCACTATGCCACACTAAAAATCCACATATTCTCTGTTCAGAGAAATAATGAATGCATGGTAGGTCATTCATACAGATGTACAGGTTGCCTACACACTTGGTTGCTACACATATATAAACAACCAAGATGATACTTTCTGTCCTATATATGCATCAGTGCTGTAACTGCCTATATTTAACATTTTGTCCACAATTCAAAAAGTGGATACCATCACAGATTTATAGAAATTAGGATAACAATTACGGTGGAAAGCATGTTCATTATACCACATAAAAAACGAACACATTTCTTATCGGTCACACAGCGACATTTACAGGGGATGGAGGGCCAGGGCCTCCTCCGGCTACTTTTTTGAAATCTTTTTACATTTTATCTTCTTCAGATTATAATTGTACATGATGTGCCATCACAACTTTCAGTTGCAAACTGTCTACTTAACCCCTTTTTTCAATTTTTGGGTTCACCCACTGATTTGCAACTATTACGTTATATGGTGCAACCATAGAAGTATTATTCTTTGGCCAAACCATTATTAAGAAACAGTTGCACTGTGGTACTGACGGTCCATTCCTTAACTTCACACATACTGCTTTTGGGTTGGCAGTGGCACTTCATACTTGTACCATGTCTAGGCTTCATATGGGTATGTCTGCAAAATATATTGTCTTTCATCCAAAACATTGCCAGCTTTTCTATGCTACAGATGTCTTTGAGTTATTAGAACTCAAACCACTCCTAGTATACATGTATGCATACTGGTGGCAATCATTGAAATGAGTTTGTTTGTGGTTGTGGCATTATATGTGCATCCATCCATGCAGATATTTGAGTATAGAAAGTTGCTCCTGGACAAACTTGGAGGTTGCTATAGAATGATACAACAGTTTTGTTTGCCGTTGTCTCCAACGATCTCACTCGGATGGCTGGCTGTAAATCGATGTTTGGGTGGCTCCCCGTTCGGGGGTGGAGGAAAGTACATGGGACCGCTACCAGTTGGTGTTGTGTTACCACTGTTGCTACCACCACCAGTGTTGGCCGGCGATGAACGCCCAGACATAGAAAGATTAGGAGAGTGGCCATTTTGTGGCAATGAACCATTTCCATTGCTGGAGGCCATGTCAATGCTGAGGCCACTCTTGGACTTCTGGAGTTGATTCTGTAACTGTTGTTGCCGCTGTTTCTTCAGATCAGCCAATGTTCCTGCATGGGGTGGAGGTGGTGCTGGGTAGCCGCGTGCCCGCACGCCGACTACATCACCTGTTGGAGAGAGCGGTTGTGCATGTGAGGCAGCTGGGGGTGCAACTGAGTGTCCTAGTGTTGAGTCCCGGCTACTCACTTCTGAGCTGTTGCATGTAGCATTTGCCTCATTCTTCTGTCGCTCACGCTCCTTCTCATCCAACATTATGCCAATTGAGTCACGAGTAATAGATGGAGGCATAGCATCAGAGCCACGCTTGACATGTAGCGTTACATCATCGATGTTGGTGGCAGGCATATTGTCTTTTAGCTCCTCAATTATCTGAAGAGTGAATTAGAAGAAAACTTACAAACTGACTGGCATAAGGTTAATTCCCAATATAGAAGTTGCATAATATTCATTGTGTATCTACAACATCAAACTACTCTTAAAAAGAAGAGAAGAGAAGGTAGACTTAGAGGGCAATATCTTTTATCCCAAAGGGTGTTTAGTTCAAACCATCAGCATTCCCTTATTGCTTATGGAAACTTTGTATTGGATTCTTTCCTGTAGGGTAAGTTCTTTTTGTTTAAATTCAAAATAGGGAAACCTACCACTGGTTTGTTTGAGGAGTCAGTCTGTTCCATTTTGGGCAGTGATATAGTGCTGGCTGGTGGTGATGGTGGTTCTGCAGGGGTAATGGTAGGGGTTGTAGGGGCAGGTGGGCTGAGTGCATTAGGGGTTTCTTGTGAAGACCTCTTAGGTTTGTTGGCATTGTTGTCTTCCTCTTCTTCATCTGAAGCAGCAGATGACCGCATCATTTTGGCCTCTTCACGCGCTTCCTTCCACGAAATGGCTGACTTGTCTCGCATACTTGTGCGCCGCACAGATGCACTGCAACAAGGAGATTAAAATGTTTAACAACATGTATAAAGCATGTTGGCTATTTTAGGAAAGTGGTATTCTGTCTTCGGCCTGCGTTGGTAGGAGAAATTTTGTATTTTCATACTTGATGCAGTTCACTTTGAAAAGGAAATATTTCTTTACGATAACATAGGTTTACTTAGCTAGCAATCTATAACGCTTAAGTTGTCATAAATCCATCATTAATTAACATACAGAATGACATAATGTTACAAAACATATCACACTCTAATCAAGTAAGACTGTTTGAAAAATCGGTGAAATCAACGTACTCTTGATATGTATTTTAGTGAGAAAAGAAATTAAATAAAACAAGGAAATGAAATCACACATAAAATGAAGAAGTAAGTGCAACTGTTAGCAATGTTAGATTCTAGTCATTCTATCCACGTATCCCAACATCACCTTCCACTGCTAAGGCTTGGGTGTGAGAAGGTGGGTAAATGCTTGCATAAAGCACAGCTCTAGCCAATGTGTGACAATTCTTCAACTTCCTAGGGTGGGGTTTTCTTAAATGTATTGTGTGGCTTTCTTATGGCCTTGCTTACTCTTAATATATTTCAACGTGTATGTGGGTAATGCACAATCGTGCCGCTCAGGGAAAGACATTTTGGAAGGGTGTAGTGCCACCATTAGGGGACGCTGTGAGAATGACTGACCGAGTGAGTGGAGTAGATGGGACGCACACGAGAGGCATGCTACACGAGATGGAACCATCATGCGATCATCATCATCTCTAGTATCACCATTCTCAGATATCATCATCACAATCATCATTCTCATTACCCATCAGGTGCAACCATCAAGATAATAGTGCACATGATGAGTACAGATGAGATTTATCAAAAAGGGAGATGGGGATTTAGAAGCTGGCTTTAAAGAAGGAAATACACTGCATAAAGTTTAGGAAGGGTTAGGAGTTCAAAGCCAACCATACCATTCAATGTGTGACCCCTTCAGTTTTCTCAAACCTGTGAAATGGGGCCTTCAGCTTGCAGCTAATCTATAGTTCCATTTGGCATTTCAATAACTCTGTAGGCAATAGATGCACAGTTGCCAGATCTTTCATTTTCCCCTATATGCCTATTATTTATCATATGCAGAGGACTAGTACCCTTCACCCAAGCAATATGCATTTTAACAGATGAAGCTGTATTGTGTAGGCATGTGAAAATAAACATTGGTAGAATTTAGCTGCAAAATCACCTCCACCATCTAGACAATGCTGGTCACCTGTTGGGTTAAAACACAGGTATTCCCTACAAGTAAATTACAGGTAAACTACAAATGGGCCATGGTACACCACCCTGTATATATGCTTCTCAGGTTTCACAACAAACATGGATTCCACCAAAGGTAATATCTTCATATGATTTTCCACATAATTATTTAACAAGAATCAAACCTAAAAATAAATAATAATAGCGATTGACTAAGGGATCAGGGAATAAGTGGTCCGATGAAAACAATCGGCTCCAGTGGAATCCAGATGTTCTGTATGTGTTGCTGCTGTTGTTGGCCAATGAGCTGCTAGAAGGTGTCACATTTGTTACTAATATACCCATGCTGGAAAATATTTACCACCACCATCAAGTACCGTAAATCCTCGCATAAATATAGGACGCCCCTCGCGTAAAGGACGCACCCTGACTTAGGCTAAATCAGATAGGATGTATCTGGAGTCAACTTTTGGTCATTTTAGTACTGTTCTATAGTGTAAGAACCTCGCATATAAGACGCACGCTCAGTTAAGCTAGATCTTATAGGACACAGGGGGTGTAATTTCAGTGTAAAAGCCGCGTCTTATACGCGAGGATTTACGGTAGTAGGAGTAGAAGACGAAGAGGAGAGAGTGAGAGCATTGACCACCGACGGTAGACTTCCTGCAGGGGAGCAGTTCAAGGGAGTGAATAGAGCAGCTCCCTTGGTACCCACTTGCCACCAGTCACACGTGCTATTAGAGCTGGAACATCACACCCCACCCTACTGGCTCCAGTCTGATATAGGCCCCCACATAGCCATAGTTGTGCGGCTGATACCCATAAACCATAGTAATAATACAGAGCCCCTAACAGCCATAGTTCCATTGATAATGCATGCATTCAGAGATGCGACTGTCTGATCAACCAAACTTGGAACACATCTGATTTTGAAAGGTTTTCTAGCCTAACTTGATATGGAAATCTTCGGGAGAAAGGCTACTCCAAAAAAAACTTGTTTCTCATCACCAAGTCATGAAAAAAGTGACGAGGGAAGATTCTAGTTTTTTTTGTTCTTTTTGCTTTTCCATAAGAATTTGAGTGAATGCATTGTGGGTGCATCGTGAACGGCCGGGTGTAAGAAAAACAACAATTTAAGTGTGATAATGTCTATTATTGATAGCCAGCTGCATTCCCTGGACAATAAGCTTTCATTTTGTACCAAACTTGACTACTTCTGCTCATTGTTTGATACATTTTTCTCAGAAAATTCTCTCTAAAAAACAAAACAAACTCAAATGGTGGGTTTTCTGACGAGGGCGGTGATGAGAAACAAGTTTTTTTTTGGAGTGGCCTAAGAAGAAACAGTGATTTCCAGAAATTTTGGAAAAGTGGCATCTCTGCCGCATCAACAATATACATAGAAATGGAACTATTTTAAGACAGAAATATAGTTGGCAGCCCATATCTTTTATATCCATATACATGTAGAAGGAAATCTCAAGTCTCTAACTAGTTCAAATATAGTTATACACAGATGCACATTATATTTCTATTGTGAGATGCACAGCTAAACTAATTTTATTAACTTCTCTCCTCCACTTTACATGTTTAACAATTACATTGAGAGCAGAACCATACCAAGTTCACAACATCGTAGAGATGCTTACATCTGGTCGTCTATAAGGCATATTATTTAGTTTGTAAATGCACATTGAAACCTGATGTGCAGTGTTCCATATCGTACAGCATTCCCTTTATATAACTTGTAACTTGAGGCTTGGCCTCTGACTATTACATTATAACTATTCTACTACAGGAAGGACTAATAATGGTCCCCACCACCAATCTAAGTATAAACCTACATATATGTCTAATATCCCATTTGTTTCAAGATAAAGCAAAAGAGATACAGGGGGCAAACTTTCTCTATAATTGCCCCTTGTCTCCATTTTAAGCTTTGCAAGTATGTAAGGCAGGATATAAAGAAGATCTTTCCTCTGAAGGTCACCCACACCTCTTCAGCCACCATGGATATTTGAGAAACTGGCTGGTTTCAAGCATCCAATGGCATTCATTTGGGGTAAAATTGCTTAAGAGGAAGTCAGGAGACAAGGTCAACTGGGGTCAGTTGATATTTGTAAGGGAAAGACATCTGTTCTCCTGGTTGCTGAATAACCTTTATGGTCTTTTGTTGTGTGTTGATTGGAAGGAGCTAGCTTCAAGAAGTTTTTCATCGGTAGTGTAAGGTATTTCATCATCAAGAATGGCAAGCAATTGATATAGAGCACAACACACTCTGGGCCTTAGAATATCCATGATTCTTTTTCTAAAAAGACGGTGATATCTATGGATAAATTAGCTTGGGCAATGCTGCAACCAAACAAAGAAAATACTTCCATTTATCATATTGCAGCCTATAAAAAGACACCACTGCCATTTTCTTATATTTTTTCCAAACCTTACTTATCTAGAATTGTGCTGTCTAATCACCAATACGAATCGTGTTTTAGAGGGCTTTCAGGTAGGTGCAGAGTGAATAACTATACCACACACCAATGTGGCAGTCATGTAACACAGCTTAATCAACATGGTAGTAATAAAAAAAAATGCCAAACAGTGCTAGGCATATCATTCTTATAGAAAGGTGTGAGGTCTCAGGGTGGTTGGAAGCAGAGAGGTAGGGAATATGAGAATGGTAGAATCTCAGGGAAACCAAGCAGGAGGGACTCTAAAAGTGCCTAATTCACTCTATGTCTGCCCCCTGGCGAGTGGAAGCTGTAGGTACAGCACGATGACACCAGGGAGCAGCACTGTAGGTGTCAAGATACTTGCCTGGAAGCCGAATGCGATGGGGGCCAATTGGAATGCTCTGAAGTTCTACAAGAGATTGTTTTGGACAAGTAAGGCCCCCTGTACATCTTAAAGTGTTTGAGATAGTGCTTCATTGTTGTAACCGATCACGCATTTACCCAAAGAAAGAAGAGTTTTGAAATAAACCCATATCTATGAACCTGGTTCATAAATAGGAAAATGACCCAACTGTGTTGTATTATGTGATTGAATGTAGTATTCTTAGGGTTATACAAAATGGCCAAATTCTGACCTTAATTCCACTAATATTCTGCTTTGTACTGAGGTCTGTTTTGTACATAACAATAACACAAGTATCTACTTTGCATAGAAGACTATCTGTTGTTATAAATAAAGCAGGTATGTTAGGAGAAATATGCAAATCACAGATAATATAATATTCTCAGGAAAGCAAGGGAATGAGTATTAAAAAGTTTGTCGAAAATGGGTATTCCTGTCCACAAGGTCAATAAAACACACTCATTGTCGTAATAATATATATATACACTGTATGTACATTTTGGTTGGCAGTGGTCTGATAGCTGGCCAAGAGTCAGCGGGTTGGGATATCATAACTACTTTGAACAAATCAACTAGTTTGTGCCTGCTTAATTATCTATCATGGTCAGTTTTTGTGAACAAATGTCTAATTTCTGTTCTGGTCTCTGAACTCAATTCTACAAATTCTTTAGATGCTCACTGAACCAATTTCTGCGTTACTATTGTACAGTGTGTCCAATCAGTAAAATCAACCTGACCACGGTGTTTTCAGTAGTTTTTAGATTGAAGCTATTATTTCACTAAAGCCAACTGGGAAATGAGCCCATTTGGACCATTTCTTTTAGATTGTTATTTGGCTCGTCAGGAGGTTTGAATGCTAGTTCATGACGCAATCAAATGAAATAAACTTCCCCGCATTGCAACAGAGAGGTCCATTCAATGGCTTTTGATTGTTCAAAATAAGGAATTTGGAGACGGGTGACTTAAGTAGAATATGTGCTTAAATCAATCAGCCCTCTCGCATTATTTGAGGGAGGCAAAATGAACGCCACTCCGCTTGGACAGGAACTTATTCATAGGCCTTATGAGTGGATCTTTCCTGTGGTTAACAATAGAAAAAAACATATCCCCTACAGAGGATATGACACCTGAAAACCTTCAAGTCGTCATTTGCTCTTTTTCACCTGATCCTACGCTGCGAAGATAGGAGGCATGTATCATGTATTTTACCATACCACTGACCCACCTAAATATATATAAAAACAAAACATCAACAGTCTTGCGTTACCCCAGAACCCTATTTCTTCAGGAAGAAGACACATTTGGTTAAAATACTCATCCTAAGGACATTTTCACTATCTACATTATGTCCATTAGGATTGTGATACAGGTTAATCAGTCAGGGTCCAGTATTGTAGACAGGCACAGTGGGTCAGTGGCACCGTGCTCCATTCAGGTATAGTGTACATAGTGAGTGAGGATGGGTAAGTAACAGCTCTGTTCCCGGGTTATTGTGTTAAAACAAGGACTGACTAGTACAATGTAGCTCCAAGTGTACAATCATCTGGTTTGGGTCACTCTACCAAGTGACCAGTGCAACAAAAGAGACATGGACTCTCCCACACTGCAAGCAGCGCTCAGTGGTGACTGTCGGCAAGTAGTGGGTAGAAAGGGTTTTTAGATTGAGAGGAAAGGTCATTTTTATTCTTGAAAAGAATTAAAAACAGAAGGGAAAAGAAACATCAAAAGGAATAACAAAGGCGAGTAGTATACAGGAAGTGATGTTGTTAGCACAGGGTCGCCACCTGCTGGGCCGGTTGAAACCTAACCTTAACGGGTTCTTATCGCCTGCCAATGAAGTGTTGGAGTTATACAAGGAACTGGCGCTATTAGACATCATACTGCTGTAAAGGAGGAAAAACAAAACACACATATGGCCCTGTTAGCAACATGCTCTTTGAGTAGTCGGATTCTATTGGGATTTTCCGTTGTTCTATCATAAGGAATGTAAATCAGGAGGAGGTATTTAGCATTAGCATTAGTGTACAACAGCCCACGATGGTCTTTCTGGAATGCTTCGGATTCTATGCTAAACCTTTATTTGCAATATAATACTTTCTTAAAGTTCACTTAAATGATTGTGAGTCTAGGGGGGAACCTGAAGCTTTAGGTAACGTCTTAATGCAAGTCCATGATATTAGGGATAAATCGTTAAATTAATGTTAGAAACACGAAATTACATATTGCGAATGTTGGTGAGACCAAACTAGTAACTGATCTTCGTAAAACTTTTAATCTTAGTTTAAGGTCAGTCCATATTTCCAAAAATAAACTTCCAGCATGAAAAACTTCAATTGTTTGCAAAAGCTAAAAAGGAAAATGGATTGCTGTTTATCCTAGCACATTTATAATCAACCCTTCCTCAAATGACTGAAATAAAGACAGATCTATACTTTTTACAAGCATGGGAAAATGTGACTGGTGCTTTCCACCAATCTTCGGTCAATGATATAGCCGCAGAGTTATGCCAAAGCAAATAAAAAAGGAGCAAAAGTTGGCACTTGGAATTTAGTAAGAATGTAATAAACGAGGCGATCAAGGCAATGCCGATGAGTTCTATAAACAGTTGAAACAAAGAAGCAGAGAGAGCGAGAGGGCAACGCATCATGTCTCACCCCTCGAGTCTTATTTCCGAGATGCATATCTAGGGGCTATGAACTATGAACTATGAACTGCAGTGAAAACTCTGTTGGTGCCATCTTTTCCATATTTATTAGAGGGAAATTTTATTCGTGGTCCTAGATAAATAACAGGGGCGTAGGAAAAGGGGGGGGCAGGGGGGCCCGGGCCCCCCAATCACAGAGGAGGTGGGGCCTGAATATGCCTGGGCCCCCCCAAAAAAATGTGTCAAGCCCCCCTATAAAATGTACAAGATTCCCACAGATCAGCACTCAAATTGGACAAATATGTCATTAAGATAGGCTAAATGGCAGATTTGTTTAAAGATAAGCCATCAAGGAGTATTCTTTAATATAAATCCAATACAGTGATGCATCAACACCAGCGCTCTCAAGCCGATTATTTATGGTGGCTGGGGTGGGACCCCCTGGGCCCCCCCAATGAAGATTTGCTTCCTACGCCTCTGAATAATGTTGGTGTTTGGTGGAAGAGTCCCGTTATTCGTATACTGTGTAGCATGTTAACTGTAACACACGGCTTCAATGTGATACAAAAGCTGATCGAAAAGACAAAAGGATCAAGTCTTTCCAGAAATCAAACTGAAATTGCCCATACATTGAAGCATATATATAAGAGCAGATTTTTTTGCGAAGGCCTTGAAGGATATGAAGTTGAAGTTATGAACATTGTATACAAAGCAAAACTATGGACTTCAAAGAAACAATAGCTAGACTTGTCCTAAGAAGGATAAGGGTCCATATATCAAAATTGATAAGTTGCAAAAAGAGAGGAAGAGAAAGTGCTTGAACAGGAATAAGGGTCCATATATCAAAATTGATAAGTTGCAAAAAGAGAGGAAGAGAAAGTGCTTGAACAGGAATTTTCAATCACTTGAAAGGGGATATAAAACATAATCTTGGAAGAGGTCAACTTGCAATCAGGTGAGACAAACCAACCCCACATACAATCGAAGAAAATAAAAGTTCAGATGTTCATAGTAATTTGGACCTTACACACTAAAATAAAAGATAATTTTTCATGTCTAAATTTTTTTATCATAGTTGAAACTGAGATAGTTTTCCATCACCAAAACTGAACAAATCTAGGTCTTGTTTCACATAGATTTTACGCTAAAATGGTAAACTACTTTTAGTTTCTAAGGAGAATAATAAGAGAAGTCTAAACTGAAATGAAATCCATAACCAAATATTACCTTTTTTTACACAGGCATAACGTCAAAACCTTATTGGAAAATAGTCCAACCACAGAATAAAGTTGAGAAAATAGACACTGGTATTGCAATACCATTTTTACCACAGCTTATTTACAATAAACCATGCCCGCTATACACTTCCACAAACTGACTGGAAATCCTTAGAACCCTTGTACACCAAATATACAACAATCAAATATGTCCTTTCACCAACGTTTCCAGTAGGTACTGGGATAAGTAGCTTACCGAATTATCATTGGTGGCGGGACTAAAATGATCAATCTTTTTGGAAAAGAACACATACACGTGAGTGGCTTCTTGAGGTGTATTCACATTCAAAGGACAAAAATGGGCGATAATTAATATGATTGGAGAGGTCAACTGGATCGTGACACATGCAAAGGCAAATCTACTATAAATCACACGACTATTTTAATCTCAATCTCAGGAAAACAATTTCTACTTGCACAGCGTGTTCGCAAGGCAAACATTTATCAATCTATGCAATTTAGCTGTCTTTTCTATGTTCTCAACTAAATAGGTAACTAATCAGCTGAACATTTCAATTTTTAGTGCGAACGACAGGCCGAGATGAAAACACCTTTTATGGTGTACTATTTTCGTATAGAACCACCCCAAAAAATCGGCAATCACCAAAACTATAGATCTTGAAAATCAATGTTTATGCTCAAAATATGACCTGTTATGGAATATTTATTACATCTGTAAAACAAGCAAGGCTTCGTGGATAAGAATGATGCTCTGGCATGTTTTGGGGTTCAACTCCAAATGACTTCCTCTTGTAAATTTGGAATGGGAGATAGGTCCGGGGAATGACAACGTGATAACGGGAGATAAAAAGCGTTGAAGGAGGATACAGCCCTGTGTATTGTAGGGAAAAACCTGAGTCCAGAAAACCAGGGGTTAGAAGGTGGCACAGGGGATGCGCCTCCAGGGAACGTAAGGTGAACCGCCTTGTGACAAAACCAAAAGTGAATGAGTAAAAAAACCTAAAAAACAGTGGGAAGATTTAAACAGTGGAGAGTGACTGGGAATCCCATGATATTGAAAGTGAAGAATCTCCTGAGAGATAATATATCAGCCGAAAAATACAGAAGCAACTTTACTTTCTCCCTTTAGGAGTTTTTATGGAAAGAATCGAGATAATTGCTAGAAAGACTAATATTGATCTATATTAAAAAAAAATCTATTTATCTTTGAATTTTTATTTCTATGCAAGGCAGTGTAATGTCACAGAAACTAAACACCTCCTTCAGCAAAAGCTAGCTTGCTCGAATATTACGGCTAAGAAATATAAGCTTTAATAGGAAATTATGTTATCCAAAATTAGAAAGTAAATATGAAACAGGCCAGTCCAAGTTGAGATCAATTTTCTTTTAACTTTGTATTTTCTCAATAGCATTCTTCGGATTTCAATATACTGTTCTACTTTAAATTCCCACAGAGGTATTCAGCCCCAAAGGAATTGAAAGTAAATATTGATAAGAAATGAAACACTCTACAAAACTGTGTATTTGTGCCTGAAGAAATTCTAGATACACCAATGAGTATAAATCTATAAAAAAATAACTTATTATTAAAAAGGTATATCGTATAGAAGAGCCATAAATGGACCAGCTTCCATACCTTCTTGTGTTTTGACTCCTACGATGCCGAAGCTCTGATGACTTGGACGAACGGTTGTGTTCCATTTCATCTCTCAGTTCAATTATCCTCTGTTTCATCTCTGGCTCTTCACAAATATCTGAAGAAAGAGAAAAAAAAAGTGAAAGATGATGATGCTACAGAGACAACTAACTGAACCAAAGTTGGTATAATGTATGGTTATATTGACCTATTATCCAAGCTTACTGCTTAAAAGCTTACCCTGGGGAGATTCACCATTCTTTGTTTTTGCATCAAGATCAGCACCATTATGAACCAGCATCTCCAGTATGGCCAACTGCAAATAGAGATATAATCTAATTACAATGAACAAAGTGTGCCATAGAAAAAAAAAACATTGCTTCTGCCATAAACAACCAGGGGCTTTTAATGCATCTACCCAGTAAGTACTTCAGAATCCATAACTTCTGTGGCTTCTGTTTAAGGCTTTAACCACCGAAGACAGCCTGGGCCATCCAAAACTTCTGTGGCTTCTGTTAAAGGCTTTAAAGGGGCCCTGGCATGGTAATGCATGCCAGCATTAAAAAGTCACGTGACCACCCCTTGGCCAATCAGACCACCACGATTTTTCCGCTGGTTCCCGCGATTTTATGATCACTCTTTGAACCGGTACCCATGTTGTTAGTTTGCGGTGCTAGCCCCCCTTTAACCACCGAAGACAGCCTGTGCCATCCAAAACTTCTGTGGCTTCTGTTAAAGGCACCCTGGCACGGCGAATGCATGCCCGCATTAAGAAGTCATATGACCACCCATTGACCAATCAGGACGCTCTGCTGGTTCCTGCGAGTTTACCAACGATCTTTGGGTCGGTACCCATGTTGTACCCATATTGTGCCGTTAAGGCCTTATCGTCATAAATGGTCATAAAAACTATGAGGAGAGATTCGTCTGGACGAAAAGTAATGATTTGTTTAGAGGGGCTGCCACCATGCACCCACGGCCGACATACTTTGGAGGTGAATAACAACTAGCGCTAACCATTGGCAATCTACCTGGCACATCATAAGGGTGCAAGAAATATCATTTTTCTCTTTAACTATTTCATCAAATTATTTGGGACTTTCAGCGAGTCACCTAAAGATACAAACGGATATTATGTGTGAGCATGAAATTATTTCCCTGAGTAGATTTTGATTAAATGAATTTTGAAATCATTAGTCCATTGCACCCTTGACCTGCGGATCCCACACAACCATCAACCCAACTTTCGTAGATGATCAATGGCAGTTTTACTCATAATATCTTTACTAGACTTTCAGTGGGTCACTATCCATTACTAAACTAATTGTTTGCAAAGTTTGAAAGCATTCTGACTATGGGAAGCATCGAAATCAACAATTTAAGCAAATGGTTAGCGTCACCACTGCTGCCCGCCTATGGCGGCCCTGTGCCAGCGTTCACCTCCATTAAATGGTGGTGCCACCAGTTGCAACGAGGTGCAGACATCTTTCCCTTCATTTAGCTTGCTTTTCGTCCGTGCCAATACATCAAAAGAGAACAAGTGTACAAATGGATTTCCAGGTAACTGCCATTAACTGGTTAAAGCAGGGCTGTTACGTGCGCGTTCCTACATACGGTCATATAGCCACAGCATCCACCAGTGACCCGTCAACTTTCAATAAATCATGCAAATGCTGTTTCCGGGAAAGTAGTGTTGTGAGGAAATGAAAACTGTTGCTGCCAGTCCCCTAGAACTTTAATGGAGATTGAGAGGAAGCATAACAAAAAGTCAGTCTAGAAGCCAACAGTAGTCGATGGATCGCAAAGCCACTTTAAATGAATTACAGTGGGCCTTCTGCTAAACTCAATGTGCCTTTCAGCCTTGTAAGGTATATACCTGTCCTCATTTCAGTTCTTCGAATAGGTTACTTAATCACGTTAATGTGAGTTACTCATTAACCTTAATTTAGTGATTAACCACTACAGGGCCGCAGAGTGAGTGAAAATGCCTGATTACGCCCTTTGGTCATCATGATGCATGAATCGAGCCTACTCACGAGTGCTACATCATGCTGACCCTACACGGTTGATACACCCTCAAAAGGGCCAGTGTGATGGACTTAGGCCAAGAAAAATAAAAGGTGTGTTTCCAGTAACATAGAAAATATAACGTGTGATATACATCACATATGGCCCAGGTTTTGGCACATATGAGTTGAAGTACAATGTATAGGAAGAAAAGATAAACAATTCTGACAGGGCTAGTTGGAGCGTCCAAGACCTACCATTGGTGACTGGTACTATAGTGACAGTGTGTCGAAGACTCAATGCTTAAGGCTATGGAGAATACACCCTTTATCACTCGCATGTTTCATTGGCGAATAACTCCTCTCCTGGTGAGTTAAGCATTGCACAATATCAGCAGGTCTTGAAAAAGGATCCATATTAACCATAGAAATGCATGAGAGACTGTAATTCTCCTCCCATTTTGTTATAATCCAGCAGTTTCGATAGCACCGTAAGGCGATCGTCTCGCTGTCCGCCATTTTGTATTTTGATGTTCCGTGCACATGCGCGACCCCTCCATGCTGGAAGTCACATTTTTGATGGAGAAATGATAGATAATATTGATTTAACTTGAAATAAATGGCTTTTTGAATATAATCCATGCATGTTTGGCAATATTAATCGAATTGAATTGAATACACCCCCTCAATTTACTGTTATAAAATAAAATCTGACGACTGGTCACTCTGCGCGCATGTGCGAACTTGCAAGAGGATGTCCTGGCTGGAGGGATAGTGTAAAGACTAGTACATAAGGTACATATATAGTATCTCAGAGGGCGCAGGCAGTAGCCGGTGTAAGGCTAAAACATAGAAATCATAACAGCCTGCGTCCTCTATGTATACTACTCCTACACTCGCCTTGCCGGAAATGAGATAGCCATAACAAACTTATGGCGGTCTGGTTTACAGGGTCGGTATATAAACGGTCTTATACGAAAATTTACCAAGCTATCGCGTTATATGGATGGTCTTCCAGACTTACCTACTGAAAAACAGCGTCTTAATTGGACAATTCCCATAGGAGCCCATGTGTTATGTCTATCGCGAAAATCTATCGCACAATGCTATGCAATGGAGCCTCGTTTTCGTGAGAAAGAAGGTAAAATTGTATAAGAAATTCCCACTTAAAGTTGGCCATTTTGATCGACCAAAAATGTTGAAAACCCACCTCCAATGACCCAGCAGGGGCTGGGCCAATTAGCTCAAAGAGCTAGGGTCTGTAGGTCGGATTTTTTTTTTTTAATTTTTTTTTTACATTTATATAGGAAATGTAAGGGCATGTATCAAATTCTTTGATTTCATTGTGACATAATGATAGGAAAATGACAACTGTGAGAGAGGGAAAGAACACGAAGAGGATACAGGAAAAATCCTCAAAAAGTAATTTCTTTAAAGTATGAAAAAATGAGACAAAACTCTTCAAAATCACAAAAAAACTTTCCCCCCTGTTTTGCTAGGGTCGGTCGGGTTACTGGAAACAAACATTTTTTTTTATTTGGCCTAATGCAGTACTAGTGACACATTAGCTCTGCATTAGAGCGTCCAATGAACAAGGACCTTTAGGCATGATACAGTCCTTACAGGCTTAACTTTAATGCCTGCTAATGCATTGATGCATCATGCCCATTGGTTGCCATGATACAAGACTGCAGCCCTAATGAGTGACTCACCAAGGCTATATCCAGGCATCACAAAGGCTCTACAGGGTTGATATACTCCCAGAGGGTCGCCATGATGCTCCACTGAAGTGCTGGCAAGCAGACTCGAAAGAACTTCATTGGTGCATCATGACGACCAATGGGCATGCTGCACTCCTGTAATAGCGGCCCTTGGCTGGATAATGAACTCACCTGTCCCCAGCAGGCGGCGGCGTGGATAGGTTGCCAGGAGTCGTCATCACGTATGTCCAGGTTGACGTGTTGGTCCAGCAGGAACTCTACCACCTGTATGTAGCCATTAGCTGCTGCTATGTGAAGCTGGAGAAGAACACAGAGAAGCCATTTCACCTGCCACACAGTTACACTATATATAGCAGTTAATTAACAAAGGTTATACTGGCTAGTTTAGACGGGGCGTACATGGTTTGTGTCCTTAGTTAAGGGTTTATTTGCCTCTTTTTAGGCCTTAAGCTTTGGCCAAGGCTGAGGGCTTAACAAGGGACGTGTCCCCTTCTTTTCAAAATGATGGATCCATCACTACATGTTAAATACATGAGTCATGCTAGAGACACACTTCAATGGAAAAAAAAAATCTAGCCCTTCCGAATATATCAAATCAAGGTATGTGGCTCCATCAAAGGCGATCATATTGCCTTTGTTAGCATCTTGCCTACTTCATGTGTTCTTTTATACCAGATGGGACCTAAAGATCAAAAAGTTAATTACTTCTCTATTCCTAACATTCCCCACTGTAGTAAGACTGGAATTCACTAGATTAAAGCTGAATTATCTATGAAGAAGCATAAAGGCGACATAGTGCTTGATTAAAAGAAATCCTAATTTCTGGTCTGACACATCCGATAAGGCCTATATACATGTATCATCCTCTTAGTTAGGAAATGGAAGTCGGAGACTGATGGGAGCTTTCCATCGCCTCCCTTAGAATATGTTGGCAGTTGCTTCCTGTCTTGTGCAGACTGATCGACAAAGGCACAGTGTGGTGCCACCCAAAGCCCTGTGGTGCCACCCAAAGCCCTCTTTCAACCCTTTGAGGGCATTTAACTGCACTTAACCCTTACATGATACACGAATGCGAACTCATTCATGACTCATGCCGACCTCACGATACTTAAGCGTTCGCAAGATGTCCTTATCAATGCAATGCAGGCAAGATACTCGCCAGATCGTTGATGTATTCAGTGTTTATCAATTCTTAAAGGGACTGTTTTATACTGAGCTCTCCATCAGTGGAAATCAGCTACCCTATAGTATGTGGCGAGGTCACATCATGAGAGGGTACGATCCAAGAAACCTTCTTCAATAGAAGAACACGTAGTGTACTATTAAAGCTGGAACTGCCAACCTTTCTATATGATATTAGCCATAACTCTACCAAACTCGTTGATTTTAAAAGGTAAAAATCAACTGAGTCACGAGAACTGATCTGAGACCTCAAAACATTGTATCGTTTTAATGATTTTTGTTAAATAACATCCAGGGACAAAACAGGATCAGTCTGGTCGACCGCCATTAAGATGGGTAATCCTTTTGAACGATTTTTTTCTAGGGATAAACAGATTAATTATTCTGATCAGGATATTCGGGTGAGGGACGGGAGGCATTTTCGATAATAGGTCTATTTCCTATGCAAACAAATGGTTAATAATAGTTCACAGATTTTCACACGAATGAAATATATTTTTTCTTTCATATGTTAGATCGATGTAGGGAATTTCAAGATTTCTCGGCGTTCTCTTATAATGGGTGCCTCATTGACGACCTGCGGTGCTCCAATGGGGTTTATAGCATTGGAGGGTAGGGTGTAAGTAAAATTGGGATAGTTGATATGAAACGGACAGGGTCTGATAGGTTAGGTACAACCCCTGCACTTAGCCCCCCCCCCATACTGCCTCATGTACCCAGGCACACCCACCCACCCTGCACGAGGTGTGGGTGGGTAGGTAAGAATAGCCACTTAGGCAGGGGTGGGTGAGGCTAACAGTGGCTGGCAGGGGAGTAAGAAGTACTCATATACAGGACAGGGTATGGCACCTAAAAACAGACTGTATATATATAGGGACGAGCACAAGGCTTATGTAAGCCTATACAGGCAGTGGTGTGGTATCTAAAGGGACACTTCTATATAGGGAAGACAATATTACAACAGTAGGCCTATACAGAACCGGGTATAACACCTAGAAACAGGCTATTCAAATTTTTGAAAATGGTACTTTTAGCATTTTACAGGGTTTTTAAGCTTTACCTACCAATAGGGTCAAAGCCTGTGCACTAGCCTGGCATTTTTTGGTTTCATTCAAGAGAAAACATCCTAAGCTTTCAAATGAGAGTAAACTTTAGCGAATCAGACCATAATCTTTTTGAGTTATGGGTCTACAGAGTTGAAAAATGACCAAAAGTGTGTATTATGCTGAGAAAATACAATTTTCACACACCCCCACATGTCGCTTATACTATACAACACACCTAAAATCACTTTTGGAATTCAATACATATGTTAACTCTGAGATTTTAACCTGATGTACATGGTAGATTTTTTTTCTCCCCTTCATACTGAATAAAGGTAGCATTATTGTACTCCCTGCTCAAAAATAAAACTTCTCAAAATACCAATGAAATATTCTGTTTCTACTATCCATGCTGCACCTAATTTTGAGGGACATTTAAGGGGTTTATATGGTGTAAAAAAATTGCGGCCACACCCATTTTCTTTTAGTCCTGGCCCTAAAGTGTATTGGCATACACATTTTTGAGCAGGGAGTAACATTTAACATTTTGGTTAATGAATCAAATTCTACTGCTTCCATACAGTAAATCTTTGCTTTGCATATTGTATTGGCACCTCCTAATTAATCATGAACAAAAATTGGTTCCATATTGACTGTTTGTGCCATTTGTAGACCATAAAATATGATTGGATGTTACCCTCTGCTCAAAATTCTAAGTACTTTCGCTCTAAACTAGATTACATCTCTGTCGTCCCTCGCATGGCGCATCCATACGGGTCTTTTCTAATCACAACAAGGACACTTCTACCTATTGTTTGATCCTCTTTCTGTCCAATTTTACTGACAATTGTTATTCCTAAAGCAAAAGAAAGGTAAGGGATCAGCCAAAAATTCACCTTTATAAGATGTACGAAGGTGTAGGGCACATGTTGATATGCTTTGTTGGGGTCCAAATGCTTTTATTTTGACAAAGACTGATGTTGTCTGTCGGCAAGTGGTGAAATTTTGCCATTATTTCTAAATGACTGGGCGTTATATGGGGTTGAAGCATGTCGCCTGCCCGAGCCCTATGTGTGTTACTCCCTGTTAAAAAATAGATTCTGCTGCTAAAACTCACTCTCCTGTCTGTCAGTTATCAAAATGTGTACTTATGATATCCTTCTGATAGATTATACACTCCTGCATCTTCCTGCAGTATTTGGTTATGATCCTAATACTTTAAGTGTCTGTTTGAGTGTGGAAATTCCAAAAATCTGCATTGGACCTAAAGATTTATCCCACTTTTTCACATCTCATGTCCCTAATATTGTAAAGATTACTGTTTTTTGTGGCTTTTATGATAGATGTACCCCTCACTTATTCAAAAAATGTGTTATATGTTACCTACATGCAGTTATTTAGCCCCACTAACCCAATCAATGGGGGAATTTGAATTTTTAGCAGAGAGTAACACCTGATAGGAACATGTTTTAATTTCTTTTAGGAATATCCATCAAACTCCACCTACTACTGTTTCATTTGCTTGTTATGGAGTCCTCCTAACCTATTTATGTAGATTTGTGTACATAATTTGCACTTTGTGCTATTTGGGGGATGAAATCAATTTTGAGCAGGGAGTAATGTGTTACTCCCTGCTCAAAAAAGTCAAATTGTGGTCCAACTTGTGACCAGTTCTATCACAAACTACTGCTAGATATGGAACAGATGGTAGTTGCATATTAAAGTATGCATATTGAAGTTAATATGGATGAATGTTGGTGATTATTTGACAACTTTTGACAAAGCTAGATGAAAATTGGGGTTTTAGAAAAAAATTCTCAGAAAAATCAGTCAATTACAAAAGTTCATTATCCAATATCTTGGAAAGTTCTTAAAGGAACATATTGATTTTTTGAATCATGATACATACTTACTAGTAGATGTTGTAAATGGATTTAGGAGTCATTATGATATAGTTAAGAGGTATATCCAGTTGGTATCTGAATTTTGAGCAGGGAGTAACACAAATTACAACAGATTATCTTTGAACGCTTATAAAAACAGACCCGCTAGGAGTTGCTGCGTATGTCAGGTGTTTTTACATAGCCAAGACATTGCCCCTTGAATGTAGTAAAGTTGTTTTAACTTATTTTGAGTTTCACTGTTTTTGCTTTGTCAGGGCCAAAAGTACCACATTCAAAAATTTGGCCCATATAGGAACGAGCACAGGACTAAAGTAAGCATATGCAGGTCATTGTGTGGTATCTAATTGTATAGACTAGAATGTATTGCCCTATATTCAGTTGAGGAATGAAAGGAAAATTTGAATCTACATTAACAGGAATATTCCCTTTATTCAGTATATAATAGTATTCAACTCCAGTAGACATTATACAGGTCAGAGTGTGTCACCCAAAACAGAGTTCAATGTAGGGAAGAGCACAATCATACATGCAGTAAGCTTTTCCAGGTCGGGGTGAGGCACCTAGTATAGACTGATATAGGGTAGATCATACAGCTAGTGGGCCTACCCTGTTTTGTCTATGGCATCTAAATGCAGACCCTCGCTCTCTCCATAGAAGCCTGCCCTACAGGGCTAGCCTTCAGGAATAGAATAGAAGCTTGCCCCACGGGCCTAGCCTTCAGGGGTAAGAAGGACACTGACATCGTGCTGAAATAGGAATAGAATAGAAGCTTACCCCGCAGGGCTATGAATAAATATTTTATCAATTTCAAATTATATTAGTATGAAAGGTGGCTATGCTCCGTTCTTAACAGAGAGAAGGGAGGGGGTGGACCAATGCATGATAGACTGAGTGGGAGTGCAGTGTGGCACCTAAAAACTATTATAAGGTCAGCTAAGAGGCCTACACCCATAGTGGTTTGGTCAAAATCAGACTGTATCTAGTGATTTTGAAGAACAGAACTACGGTTCATTCCACAACTAAATAAAAGGAATATTGAGCTTCATTTAGTGATGTAGAAGAGCAGTTTGATTCCTTCTCCTGTTGGCACCTATAAACATATTCCTATATAGGAAAGAGCAAATAACTCCAGTCGGCATATAAAGGTCGGGAGTGGCACCTAAAACCAGACTCCTATATAGGAAAGAGCAAATAAAGCACATAGTCCTATAAAGGTAGGGGTGTGGCACCTAAAAACAGACTCCTATAAAGGAAAGAGCATGTCACTCCAGTAGGCCCATAAAGGTGTTTCATTCTTCTAACCATTTATTACCTTCTAATCTATATGGAATAGCATTCTGTTTTTTTTTTCTTTATTCAGTTGAGTAGAATAAAAGGATAAGTTGGCTCCACTTTCTACTGAATAAATGGAAATATTCCCTTTACCTAGTGAATAAATGGGAATATCCCTTTATTCAGTAGCCCTAGCCAACTGTAACAGTACACAACACTATTCTGTGTGTAGTTCCTATGGCACGCTCCTATATGATATATTGGGAAGAACATTATGCCTGCAGTATGCCTATACAGGTCATGGTTAGAGACCAGAAATATAAATACTATATATGCCACTGTAAGGCCTAAAAAAATTCTTGTGTTCAGGTAACATAGCCCAAAAAATTAGGGTAGGGAGGTCCAATTTTTTTTTTTTTTATAAGTGCCGAAAACTGCCAAAATGATATCAAACATGGTTCAAAAGATTAACCAACTTAAAAAACTATAAAAAATGTTGGTTATTTCAAGCTCGTAGCATTTGTGAGACCGTGGGCTTTAATTTGATACCAAACATGCCTATATATTGACTTTTTTCACATTTTTTTTTTTAAATTTTGGGTCATATTTACCAAAAATTTCTAAAAAAAAAAAAAAATTAAGGTCGGGCCAAAAAAATAGGGTAGGTCGGGATACCTGAACACAACTTCTTTTTTTTTTTTAGGCCTAAAGTAAAAATGTAGCTTCCTCCCAGGGCCACCTATCTAGGATAGAATAGAAGACTCTGAAATTCATATTGACTTTAATTTATAGCTTTACAAGGAAAGCTTATATTCTATTACAGATTCGTAGCCCTGCGGGGCAAACTTCTATTCTATAGCCAGTATAGGCCTACTATAGTCACATACTGTTCCAAATATTGCAGTCTTCTTTTAGGTGCCACACCCCGACTTGTTTCATATAGGGAACAGAGCCATTCCTGTATGGAGGTGTCCATCTTGAAATTAGTTAAGTAACTGCCCCCCCCCCCCCGATGGCCATCTTGGATCTGACGGAGGATTGTGGGTAATCTCTTATCTTGCCCTCCACTCAAAGAAAACAATGGGAATAGATAAGACTAATAAACTGTCTCTGCCTCTATCTTAATCACCTTGAGTACCTGTCCATTGTTTTAGGTGTGAATGGAGGGGATTAGCCTGATAGGAGACAATGACTTGATTTTACTCAGCCTTGATTATATGTGCCCTCTGAGAAAACTTTTAAAGTTTAATTTCTCTTGTATTTGAAGTACTAAGTCTATATAAAGCTTATATTGTTTAAGTTAAAAGAATATGCTATCCAAAGGTATAGACTTTTAGAATATAGCTTCATATAGACTATCAGGAAAGGCCAACCAAAGTTAACTGTACAAAGAGGCAAACTGCTGATCTAGCCCCCGACTACATGAGCCACCTAGCTAATTTGTTTGGTACTAGCAATGGCTCTGTTCCCTATACTGTGTCTGCCTGTACCAAATACAATCCCTTACCTCACCCTCCATCTACTACACCTTATGTCTAAAGACAGCTCCATATATAGCAGTATGTTTATAGATGTCACAGCCCACCCCAGTGCAGCTGGATAGGGATATAAATAGAGACCTGTTGGGACTGTTCTGCATGAGTGGAGTTGAGTGGGCAACAACCCCCTCCCTTAGCTGGGCACCTACTGTAGTACGAGTATGGGAGTTGCAGCAGATCGCCAGCTACCCCCCCCCCCCCGATCTCCTTGAATGCACTAGTACAATACCTGGCCATGGGGTGGCACCACTGAGTACAGAGAATACAATTTCATTCCAGTTACACAATCCAAGTTCCACATTCTGAGAATTGGTAATGAGGCACCCATAATAAGAGAACGCCGATTCCTCTCACTCAATAGTAAAGATGACTATTTAAGGGAGTTTTCCCTAAAGGCATATTTTAAGGTTAGTCATGGAAAAGCCAGATAACAGTAGTTAACAAAAACATCTTGAATTAATTAACAATAAATAAAAGTCCAGCGACAAGCAATTTCGACATTTTCCTTCTTTCTCACATAGCCGATTAACAAACACCATCAATAAAACATCAATTGAACTTAACGAGGAACAAAGGAATACCATTGACAAAAAAGTCGATTATAAAGCACAAATTCATTACCAATTACCCAGAAGCTTCCTGTGAGGTAATCAAGCTTATAATTGGCTAAATGAACAATGCTTTTAATCTAGGTAATAGGACAGGAAGGGTCTGTCTAACACAGGGCAATGGGAAGCGGGTTAGTTACTGTCCTTAGGGAGTGATCATTTTTTAACAACATGGGGGCCAGATTTTTTTCGACCCCTTGACCGGTGGGCGGGGGGGGGCAGAATTTTTCAACCCCTTGACCAGGGGGGTCAAAATAATTTCACCTGTTTTCAGCAACAAAAAAAACACGTTACTATAGGTTAAAAGGGTGCATTCACATGCAATTTTTCAGCCCTTCAGGGGGGCGGCTCTCAAAGAAAAATTTACCCCTAGAGATTTCTTTTTGCGCGTGTCCACGCACAAACCCCCCCCCCCGTTCTTAAAAAAATGATCACTCCCTTACTGCTTGGAGGCATAGGGCCATTATCTGTTTGGATGCTCTTTAACTCCTTTAACCCTTTTCCAATCTATTGCTTTTTGTAATACAAAAAGCCTAAAGGCTATTTGATAAACAATCTCTAAGGGAATGCATGTAGTGCAACCATGCGGACATTTGGGAAGTCGCTGGCTCTCTACTTATTTATATCGATAGATCTATCTAGACAGATACATACATTCATAGAGGAGATGATGGCATTCTTTATATTGAGGCTCTCATTCATTTTAAATGCACTGAGATTGGAATCTTCACCTTCGTCCTGCTGTGAAGATCGAGGACCACAATCCACACTCTATTTCCGACATTTAAAACTCAGATGCCCATCAGTGTACAACATAGTTTGTGTCAAAGCTCATCCCTTCAGTATAGATGTTGTTATGTAAAGGGGAAAGACCCAAGTGTATGCAGTATATCAACAATAGGGCAGCCATATGGATTTTTGACCACTGTGATCCATATGCTACTAGACCATATTGGTGGCGGTAACAACATCTAGGTCCCTTTGCCGAAAAGAGGAGCTACAGTGAGAGGTCCACCCTACTTGTGAATGTAAATATGGCATATGTATGGCGGCAATGCAGCGTCACCCCTACCTACCAATGAGTAAGTAGTATATGGCATGTGAAACACAACTCAAGCCACTGGATACACAGTTTTACCAAAAAGGCAAGTTTAAATATGTAGGTTCATTTGTGACAATGTCCATATACAGCTATCATATCGAAGGATATCTTTAAAATTTGGTACTGATAAAGACAATTAACTTAGTCTCCAGGCTATGCTTATTGTCTTTATAGACAGAGCAAGAGAGGTTATGCCAGCTATGCACGACAAATAAAAAGGAAAGATAAAAGATGATGCTACTTACCGGCGTTGCACCATTCCTATCGCGAAACTCAAGATCGCCATTCTTTTCTGACAACATTTTCAAGTCAGATAACATCTGCTTTTCTCGCGACAGTCTCATTTCATCAATTAATTCTTGCGTCACTCCTGAAAAAGGACATAATTACTGTCATAGTTGAACAAACATATAATTCTATGATATAGTCAACCCTCATATATTCCTGAGATCCCTAATTATCTCAGACAGATAGAACTACCGCTTTGTTTTCTATTATATTTGGATTTAACCCTTCAGATAATATGCTTCCTCGGACATTTTTTTCTTGCATTTTCCATATCTGAGGAAGCAAGGGTTGAATGTATATCCATATTATTGTGATACAGTCTAAGTGTCTATTATGCTATGGACCAGGGAGTTGTGGGCCTAATGGCCATTTGAAGCCCATACATCATTCAGAGTACGAGGACTGATCCCTGCATCCCTATGGAACCACTTGTAAGCTTTGGGTAAGAGAGACTTCTTTACTTTGCAAGCTAAACACCTCGGAGGAATCGCAGAAGACCCATGGGCTGGATTACATAAAGAGCAGGTCAGGACTAACCACTGATCTGCTCAGCTCATTGCCCAACCAAAACACGAGAGTAGACCAAATAGACATTGCAGTACCAGAGACTACAATATTCAATGAGATGATAATTAGATTTGCTTTTTGGCACAGAGATAAGGAAACATAAAATGAAAAAAGAAAATTGTCCTGATGATTGGTTCTGTATATCTGTTCATGGTAATACATATGTATCAATAAAGTTGATAAAATCGTCGTGTCCCTACGCCTGGTAGTAGAAATAGCATTATCCATCATTGTGTATGAAGACAAGGGACAGATTCTTCAATCCCAGCCAGCATCATTGTAACAATGTTTTACTCATGATAAGATAATGTACAGATGAACGAGCACCATCCTCAGGACTGGAATTAAAAACTGTACATCCTACAGACGGGGATTGGAATCTGCTTAATATCTGGCAGGTATATAATTATACTCCATATTACAGACTATACTATTTCCCCCTAATATAATGCATCGTCCCTGCCTTACAAATGGATGGAATACCATATCTCGTCACAAGATGACTAACTTAGTCACCCCCCTAATGGAAAATTTATCCTTATTCTATGCATGGGTCCATGGAGTTAAGCTAACTGTGAGACAACACTAAGCCGTCCAACTATAGGGGGGAGTATTCATGTGTCCATATTGAAGTATGCCCTGGAATGAGGTATCCCCCTGATCCCCTATATTATCCAGGGTTACTTGGTGTTGACAGTTAAGGGGCTGCAGTGTTGACAGTAGCCTGCCTGTATTTGACAGCACTGTTTGCTGAAAACTGTCGTCTTGCTGACAGTGCATTTCCCTTCACGTTCACTTTTGTCAGCAACAAGATAGAGCCTTATGCGGAGAAGGCCTTTGAATGCACTTGAAACTGGATGGTATAGGTATCTGCAAGCCTATCTATGTTCAGGTCCCAAGCCCTTTGTAGGATGGCTAATATTTGCGGAATGGACAATAGCGGCCTCATGATTAGAGGCCATCATCAAATCTAGTCACATCAGAATCAGCTATATTAATAAGTATAAAACCTTCAGACATGGCCCATTAGGCCTACATGTAGGCCTATATTTAGAACGTTAAACATATCTGCCTAAGGCCTTGAAGGACAACCTCGGCAGCAACACAGTACCGGTACTTTGATGTGCTAGGCATGATATACTGCTTTGTCAGCATGATGAATCAATTTAGCAATGAAGGGAATCTCCCCGGCAGGCCATATACATTTTGTACCACATTTTATAGGCCTATACATCATGCTAATGCCTACCCTATGGCAGTGAGACACTCCAGAAATGGAAACATGAGGCATTGAATTTGCCGTGATTTGGTGTTTTTTGGGAAACAAGAGAGTTCAGAGGTAGCTCTCAGGTAGGCCTATCATGTCGTCGTTGAAGGATTAAACACACAAAACATCACTTGTGTTTCCTTCCAGACCTGTCTAGACTGGCAGATTGTCACATGTAGACTAGTAAATCAGCCCGGCTGAGTGGCCTGAGAGTTTTGCCGAAATTCGGTGTGCATCAATTATCCCGTCCGCTGATTGGTTTATAGCACCGGTAAGGACGCGTAAATATGACAAACAAGACATCCGGCCCTGGGTTTCGCTGCGCCCCCTAGCGCCGTAATGAAGACCCAGACTGTCGGCCGTATTAAGGCTTAGTAGGGAATCAAACAGGCCTCCTGAAATTTCTAGAGGCATTTATGAGTAATGCTTAACAAGTTCACTTTTCCAGAACAGTTTTTCATGTGGTTTCTGAAAAACAATCTCGTTAGGCTGAACAATTAATAAGTGTTAAGGGGCCAAACACCCCCCTTTTTAAAAATTTCAGCAATATACATTATTCCCCCCCCCCTGGAATAGCAATGGCTTCTTTAATATCATGAAGTGATAATTTAGGTGGTAAGTGTGATTGGGACATATCATAAATATATGCAATATTGGTTCCTATGGTAACCTGGTAACCATGGAAACCAATAATACCTTATTTCTTTACTTTTCAATACATCACTCATTCACTACCCTAGGGTTGTTTTGAAGATATTATGTGACCTGTACTGCTTAAAGGGACGTTATTATACCCCTAAAATAAGGTTTTTTTTCGCAGATCTTGTCACATATATTCAACTTAGATAATGACCACACTGACATATCAGTAGTTATTGACAGGTCTGATTCATCTCCTGCATCTCAATTATGAAGAGGCAAAGTACACTTTCACCAAAAATTGTACAAGTAAATTTGCAAAAGCCATTCTTAATACAAGATTCATCTTTCCGCTTTGATTATCTTCAAACATTTATATTCTGACACTGAGAGGGGCTATTCCTGGCATGGCAGTTAATAGTGCAGGGGAAGCCAGCTTTCCTACAGCCACAGGGGAAGGTGCGGCACCCATCTTGCACTCGCAAGCTACTAAAGACAAACAAGACTCTGGTGGTACACATGCATTAGATGTAAATTAAGTGCATCTGAGGTTGGGGGAAAAGCTTCTGTCTTCTTGCAATGTCCAAACAGGATGACCCTTGCATCATCCACCGATTTTGCATGTGGTACCCTATAGATGTGGCAAACAAACCTCTCTGCTGATTTCAATACATCCTGAGTGAGATGAGCCTTGTCCTTTTCAATATCATCTAGCAGATAATGATGCTTGAGGAACACATCAAATGTTGTCTGCTTGGAATGCTGAGAAATAAAGGATGTTGTGTCTGACCCTGTCAGTGCATGGAAAGCAGGAAGTGATGAATGAGACCCATTGGGCAGGTTCCTGAAAACATCATGGACAGGAATGTACTAAGGGTTTTTGTTTGTTCCTGCTTGTAGCCACAGGTTTGTACAACCAATACGCTCAAAGTGTGCAAGGGGGAAGACCAGTATGTCTGCGTCTCTGGCTTGCACTACTATGGTGTTTGAGGAGCAGTGCACTGAGTGAGTGAGTAATAGATGTTTAACGCCATTTCGACAGCTGAGGTCATATTCATGGTGAGAACTTCATTACACAATTTCACAGAGGAATGTGTCAGTGCCCACGCATGTGTGCACCACACACATCCGAGGGAATAGGAAAGAGGAGAAATAGACCCTTTTAAGTGGGCTAGGGAAACCCGGGAGCAGAGCAGTGCAGTGCATGTAAGACTACACATGTGTCAGCCTCCTCATGGTCCCCTCTCAAGTCAGGAGTGTCAAGTGGAATTGTCATCCTCACCTCTTCTGAATCACTAGATCCTCCACTTATTACATGTACAACCAATTTATGCTCTGCTCTTCTCAGAATATGTTCCATGAGGAAGACTGAGAGTCCCCTCTTGTTGCCGGGATGGGCTAGGGAATTTCCCCAGTCAATAGGGAGAGGTACATTGTCATTTCGAATAAACTTGGGAATAGGGAATGTTTTTCTTACGTTGCATCTCTTGCTTTCAGAATGCTATTCACAAAGATGGCTGCAAGATCACTGAAATCTTTAGTACCTTCAGGATTTCTTAAAGCATGTATGGTAGCCCAAACATCAACAATGAGGGTCAAATCATCTGTTGTCTGAATGGAAGATGTGCAGTTGAAGCCCTTTGTTAGGCTCTGCGTTAGAAGTGACTTATCTCCACTTCTCAATCATTCTTTACCTTCAGCAAGGGATAAAGGAACTGCTCCATGATTGTCTCCAAATTCAGGGTTCCAATTTTCCTGATTTACCCTTTTGCCCATCACGTGCCTTTAAACCTCTAATTGATCTATAGGATTACAGAGTATATCACTATTATCTAAAGGAAATTCCTACCTTGTGCATTTCTCAAATGGTGAGGATTCCTGATCCTACAGTGTAAGCTGTGCTCAATTGGGTATAACTACAGTCACCTCTCTTTATATGTACCACTAAGTAGTAAAGGGGAGGAGGGTGTATGTCAGAGTGATTGATCTATATTGATGGACACATTGGTGGAGCTCTGTTATATGGGTCTACAGGCATGCATTTATGTATCATACAAAACCACAATTAATCAACATAATAGGGAGTCAATCACTAGTGGTGTATCAATGCATCATGGATAACACAAAGATTTAAGTAATGTTTGAAGGAAAAATCAAATGTATAGATGGTTTCCCCCATTAATATCTATTGGACATAAAGGTCTCTGATCTGTGTCATTGGTATTAATGGTCCACGGTAACCATGGTTACCATGGCAATCTTGTTGTTGGACGGTGTACCGCTCACTACCACAGGCAGAACAGACCGAAAAGACCGCTGTAGCTCGAAGTCTAAATCCGAGGGTTAGAACCCCTCAGATGAGAAAATTCCCATAATAAATACCATGGCAATCTTGAGGACATTTTTTTAAAATTCCTCAGCCAAGCCCTTTTTATTTAAGGTATTGCATGACTATGTATAATGAAAAATGGTGATTGACATCTTTTCTTACAGAAATTTAAGTTCAGGGGGGGGGGGTTAGACCTTCCCAGCTTTACAAGTTTGGTTTTTGGAATCTACACAAAAAAAATGGTTCTAGAAAAGTGTCCCGTTAACCTTTACTCTTAAACGCCTCTAGAACTATTTTGGAGAGCCTTTTTCGGAAATTGATTCCCAATGGCCGAATCAGAGCAATGTCAACAGTGGCCTACCTACGGCGAGCTCGTTTCACGTCCTAATTTGTGACGTTAATCCTGTCTGCCGAGACACTACACCAGGGCATGACGTCATCACCCTACTTCCGACACTGGAAGCAACAGCAGCGTCTGAAGACACGCTGGAAGTCGTCTACAAGACAGGGACGCCCTAATGGCTGTCGCAGCACTTCCGGCGGGGCAGACGACATCTGACTTTGGGATAAGAGAAGGGCAAACTAAGGTTTGGATGAGTATGGCAGCAACACCTGGGGGGGGGCACTCCCCATCTTTTCTGTAGTTTCTATGTGTGAACACCAACTACAATTTGGTACCCTAATCACGGGGGTCAAAAGGCAAAAAAACACCCCCCTTTCAAGGGAATTCGGGCCAAAAACAGTATCAGAACTAAGTTCAATGTAGAAGGAAGTCTGGAAAAAGGGGACCAGAAAAAAAATATACCCTTATCATGGGTTCTTTAAAATAATCAAATATCAGTGGGCAAATATCGGGAAATGTATCATGTAAAAGGTACTTTGCAAGTTTCATTGATCATTGTAGGAGAAAAACATTCCATTTTGCATAAAAAGGTACCCCTTTCTCCCAGAAAATGGCCAAAAAGCTACCCTTATGAAGGGCCCTCGAGGGCCCAAAAACCATCCCTTTCCCTCAGAATTGTGTTCGCACATAGTATCCATTTAGTCAGGGAGTGGCCCCCCGGGCAGTAACACAACTACATGGGTAACAGATCGACATCTGGATCTGTCGGTTCAGCTTAAGGCTTTACATTGAAGGCCCAGAGCTTCTGTTTAATCCTAACCAAACCTGGAAAAGTTTCAAACTTTGCCAGAGTTAAACCATTTAAGTACCACTGTAGGCCTAGGATGAGGCAGACACTAGGGTCATATTTTAGAGGGAGACATGGTAGGCATCCACCCCCACGGGTATGAACATTATTTGTCACTCTTTTGGATGAGAATGATTTGCTTAAGAAGTGGAATACCCAGCCGGGATACCCAGCAAGTATACGCATTCTTTAATGATGTAAAGAACTAGAATCAATCCCAGGCTGCGTTAGGGATGAACTCATTAACAACTCAAAACGACTGCCATTTGATATAGCCTCTTGTGATTGAAAAGTGACTTTTTCATTTTTCACACTAATGGGGTCTGTGATCCACGCAGACCTTAAATCATTGAAATGTCAGAGAAATGCTCATTGGGTGAGGGATGGGATTGAGGCACTTTAGTACTTGTTGGTAGGGGTGATAGGGGGCAGGGGGATGGGGCAGGGGAGGATGATATGGGGTGGTGAAGTGAGGCTGGGCTGGTTTCTGGGAGGTTGCTAGGAGAGGGACCAGACCCTGACAATCACCACAGACCAGTGGCAGAGGACGTGGTCAACCACAGTAGCATAGGGTCGAGGTCGACAGCACAGCCGTGTGTCCAGGGCAATGCCTGGCCAGCTTGGGGACCTCACACTTTGGCTCTTGGTGCCTCCGCAGTAGCAGTCACCGCCTTTCAATTTTCCACCTGGGTTGGCCCGATAGGCAGCCACCAAATACAATCTGACAGCGGTCATAATGCGACTTGTGCTCAACGAGCAGCTCGCGAGCACCTCCGTGAGCAGCTTACAGGGTGGGAGGGTGGTGACAGGAGCCTGGCTGTATCTATAGGGTATGGTATGGGACGTCTAGATAATATGGAGGTGGGTGCGATGGGAGGGGAGATAGGTAGGGAAGGGGACTGTAAGACAAAGTATATGGGGGGGGGGGGCAGCTCAGCATATATTTAGCTGGGTAGCTGGGGATCTAACAGAAGAACCATAAATCCCCATATATAAGCTGCAGCTTGTAGACCACTTCAGCGGCCTACTGCGGCTTAATATCGTCTTCCTGCACTCAGGGTGCAGCGTATATGAGGAGTTTTACTTCTATAGACTAAAGCAAGGAATTGCGACTATTTCAGACTCCTTGTACGGCCTATAGCCTTCTCCCAAACTCGGGGTGCGGCTTAAACGTGGGTGCGGCTTATATGCGGGTGTGGCTCATAAAAGTCATATGTGAGGTTTTACAGTACGGAGTAGAGAAGACAAGGGAGTGGACGGGGTATGAAAGGATCCGGGAGGAGGCAATATGACGGCATTCTGTGTACATCTGCCTCTTAGTGGGTAGATCACAAGGGACACTTTCCTGTGCAATCAATGGAATAGGCAGAGCACAATGCAGACCGTTTCTGTCCATACTTACAGACACGAATGTGAATGTTTCTTAAAGGATTTCCAAGCCTCTTTAAGAGAGTTTATTCTTCGTGCGTTAGTTCAGTGTGAACGACAGGAATATGGCACTAGCATGTGGCGTACTGATCTGGTCAGATTACACCATTGAGCTACTCCCCCTCACTCTGGGATATGGAGCGACTCAGCAACAACAAAAAAAAGCAGCTCAGATGCATCTGCTTATTTCCCATAAGAATCGTACTACTGTACAGGAATGCATTTAAAATTTGAAAAATATTGCGAATCAGTAAAGTCATTTGAATGGCAGGAATGTGAGAACACTTTGAAAAACGAGCATGAAACTAAATCTGACTCGCTGATTAAGTATCAAATGAGCCGTCTTCATCCTTAGATTTTCAGACATCCTTCATTAATGTTATGAAAAATTTTGGATGGATACGGGGACATCATGAGGGTAAAAACCCTTTGGACCAAAAGTCTAGGGTACTTAAGTTATAGGCGTAGGGGAAATTGCATCCCTGAATAATGTTTACAGCAGCAATCACTGATCTATCTTGGTATACGTGGGTTCTAAGAAACTAAGAAGCTAATGAATTTACAACTGCTGGGGAACCAGGGACATTAACACAAGACTCTAATCCCAGTCCTCCACCAGGTCAACAATGACACAGAATGCCTTCAACTGGAAAACATTCCAGGCCACCAGTGGGCCAAATGAAAGGGAAGGCGGACAGAATCTTTCTGTCACGAGACGCATGTTGGCAACAGAGGTCAAGAGAAGTCTTTAGCTACACTCACTGTAAAGTAAGCTATTTGCAACCATTGCATGAATCTATATCATGAACTTATTTAAGTTTAAGAATACTGTGGTGGGAGAGGGATACCCTCCTGATACCTTCAAGCAACCAGAGAGGTTCATTGATTGCCCCCATTCTCGGTCAGATTGGCAGGAGGTGTTCCTCTGGTGGTAAGTGCTTCCTGGTGGGGTGGTGTGTAGGCTGTTAGTGCAATGTCAGCGTCCGGAGGCAATGGGTGTCAGAGACAGGCTAATGAATGGTTTGCCATGTATGCAGTTACAAGGGGTTATAGATGTGGGAACTATTGACAAGGGACAGGGCTACTGTATGTAGGGGCTATACAAGGGGCTGTAGATATACATATCTATGTACATGTATCCAGATACGGGGATGGCAAGCTAATATATAGTCCGTTACACACATACAGCTACAAGGGTTGCAGATGTGTGTACTACAGACATGGGGAGAGGTTAATGTATGGTTCACCACACATACAGCTACAAGGGCCTATGTGTGTACTACAGATAGGGGGACAGTATGGTCCACCACACATACAGCTACAAGGGTTGCAGATGTGTGTACTACAGACATGGGGAGAGGTTAATGTATGGTTCACCACACATACAGCTACAAGGGCCTATGTGTGTACTACAGATAGGGGGACAGGCTGAGGTATGGTTCACCACACATACAGCTACAAGGGGCTGCAGTTATGTGTACTACAGACAGGGGGACAGGCTAATGTATAGTCCACCACACATACAGCTACAAGGGGCTGCAGATATGTGTACTACAGACAGGGGGACAGGCTAATGTATAGTCCACCACACATACAGCTACAAGGGGCTGCAGATATGTGTACTACAGACAGGGGGACAGGCTAATGTATAGTCCACCACACATACAGCTACAAGGGGCTGCAGATATGTGTACTACAGACAGGGGGACAGGCTGAGGTATGGTCCACCACACATACAGCTACAAGGGACTGCAGATATGTGTACTACAGACAGGGGGACAGGCTAATGTATAGTCCACCACACATACAGCTACAAGGGGCTGCAGATATGTGTACTACAGACAGGGGGACAGGCTAATGTATAGTCCACCACACATACAGCTACAAGGGGCTGCAGATATGTGTACTACAGGCAGGGGGACAGGCTAATGTATAGTCCACCACACATACAGCTACAAGGGGCTGCAGATATGTGTACTACAGACAGGGGGACAGGCTGAGGTATGGTCCACCACACATACAGCTACAAGGGGCTGCAGATATGTGTACTACAGACAGGGGGACAGGCTAATGTATAGTCCACCACACATACAGCTACAAGGGGCTGCAGATATGTGTACTACAGACAGGGGGACAGGCTAATGTATAGTCCACCACACATACAGCTACAAGGGGCTGCAGATATGTGTACTACAGACAGGGGGACAGGCTGAGGTATGGTCCATCTCACATAATGCTACAAGGGGCTGTAGATGTGTGTACTTTATTTTATGTCAATAACTTCTTCCCGTAGAGATAGCATTGTGGAGCCGATCGCCACACCCCCAGTGGCGTAACGTGTGCCGATCCACCACAGCGGCCGATCCTGTACGGCAGCCTCGTTCCGGGCGCATGTAAACATTCAAAATGGCGGACCGCCGCTTGTAAGGGGAATTAAGGTAACGGATTTTGATAATTTTTCCTTATTTAAACCCTCTAAAAACATAAAATAAATATAGAACTAAACTCCCCTGGTGTCCTCGGTGGCCGATCCACCCCTTGTGGTGGATCGGCCACCTCGTACACCACGGTCGTTTAGTTATATCTATGTATACAGACAGGGGACAGGGATATTGCATGGCCCATCACACATACAGCTACAAGGGGCTGTAGATGTGTATACTGTATACAGACAGGGGACAGGGATATTGCATGGCCCATCACACATACAGCTACAAGGGGCTGTAGATGTGTGTACTGTATACAGACAGGGGACAGGGATATTGCATGGCCCATCACACATACAGCTACAAGGGACTGTAGATATGTGTACTACAGACAGGGGGACAGGCTAATGTAGTCCACCACACATACAGCTACAAGGGGCTGCAGATATGTGTACTACAGACAGGGGGACAGGCTAATGTATAGTCCACCACACATACAGCTACAAGGGGCTGCAGATATGTGTACTACAGACAGGGGAACAGGCTAATGTATGGTCCATCTCACATAATGCTACAAGGGGCTGTAGATGTGTGTGCTTTATTTTATGTCAATAACTTCTTCCCGTAGAGATAGCATTGTGGAGCCGATCGCCACACCCCCAGTGGCGTAACGTGTGCCGATCCACCACAGCGGCCGATCCTGTACGGCAGCCTCGTTCCGGGCACATGTAAACATTCAAAATGGCGGACCGCCGCTTGTAAGGGGAACTAAGGTAACGGATTTTGATAATTTTTCCTTATTTAAACCCTCTAAAAACATAAAATAAATATAGAACTAAACTCCCCTGGTGTCCTCGGTGGCCGATCCACCCCTTGTGGTGGATCGGCCACCTCGTACACCACGGTCGTTTAGTTATATCTATGTATACAGACAGGGGACAGGGATATTGCATGGCCCATCACACATACAGCTACAAGGGGCTGTAGATGTGTATACTGTATACAGACAGGGGACAGGGATATTGCATGGCCCATCACACATACAGCTACAAGGGGCTGTAGATGTGTGTACTGTATACAGACAGGGGACAGGGATATTGCATGGCCCATCACACATACAGCTACAAGGGACTGTAGATGTGTGTACTGTATACAGACAGGGGACAGGGATATTGCATGGCCCATCACACATACAGCTACAAGGGGCTGTAGATGTGTGTACTGTATACAGACAGGGGACAGGGATATTGCATGGCCCATCACACATACAGCTACAAGGGGCTGTAGATGTGTGTACTGTATACAGACAGGGGACAGGGATATTGCATGGCCCATCACACATACAGCTACAAGGGGCTGTAGATGTGTGTACTAAAGACAGGAGACAGGCTGAGGTATGGTCCATCCACACATACAGTTACACATTATGTATAAGTTAGGCATGACCTTTCTGTGAGAGA
The DNA here is from genome assembly GCA_949317995.1 of Acholoe squamosa. NCBI lineage: Eukaryota > Metazoa > Annelida > Polychaeta > Phyllodocida > Polynoidae > Acholoe > Acholoe squamosa. The sequence continues at coordinate 62,940,917 of OX439038.1, read as the reverse complement.
GAAGGGAATTGATACTAAGACTCTAGGTGTTTCACCTCTTTACTAGAAAGGGAATCGCTCCCTTTGATGAAGGCAGATATGAAAGTAGTCATGTGCAGTGAATGAATACGTGTTAAAAGGTGCAAATGTCATCGATATCAGTTGATATATCGCATATAGAACTCAACAGGAAGGAAATTCTGAATAATGATAGAAGTACCTGAAAGATCTCTCAAAACGTTTAGTTTCAACTCTGTGATTAAAACCATTAATTTTTGGCCAATGCATCCTCTCCTGTAAATGGGCCCTCCAACCTATCTTTAAAATGATCCTTCCAAAACATAGAGCGTGATTAAAGAGAGCTAGTGAACAAGAATCCGCTTCTTAATATCAAAAGAATCTTGGGGGAAATAAATCATTAGCTGGAGGGGGCGACAAGGATTCCGTTGGGGGCAGGGGGTAATAGGTTCTTGTATACAACTATATATGGAACCATCTCATTAATACAAGACCCTGGAGGAAAGTAGGCATATCTGTGGAATGATGCATAGGTATATATATATATGGTAGCTTACCTCGTTTGGCCATTTCTGACTCTATGAAGTCTAGCGTCGTCTCGTCTTCACAGATGTCATAAGGCATATTGCCATCGGCATTCACGGCCAACAACTCTGCTTCTCTACAATGAAACAAAATGAAAACAACATTTTAACATACACGGATGTGTAATCAACATTATCTTCTTATATCATAAAAACAAGTCAATAATCATTTCCACCAATTCATTCCATCGCAGTAATTTGATTTCGTTATATTTTGTCATGAGGGCTAGGGTATAGATTTCAGTTCTGATTTTTATGGACACGGGCCCACAATCTCACAGCACAATAAGCATTTAGATAAATAAGAAAAACGTATACAAAACTACTTCGTATATTCTATTTGGTAAAGACTAAAGGTTAAGTCTGAAATCTGAATTGATTCAGAAAGCTACACGTGACTGTCAAGGACTTCTCTCCCCATGTCTCCTGCTTTACGAGTGCCTTAAAAGGGAACGTCTGCAGTGATAACTCTATTAACGAACAAGGCGTCATCCTGCTTCCTCCCTAGTAATGTCAGGGAATGTTTCCTACAGCTTGTAAGGAGAGATTTGCCCTTTGAGAGCCTACATCTATACAGTAAGAGTCATATTATTAAGGACGTCTTGTGGTGCACAATGGAGGATGTTACATCTAGTAGCACAGATAACGAGGTCCATGATATATAAACTGAGTTGGAAACCTAAAGATTAACACAATCTACACCTCTATTGCTTGATTGCACACATGTATACATGTATTTCACAAAGTCAGTGGACTGGGTGACGTTTTGCTACTTAGGAGCTACATTATTCTATAGTCTGTGACATAATGCATGTTTTCTAATCTCAAGGCAGCATTCAGAGTAAAAAAGCAAGAATGGTCAGTATTGCAGGGACTCATTACGGCAAAACTGTGAGAAGGGATTATCTAGTTCAGAAGAATACCAGCAAACTGGGAAGTAAAAGGGGGAATTTCCCCTGAAGGTGGACACCTCGGTGGCATATTCACCTGACATCAATTCTTCCTATTCCCCTGTTTTATAAAGAATAATGACAATTGGGAAATTACAGGAATGCGCCTTGGTCGCACATAACTCGAAAGAGGAGGGGTGGGTTGTGGGGCCAAACTGCCTTTCTAGAAGCTTCTAACAGTATGGAGAAGGTTGATGGGTCTGGTCAGGTTTGTGGTGCGACACAAAAGGGTGGGGAAAAGGTTTCCAAAAGGTTAACAAAGGTTTCCAAATGGAATGCATTATACATTAACATTGGAGCAGAGAAGGGTCGCCTTACAGTGGTGGCAGGTATGCCTTCACATATCACTATCATCTTATCTAAACCAAAGTATGGACTGTGTTATATACCTCTATGATCTATACATTCCAGACTATATGAACACCACAAAATATCTTTATCAAAACACACTGGGAATACCATTTTATTTGATGATGAATGTGAAATTTTGCCCCAATTCTGAGGCGTCTGAAATGCCTTAATCCATGATGGCTCCTATGTTGGGGCTCTGAAAATACACATGTATATTTTTTTTTCAAAACCCACTGCAGCCACTCGGTCAAAATCCCATACAAAAAAACCCTGGAGCACTTTGTTAAGATGGGAAATAAACCCAAATGAAGCTTAAAATATGCCTTAATCCATGATGGCTCCTATGTTGGGGCTCTGAAAATACACATGTATATTTTTTTTTCAAAACCCACTGCAGCCACTCGGTCAAAATCACATACAAAAAACCCTGGAGCACTTGGTTAAGATGGGAAATAAACCCAAATGAAGCTTAAAATATGCAAGATAAATTTGTGATAACTCTGCACCAATTGACTCCACATCTACACATCAACGCCAGTTTCTTTTTTATATCCATCAAGGCCTTTAAAAAAAATACTGGTTTCTCATCACAGCGCGCATCATAAAATTGTGTTTTGATTTTTTTTAGACATAATTTTAGTCAAAAATCATGGTAAAAATAGACAAACATGGGCATATTTGGTATCAAATTAAAGCTAACGATGTCAGCAATGCAGTGGACTAGAGACTGAGTACATTTTCACAACTTTTTATAATCAGTAAATTCTTAAATATTAAAATCAAAATTTTCGGTCTCGCCCCATGCAGTTTTCGCCCCGATATGCCCAGAGTAAAAAAAAAAATCAAAAAAAAAAAATCGCCCTCGTCATATTTTTCAGGGGTTGGTGATGAGAAACCAGTTTTTTTTTGAGTGGCCCAATTTTTTCAATTAACAGATTGAAATCTTAATAGAACACAGAAAACCCCTCAGAGGTCAACAGGTACTGATTAATTTCAGCTCACCTGATGATATACCTTAATTTTAAAGGACCGTCAAATACTGCCTGTGCGGGTGCTTAGATTTTACAGGGAGGTTTAGTTTTTTTCTTGTTACATCGTCTCAGAGCTGTTTATAGAACCACACTCCCTCACACCTCCTCTAAGGCGGCGGGGGATCACGCCGTCCACTGTCACGTACTAGCTAATGAGGCTGCCTAATTTTGCTGATTAGGGCTCGCTACAGGACCATGCCAGTATCGACCTTATCAAGGGGATCACGCACGGGACTGATAAACATATTTTCTAGAGATGGACACAGCATTAACAGGGCATGCTGAGGGGGCCCAGATAGAGGGTGGTGCCACCGCAGGCACCCTTTACCTTCTACCTCCAGTCTGTACTACATGCACTATCCATCCTCATTTTTGAACTTGCATGTTTTTTATAGCTGGACAACCTACAATTTACCTAGGTCTAGCATGATGAGCCAAACATTTATTACATTTTAGGAATTATGAGTGAATACGAGGGAAATGTTTTGCTGGCCTAAAGTTTATCTTTCTACTGCCCATCTAGGATGTGGGAGAGAGCCGTGATGGACACAAGGTGTACATATCTGTTAGAGTAACACCCTAAACTTGTATGCACACGCTATTGGCTTGAAGCGGGTCTGGAGCTGTTTTCTGGTGACATGCACAGATAAGAACTGATAACATGGGACCAGCATGTCCCTGGAAGTGGGTGTTACCCAGGGACAAGGTACCCATCATGTCTTATCAGTGGGGTTTACCTCAACCAGCAAAATTCAAAATGGTGGACCCACAGGACGTCAATACTAAGCCCTATACTATTGAAGCTACTACTGAAGCAATATACTCGTACCATTTCTCTCTACTACTACCCTTACCCTGTACTACTGCCCCTACCATTTACTAATGGCCCTACCCTGTATTGCTACCCACACCCTATGCTACTACCTACACCCTATGCTACTACCTACACCCTATGCTACTACCTACACCCTATGCTACTACCTACAGCCTATGCTACTACCTACAGCCTATGCTACTACCTACACCCTATGCTACTACCCGCACCCTACACTACTACCCACACCCTACGCTACTACCTACACCCTACGCTACTACCTACACCCTACGCTACTACCCGCACCCTACACTACTACCCGCACCCTACACTACTACCCGCACCCTACACTACTACCCACACCCTACGCTACTACCCACACCCTACGCTACTACCTACACCCTACGCTACTACCTACACCCTACGCTACTACCTACACCCTACGCTACTACCTACAGCCTACGCTACTACCCACACCCTACGCTACTACCCGCACCCTACGCTACTACCCGCACCCTACGCTACTACCCGCACCCTACGCTACTACCCGCACCCTACGCTACTACCCGCACCCTACACTACTACCCGCACCCTACACTACTACCCGCACCCTACACTACTACCCGCACCCTACACTACTACCCGCACCCTACACTACTACCCGCACCCTACACTACTACCCGCACCCTACACTACTTACCGCACCCTACACTACTACCCGCACCCTACACTACTACCCGCACCCTACACTACTACCCGCACCCTACACTACTACCCGCACCATACACTATTACCCACATCCTACACTACTACCCGCTCCCTATACTACTACCCACATCCTAAACTACTAGCCACACCCTACACTACTATCTTCACCCTATACACCTAACTCAACCCATGACTACTTTACACGGGGGGGGGCACTGACTATATGTAGGTCACCCTCAACTGCCGCCCTACCGCCCTATCTCCCAGTGATCTAGAAATCTGACCGCTCTACTTGACTGATAAGCTGGAAATTGACTGCCCCCCCTTTCTCCACAATCCCAAATATTGACTGCACCACATCCCCTTCAAGCCTACACCCTCCACCAAGCTGCCTATTGTACTCATCTATTTGTATGGATTAGAATTTTTCATTGTCCAGCACTGCGTTTTTTATCACTTTCATGCTCTCATATTTATGGTGTATAAATAATGCACTCTTTTTGAGATCTAATGGAATTCCACCACCCTGCTATTAGAAATCTAATGGGAATCCAGCGCCCCCCTTTTCCGGGATCGCGTCGGAATCCACCTCCACCGTTCTAGGGAGTCAGGCTGCAGTCGCTATCTATTTCATGGGCAAGTGCCCCCGGGCTTTACACCCACAAAGACAGGATTAATACAGCAGTGCTGGGAAGCTCTCATTGGATTATGCAGTGTGCCTGTTGGGATGACTCCTGCCAGAGAGTGTATAGCATAGTGTACATGGATGTGAGCCTGTCTCCGGACAGCTGCTGGCCAAAATACTAATCAGGCATCTCATTCAAAGACCTGCTCCCTGTGCGATACACAGGTGTGCGTGAAAGGGTGTTTAGTGTACAACTTTATTCTTCCATGGTTCAGTTGTGATTTTAATATGTGCATTTATGCATGGCCATAGCTGGGACCAGTTTTTACTTTTAGATGCGTTAAAATGGTTAGCTTAAAACCTTATTAAATACAGAATACAGGCTCCTATTTTCTTTAATCAAAGGGGGAAATTTCGATGTTGTTAGGTACGTTTGTGCTTCGTTTTTCTTTTTTTCTACAAATGCTGCACAGGACATCTGGTAACAAAATACCAACAAATTAAACGACCGAAAGGCAAATGCAGAAATAAGACTGCCAAATTGATAGGAAACAGCACTTAAAAGGGGCAATACCTTGGCGGTTTAATGACCTGTAACTCAATTTGTGTTTAGAGGACCAGTGTTTATACAGGCTGGGCAGGGAAAGGGAGAGGCCATTTCGCTGGTATACATTCTTATCAGGAGACGGGTAGAGGGTGATAGAGAAGGGTGAGGGCAGATAGGCCCAACACCAAACAAAGGCAGTCATAGGGGGTCATAAACTGAGTGCCTACGGTAAAGAGCGTGATTACGTATGGACATGAGGGAGTAGGATAATCATGGGACAGCAGACACTCCAAAGCCAGTGACGGCCAGTGATCCTGCCTCAATACAGAAAAACAAAGAGCATTTATCCCCATTTTGGGAGGGTGATAATAAATCGACAGCACCAAAGCACAGTAATGAGGACAGGAGGAGAATAAGCATTCTTAAGACAGAGCATTTTTAATTACATTGACCAGCTACGCCGGCCATCGAATTGCAAATTGTCACCAGACTTTCAGCATGGACCCCAAAAAAACTTGTTACTAGAAGAACATGGTGGTTCAGAAACAGTATTTGGGATATCCAAGCTCTGGTCTAAATTAAATGTGCTTGTGATAGGATTAGAGTATTTTGCCACAAAAGCAGTCTGTTTGTACGAGTTAGCTTCCTGAAGAAAATGAATGAGACTGTATACAGTGCTCAGCGCAGGTCATTGAGACTTAAGTAAGACCAGGACAGCCCTGGTAAGGTTTGTCCCGGTCGGAGCCACCCGGCCTTGGTTTGGGTATCAACTGCCTCCCCAGGTGCCTCTCCTGGGTTTTGTCACTCTCAGACTTTTGTCAGAGTCACCTAATACATTTACATTTACTCGTCTAGGAGGTTATTAACAATGCCAAATTTTAATATGAAAAAGCAATACTTGTCTACGGCATATTTGATTAAGTCATCTCACACTCGCCTGACTACGAAATATTCAACAAAGTCAACTGACTCAAAACATTTAGGTCTACTTGTTCCAGAATTCTTTAACAAAGTTGCCCTATATATAAAAACGCTTACGGTACCTATCAGATAGATAAGAAAGTCATCTTATCCATTAACACTATTGTCTTACTTATCTATGAGATATTTGACAAAGTCACCTTATAAAAAAAACTTACTTGTCTATGAGATATTTGACAGTCACCTTATATAAAAACACTTACTTGTCTATGAGATATTTGACAAAGTCACCTTATGTAAAAACACTTACTTGTCTATGAGATATTTGACAAAGTCACCTTATATAAAACACTTACTTGTCTATGAGATATTTGACAAAGTCACCTTATGTAAAAACACTTACTTGCCTATAAGATATTTGACAAAGTCACCTTATAAAAAAAACTTACTTGTCTATGAGATATTTGACAGTCACCTTATATAAAAACACTTACTTGTCTATGAGATATTTGACAAAGTCACCTTATGTAAAAACACTTACTTGTCTATGAGATATTTGACAAAGTCACCTTATATAAAACACTTACTTGTCTATGAGATATTTGACAAAGTCACCTTATGTAAAAACACTTACTTGTCTATGAGATATTTGCAGAGGTGGATGTGCCCACAGGTGGCGGCAGCATGTAGTGGTGTCCATAATTCACTGTCTCGTGAATTAACATTGGCTCCGAACTCGATCAACAACCTCATCATAGCCTCACTATCGTCTATACAGCACTGAAAAATAAGACATAAAACAGACATGTTACTCTCTGGTTGGAATTGAAAAAAAGAGCTATAGAAATTTGAGTATTTTGTCCAATTGTGCCAATCTATAAGGTATATTAGCATAATTTAACAGATATTCCTACAACTACAGGAAAATGGCATCTCTTTAGAGATGCCATTTCACAGGTATCGAAGATTCTGATATATGAAATCGTTTTCTCAGCCACTATAATTGCTGGGGAACTTTTCCTGAATTGCGTAGTAAAAAAAGCTCCTTGATTTGGTAGGAGACACAAAGCAGGGTGCAGAACATCAATAAACCAGATACTCCAGCTGCCAAGAATTACCAGAGCACAGGGATAAGACACATTCAAAGTAATTGGTACGGACAAAAGGACCACCGGGATGCGACAACAATGCCGCAAAGCGGACGTGCTGAGCACAATTACCCTGAATTAGATCCTTGATTATGACACCTTTTTTTTTACAGGGTCGGCCAATGAAAGCATTAGAGCAGTTCTGTGTATGTGTAGCAGCTGTCGAGCTGCTCACTATAGTGGCTAACGGTGCCAATTAGATGACACAAGAGTGATAGCTCAGCAAAGGACACCTTAAGATGATGGCCATACTGCTCTGTCATCTGGTGATCGTAATAAAACAGGGGTACTTATGAGGAAACAATGAGAGGGTCGTCGTAAAGAGGAAGCGTTTGATATCTTCAGTGCTTACTGTGTGGAAAAAGAAGTTGTTGATTGCAATATAGTAAGCTATGGAGATGGATTTGAGACTGAGTAAGTTTAGAAACTGGACCATGCAAGATGGTTAGATTTGCATTGATTCGAAGATATTGTTCAGGGTCTAGCTAATTCTGGATTGACACTACATATTTCTTTGTAACTCTTTATTTTTTTATAATTTTATTTTGGTGTTTTCCCATCATCGTGCGAGGGAGGAAGAACCATATATGTCAGTCTCACGAGGTTATTATCAGGAGTGTCGGCGAATTACATGTTGTTAAAAGGTAAAGACCTTAGCTAAAGTCTGAAGGCCTTTATGTAGGCCATAAATATAATAGCACACTTAACCCGACACAGCACAATCATTTTTTTCTATATTAAGTTAGGATCTTAAATAGATTCCAGGGAGTAGGGTTTTAAAGGGATTTATGTGATAAAGGGAAAATATATAGGGCCTTAAAAAAATTGTGTTCAGGTATCCCGACCTACCCTATTATTTTTTGGCCCGACCCTTATTTATTTTATTATTTTTTTTTGGTCAAACTCATGTAAATATCTGGAAAATGACATAACTTTGGTTCTAATGGACCAATTTTCAAAATTCAAAAATTCATGTGTAGCTTACAGGACCCCTAACCCTGGTGACAGTACATGAATAGTGAGGGGGGGGGGGTTGCATTGAAATTTGTGTTCCCCCCAACATGGAAGTTGGAGGGGAGGCACATGCTTAACCCCCACCTCTCCAAGGTCTTTAATTTTTTGCCTCTGACTGCCGAAATTATGAACTCAAAAAGTCTGTTGAACAAGTAATCATAAATATAGGACAGCATTTTGCAATGCAAGTAACCCAAAAGGGCACTTATTCTCTTCTTTTAGGCCCCTTCTGATACTAACCTCATGTTTTCTTCGAGCGTTATCAGTGTCAATGGTTAAGCCTATGGAGAATGTATCCATTATCGCTCGTATGTTTCATTGGCGAATAACTCCTCTCTTGGCGAGTTAAGCATTGCACAATACCAGGAGGTGTTGAATAATGATCCATATTAACCATAAAAATGCATGAGACAGTGTAATTCTCCTCCATTTTGTTATAATCCAGCAGTTTGCATGGCACCGTGAGTTGATCTTCTCCCTGTCCGCCATTTTGGATTTTGATGTTCTGTGCGCATGCGCGACCCCTCCTTGCCGGAAGTAGCATTTTCGACAAAGAAAGAATATATTCTATCGATTTAACTTGAAATTAATGGTTTTTTTAATACAATCCATGCATCTTTGGCAATATCAATCGAATTGAATCGAATACACCCTGTCTTTTTACGGTTATAGCCCCACAAATCGATTGTCTCACTGTCCGCCATGTTGGATTTTGGTTCGCTCTGTGCATGCCCGACCCAATTTCCATGGTTATTTGGGTCAATTTGCACGACCACGGCTTTGTGATGTAAATTAACGACAGGGCGAACACATAATTTCTTTTATGTTTTTAATGATACATATTGATTCAAATGATATCTTTTTGCCATTCTTTATCATATTTCTATATTATAATTTACAAAAAATCGATATCCGCCATGTTTGTGCCGAAATTACGACATTTCGAGTGTGCGCACGAGACGAATGTTGGCAAATTCATCAACGTTGGATCAATTTTTTTACCCAAAATGCAATTGTCCGCACCACCTCAATCCAAAAACACGCGAAAGTTGATTATTCGCGCCTCCTATATGGCCTTAACCATTGGAAACAAAAGCATCTTAACTGCCATGGAGGATTATGGACCCCTACCCTTACCTGTTTCGATAAAGATTCTAGCTAATCTGCTGCACATGAGAATACAATCTCTGTATCAAGGTAAGCCTAACATATTTAGCTATCATTCTATTATCAAGATTAGAAAAAAAAGTGTGATATGACCCTTCTTTTGCAAAAAACAAATTCGTTTTTCTCATCTTTTTTCCAACCTGAAGTAGGCACTGAAAATGACCTAGTTTTACCCGGCTCCTATAACCCCTTTTGGGTTAATAATATGGCTTATAGAACCTCCCAAAAGGGGATGGGCTTTAAAGGCAGGGTAAATTGACATTAGATTTAGTACTAAGGGAGTGGTCATTATTTATCAATAGGGGGCAAAAAAATAATTTGACCCACGAAAATTCTCTACGCCTCTGGCACGGGGGACAAAATAAATTTGAATTCAGAAGGACAACAACCCTAATGATACTGTCCCTACGCCATAGAATTATGAAACGGTTAAAGTTCGAATTTATTATTTGAAATTTCCGGCCGACTTCTGGGATGGTGTGACTTTCGGAATACTACACCGCCATCGAGGGGGAGGGGGCGTTAAAAATTTTCGCACATGTGTGGGAAAACTCATCAGCACCCCCCCCCCCCCCGTTGATAAATAATGACCACTCCCTTACACTATGTGGGCTGTTTACATTATCCTGTGAAAAATTCCCCATACAAACTGCAACCAGAAAGTGGTCATGGTCTGTGCGCACACTAGCACTGCACCACCATACAGGGCTATACACAGGGCTCAGCAGTGCAGGTGAACAGCCTAGATGATGTACTTTAATTGTTCACTACACCTTTAATATTGATTATTTCTTCGAAATTCCTCAAGTGGATGAAGCCTGATGCATTACCCAATAGCACTACTGGTCACTTTTGTCATTCCTCTCCGCTGTAATTATGAACTCAGCCCAAACATAATAAAAATCACTTATTAAGGCTTAGATGTGCCCCCTTATAACAGGAAATCCATTCTAAACTACTCAAAATACAATCTAACACATAAAAACCCTTTTCAGGCAATAAATTAAGCCTTTATATGTACCTACCTCCATTACCATCATATTACTTTTTCAGTTCATTTTGAGCTGCTCAGTCCTCCAGGGTGAGAGCAGTATCACTTCTAATAAAGACAGAAAAATGGAGGATAGTCTCAAATATAGCTCAATGTATCCCCTGTGCCCTCAGGGCATCAGATATACTCATAGAAATGCCACAAAGCACGGATTTAAGATCATAGATGATACCCCTCACTCCCGTACAACTCAGGTGGGCCTAGATTTGAGTACAGCAGGCTCTATGGGGGCCATTTTCGCGGCTCTCAGCCATGCAGGTAATCGCCCTAAAATATAGTGTCCACCTCTTCCAACCTATTTCACAGAAGAGCTTAGTGTAGAGAACTCATGAAGCCAGGATACATCAATGCTTTGAACGTGCCATTACAGCTATGGCTTCAGCACCTCTCTTTCCGGCAGCCCACACTGCCAGAGGGTCCTTTCTTTAAGAGTATAGATCCACCTATACGTTTTAAACACGCAGCACTCTACACCGACGACGAGCCTCGAGGGGGGAAATTCAGTCAGGGCTAAGTGAGCAGCTTGTGAGTAGAACACGAGTATGCCTCTCTAAAACAAGACAGCCTGTACCCTGCAGTGGATCCAGGATTTTGAAAGGGGGGAGGCGCCCCTCATTTAGCCCTAATTTTGGCTAAATTCTAGGGTAAAAAAGGTTAGGTAAAATCTTAAGTACTGGGAAAAAGGGGGCGCGCGCCCCCGCGACCCCCCCCCCCTCTAAATCGGCCACTGGACCCTGAAGCTTTACATGCTGGGATTAGATTGTGTAATGTTCTGCAGCTTGCTTATTCACCTTGATTCTTGATAAGTGGAGATAGGACCCTGGAGACACTTAGCATTACACTGCACTACAGCATACAAGTAATTACCAGACTTAAAATTTGGGAGTCATCTGATCGGTCTGGATCATCAACTCCTTCCTCCCAACTGCTGTTGTCTTAGGTATAACTGTCTCAAGCGTGGCCTATATTGCTTGCCATATAGGTAGGCTCCAGGCTTTGTTTAAAAGACAGTGATGGTCTCCTCATTGTGGATGTATTGTATTACATTGAATTAGCCAAAACAAAAAAATATAGGCCAGCTTTTTGCAATGCAAGTAACCCAAAAGGGCACTTAATCTCTTCTTTTAGGCCCCTTCTGATACTAACCTCATGTTTTCTTCGAGCGTTATCACTCTCAATGGTTAAGCTTATGGAGACTGCATCCATTATCGCTTGTATGTTTCATTGGCGAATAACTCCTCTCTTGGTGAGTTAAGCATTGCAAAACAGCAGCAGGTCTTGAATAAGGATCCATATTAACCATAAAAAGGCATGAGACTGTAATTCTCCTCCATTTTGTTATAATCCAGCAGTGTCGATGGCACCCTAAGTCGATCGTCTCGCTGTCCGCCATTTTGGATTTGGTTCTATCTGCGCATGCCCGAACCCCTTCTTCCGGAAGGAACATTTTTTACGGAGAATTCGATAGATTCTTTCGATTTAACTTGAAATTAATGAGTTTTAACATGTAATCCATGCATTTTGGTACAATCCAGCAGTTATAGCCCCACAACTCGATCGTCTTGCTGTCCATCATTTTGGATTTTGGTTTTCTGTGCGCATGCCCGACCCAATTTCCATAGGTATTTGGGTCAATTTCCACCACCAAGGGCTTTGGGATGCGAATTAACGACAGGGCGAACACATAATTTTTTTTTATCTTTTTAATAATACATATCGATTCAAATGATATCCTCTTGTCCTACTTTATCATATTTCTATATTATAACACTGAATAATTTAAAAAAAAAATAATAACGACCACTTTTATGACATTGGAGACGCGCGCACAGATCGAATGATGGCAAATTCATCAACATTCATCAACTATTTGCACCACACCGGTCCAAAAACGTGGGAGTGTTTGGTTTTTTACACCTCCTATGGGATTTAACATAGGGCTACACTAAGCTTAATAATCAATCAGAAATTGAACCTATCAGCAGGAATCAATTTTCATTCATTACATACAGCCTAATTCGAATTCCAGATTCAATTGTATTTAGTCATCATTTGAATACATGTAACTTGTAACAGTGTAACTTATATAATCCCCTAGCCTGTATACTTGTATATATTGATAAACACGGACATGCACATGTACATAAGTATGCTGCTACCGCCTCCTCACACACAAATGTACACCCACATTACCTTCAGTACATTAGTTACGGGCATTAATCAATTCTCCAATCTGGCCACTGCTGACCCTGGGTCTAGGGTTTGGCTTAATTAACTACACAATGTTACACTGCCTATAGTATACATCCTTTATCTAATGACGACCAGGGAGTAGCAGTATACCCACTCATGTGCATGAAGGGAGGGGGCTACATCTCTGCTGCCTGCCAAGGGGACTCATAATGAAGTGGACATGGGGGGTGGGGGGCATGTGACATGTAATCACAGTAATGATACACTGCAATCATCCTCTGCCCTCCCAGCCCTGGCCTCCATGCCATGCCGTGACTGGACTTTCTGACATTGATTTGTCATAGGCTATTCCCTAGCCTCCCCCTAAGCTTGCCTTCTACACTGATACCATACGACTAGACATCTTATCCACCTGCTATATATTCAGCTACTAAGCGTCAATTAGCGTGAACGATTTGCAAATTGAACCAATTATTCCCCTCTCCTAAAAGTCCTTAAACATAAGTTCATATATGCTCATGTAGGTATTTACATACTGGCCTTTAGCTGATAAAAGATGACCTACTGCAATTTGCAACAAGATGGCCTCTTGCTGCATGCAATAAGATGGCCTCTTGTTGTATGTAAAAAGGATGGCTTCTTGCTAGATGCAATACAATGGCCTCTTGCTGTATGCAATGAGATGGCCTCTTGCTGCATGCAATAAGATGGCCTCTTGCTGTATGTAAAAAGGATGACTTCTTGCTAGATGCAATAGAATGGCCTCTTGCTGTATGCAATGAGATGGCCTCTTGCTGCATGCAATAAGATGGCCTCTTGCTGTATGTAAAAAGGATGGCTTCTTGCTAGATGCAATACAATGGCCTCTTGCTGTATGCAATGAGATGGCCTCTTGCTGCATGCAATACGATGGCCTCTCGTTGCATACAATAAGATGGCCTCTTGCTGTATGCAATGAGATCGTCTCTTGTCGTATGCAATAAGATAACCCTGGGGGCAACAATCTTTGTATTTTCAGTCTTTTAATGCCAACTCATTTCTCCTATGTATACACTTTTTAAGGAAAATAAGACGCTAACTGTGAGAGATATTGTATAGGCCCGATCAATTTGCTATTTGATGCTTATAATTATAAGCCCAGGCTTATACACGGGGAAATGAGGTATGTATGCAATGCTAAAGATCTTTTGTAAACGGCAATAAGATGGCATATTGTCATATGCAATAGGTTGGACATAGTTGGGGTCTACTCTATATAGGCTCAAACCTGGATTGGAGTGAGTGAGTGAGTAATGGTTGTTTAACGCCAAGCCGACAGCTAAGGTCATATTCATGGCGGAAAAAGTACATTAGACATCACGTCACAAAGGAATACATGTGCCTGTGCCCGTGCATATGGACACCAGACACATGTAAGAAAGAGGGGACAGGAAAGAGGAGATTCAAGGAACGAATATGTGCCAGTGCCCGCGCATATGGACACCACCCACACTCAGAGAGGATAGAAAAGCAAGACATAGACCCCTTTTAAAGATGGCCTGGGGCTGGGGAGGCCCGACCTGGATTGGAGCTGGTTCTGGCGACATACACTGGTAACAGCTGACATGATGGGAACCAGCTTGTCCCTAGGAGTGGGAATTATCCAGAGACAAGGTACCTATCATGACATGTCTTGGCTTATCAGTATGTTTTGCCACTTTTGGCAGACCGAAACTCAAAATGGTAAACCAACTGGGTAGGGGGTCAAGCCAGAGCCAGTCCCCATGGTCATCAATGATAGATATGGTTTGCCCTATACTCTGTATGTAACATTCCTGTGGATATGCCCTATTCTGTATGTAGTATCCCATATGCCTACAGGTCCCTGCCTAGCAGTTCGTCGATAACCTAAGGGTAACGGGGTATTGCCATGTCCGGTCACGTCCTTCCATGGTGTATAGATTGTCCCACGTGACATCTGTTCTGTGCCCCAAGTTTGTGCACACACAATATAAAACATTAGCAACATCCAGCCCCTCTGCCACTCTCCATCCATTCCTACAATGGCACTGTTTAATAAGGATATGTACAAGGAAGTGAGACTGAAACTGTGGGCCAGCGACTGTTTCCAGGTTTAGTTAGACCTACAACCTTCCTGCTATCGTTTTTACTTGAGCACATACTTTACTTTCAATATCAGTGTGGAGCAAACAGCTTATAGCCTACATTCCCAGACAACAGACGGTGAAATCTCCCAGGCTTCAAGATGTATCATCTGATTCATCTCTCCTTTGATAGAGTGCAGACCCATACCTCGTGGGTCAACCATTTTGAATTTAGCTTGGTCTGTAAAATCCAGAATAGCTCAAATATGCCATAATGGTAACTCTGTCCCTAGATAACGCCCAGTTCAAAGGTCAAGCATATCGTTCAATTCCTGCTTGCAGGTATTAGGCAATGTTTTGGGTTAAGGTCTGGAATGTTGAATGAGGGAGTAGGGGTAGATGTAATATGTAACCCTTAAATTTCCGGGTTCTGGGACACATAGCCAAAGGCATGGACCTTTAACATGTATTGTACAGGTCTACAACATAAGCTACCGGGAGTATGGAGGAAGACCCACTGACTGCAGACGTAGCTTGCACTTTGTGCTCGTCCATATGTCGCCGATATAGACACACATATATGTTTTATCTCTGGGCTGTGTAGACATCTGATTCATGAAGCAATCGCCCTTATCTCCCTTCTGCCTTCATTACCTGGATATACGTGTTGCTAGGGCTTCCTATACCACATACAAGTCTACCATACGTCATGCAGCACCCCTGCAGCATATTTGCTAAATTTCTATCAAAACACTTTCTCAGAGTGTTTCCTCTTTGGGCAACGCTTCAATGGGACATTTTATGTACTCCTTGATGATAATTTAAAAAAAATATCCCCCAAGATTCAGCTATAGATCGTACCATCGTCACTGTGTTCATGAATCTACATTTAGTTACCAGCCTAAAGTTCAAGATGTATATCCAACCTTCCTCTTGTCTGGACAGCTACCTGGTCCCCTTAGAGCCATGGACAAATTGATCGTGTTTCTCCTCTGAGAGCTTCTTTGGGGATGGCCTGTGTGTTTCTGAATGCTTCATCAACCCGCTGGGAACAGCTGGTTTGATCACCTAAAGCCCATCCATTTAAAGTGGCAGGGAGGGTTCCTTCCTTAAGAGGGTCATTACAGACTACTGGAACATAATCTATTTAAGTAGACAGAGTTTAGATAGACCCCATTCTAGCACTAACCTGTCCTTGGGAACCAATGTGAAATGATCAGGTTTTTATTCATCATCTGAAAAAAAGTAGTTTTTTCATTGGTCATTTTTTTATATCCATTGCTGGTTCAAGGATTGGGGACATATTCCCGGGGCCATAGTATTGTATAGTCCTCTCGATTAAAGAACAAAATGCATCAGGCGGCCCTGCTGAATGGCTTTAGTGACCTATCGATATCAGCCAGCGTTCTCCACACACAGCCGGTACATTTACATTAGACTCACGGCCTTCATGCCATTATTTTTCAATCTAATCTGCAGTAGATAACCCTGGGAGCTTCAGGCAATGCAGTCTCACACCTTGAGTGTCATACACAAACTGATAAACTGGCGCCTGATAAAATGAGACAGGGGATGCCGACCAACTGTTCAAATTCAGTTCCATCTAGAATCTGTGGTCGTATAGTAATACCGTAAAAGGAAAGGGGTGAGTGAAGGAACATTGGGTGTGATCAGATCTCCAATGGCGAAATGGGACAGAGTACACTAACATAAAAATACATGGTTTAAAGCCTTCATGAACGAGTTTCGAAAGCAATAATTTATAAATCTTCAAAATGGGAGATTGTCATCATCATAATTCCGCAAATACCAGTAGCTCCAATAATTATGTTTTAAATGTCGTTAGATCCAGTTTCTCAACATGAGTTTTTATTCAACCTTTGAACTCAGTAATCCGATTTCTACCCAATTTACTTGGCTCACAGTGAAGGGCAATTCCCATGAAATGTCTTAGAACTTAAACCGTTCTGTTTCAGAATAATCCTCATCCTAACCATTCTGTGACTTAGTCCAGAATTCAAGACCCCCCAGTTTCACTGCTGACCCCAGTAGCCACTCCTTTCACCGCAGATTACAGAAGCTACCCAATTTACTTGGCTCACAGTGAAGGGCAATTCCCATGAAATGTCTTAGAACTTAAACCGTTCTGTTTCAGAATAATCCTCATCCTAACCATTCTGTGACTTAGTCCAGAATTCAAGACCCCCCAGTTTCACTGCTGACCCCAGTAGCCACTCCTTTCACCGCAGATTACAGAAACCAGCTCTATGATGACTCATCATTTGAAATGAAGATTCTTTGCAATCTGTTTTTGATCTGAAGTCTCAAGACCAATATAAAAAACAAATTACTCCTAAATTTCCATATCTATTATGGTCTTTAAACTACATTTGATAACTGGCTTGGGGCAGGTTTTGCCAATTACCAACTTTGTTAAGAGATTGCATTTCAGCTAAATTGAACCACAATGGGTGTTTAAATAGTGGTTGAAGTAAGTGAGTTTTTTTTTCACGAATCTGAGCTTCTCCTTTTTCGAAGCTGATGTCTTAATTGGTTTAGGGGATAACATTGTGTGATGGTGTATTAGGGACGTCACTGAATAAGCAGTTTCAGAGTCAGGGGGCAAAAGGTGCTTCTGGTCATTTTTGACTTGATCTTTTTTTTTGCCTTGAGCTCTTGTTTTGCAGTTGGTCACAAGTATACTGAGGACATTCCTCTTCACTGAATTGTGTCGTCGATGGAAAAATGTAGGATCCCCCAAACTTCCTTTTGATATAAAAGTTTTACAGAAGATTTGGGAGACACATAAGAATGCATTACTCCTAACAGTGAGTTCTAACAGCTGCTCGTTCTGTGGATCTCTTTCTTACCAGCCCACCACACTGAAAAGATAAGGCTTAAAAAGGTACTCCCTGGTGATCACTTTTTGTCATCTTATTGATGGTCCCGAGGGGGGGGGGAGTACCCCATGACCTTTTAGGTGATCACATGTGATCACCCTGGGTGATCACTACAGAGTACCTGTCTGAACTGGTTAGAGAGGAGTTTGTGAATGATTATGTTGTCATTAATTAAGATCTTTGCATAAATTTGCATAATTATCCCCTTCCCTCGCCACATCCAAGCATCCATTGAGGGCACTTACAGATGACTTATGATGCCTTGGTGGGGCATACATGTAGTGGTTTGTATAAGGAATAATAGCCCATCCCCATGGTTATGATTATGGTTTGAGTGACAAAAGAGGTCAATTATTAACTCCTTCCACGCCATAAAGCAGGATTTGTAGCCAAACCCATAGAGTAACAGAAATCCAGGGGTGAAAGAGTTAAACATACTTTTGTCTTTGAAAATGTTGACCAAATGACTTTTTTTGATCAATTAGCATTCCCTTGTGATGATATTTTTTACATCATTCATCCTATAGACACTGATGATCAAGAGTTTATAGATACACATTCAAAATAGCTCACATAGTAAACATTGCATATCCTATTGTTGTATACTAGGGCCTCCTGGTGGTAGAAAAAATGTCATCAAAGTGATGACTTTGGGCAGCTGTTGGGTGATCATAATGAATACCTCAGGTCATCTATAGGGAAAGAGGACCTTAACTCATCAATAGTGATCACCTTAGTAGAAGCCTATATTTTCAGTGCACATTGCCGATGGTACCTTTCATTATAAGTGTGTGGTCCTACATTTAACCACGTCATTCTGCAGAGAGGACGAGCCCCTAGGGGGTAATACTGCCAGCGCCAAGTGAGCAGCTAAGAGCACAACAGGAGCTACTCCTTTCTATAAGTCTGTTCCTCTATACCAAGGCAGCATTTACCCTGAAGATGAATGTGATTGGAGAGTGGACCATGGTTTGCTGGCGACCTCTGAGCGTCTCACTAGGGGGAGCGCACTAAAGGTCAAGAACATCGTGACATTTTCTGTTTCAGGCTGTTGGGCGAAAGCAGTTTCCCGTGTCCGTCCCGAAAACGCAATTAGCTTTGTTTAAATAACCGAATGCTCAGTTGATGCTTCTGAGGCTTGGTCTCAAGAATCAGCTTCGCTTATAACTTCTTAATTAAAAAAAAGAGTAACCAAATTACTAGACGAGGATGGTAGGATAGACCTACAAGCCTCGGTACAAAAACCGTAAAACATGTTTAAGTCATTAGAGAACCAGTGTATACTGTGCAGATGAGTCCCAGGAGATGACTCCGCCATCATAGATGTCTGCCACACATTCATCTGATTGCATTATTTGTGATTTATGCATAATGCAGCTTCCTTTCCATAAAGGTAAACAAGAAGAAATCCACTTTGTACAAGCCTACTTAGACTACTATATCCAGGCCATGATAAGAGCTAAAACCTAGATAAGACATTCATGGATCAGGTAACTTCTGATTATAGAAATACTGAAATGCATAGACGTTGATGGATTTGGTAAGGCCAAAAAAAGTTTTGTTTTCGGTCACCCGACCTACCTCAGCAAAAGTGGGCCGACCTCAGATTTTTTGAAGAAATTTTTCATGTTGTTTCTATAATTTTTCATAAATTTTTCATATTGATTTCATATTTCTAATATTTCTGAGAGTTTCTATGGTTCAAACATTGAATCAAGCAAGATGACATTGATCATCTGTAGGTCAATTATCAATTATATCAATTCAATACATGGGCCAAAATATGGTATAGCCAAAAAAAAAAAAATATATATATAGCAGATTATGTCGCGAAGAGCGGATGATGCTCTTTATCTCAATGTGGAAGGAGGGGTATCAAATCCCGTTGACTTTAATTACACATGTCAAGAACATAATTAACTAATTCACTGTCTTCATGATCGTTTTCGCTGCATCTATTTTCATCTTGTACTGCGAATCACATGCTTCTTGCACTATCTAAATCCTGTACCGTCGACTTCCTTGATTGATTGATGTATGGGGAACGGAAGATATGGTATATGAACCCAGCCATGGGTATAATCATAGACTTAGTGGTAAGCAACAGGTTTGAAGCAGTCTGAACGTTTTACTTTTAGTCCGAAAACGTGAAAGAAAAAAGAAAGGAGTACGGGTTTACTGTAAATGTATTATATTTAAGGCAGTAATGATCAGTATTTCGGAAACAAAAAGATAGCTCAGAAGGAGCATGGAGAGGAGGAGCATTCTGAGGACACATTTGACCATTCCTTAGATATTGGGATGCTGGTGCAAATATTCCAGTTTATAACTGAATTCCCTTTTTATGACCGGTACATCTTCCGCAGTCAGCAAAAATGGCATTTCCCAATATTGGTCCACCACTGGTGGTGTGCTGTTTGGCTCGTATTGATTGTTGGTGGAACAATACATGGCTGATACAAAGTATTTACTGACAAATACCCCTCCCATATGACCCAACATGTAGGGCAATGGCATTGTCAATAAGGCAGTCACCTACCTAGTCTGTGGGGCAGAATATTCACGCACAGGGAGCCATACAAACTTTAAACCTTTGCCATCTTGGATCGGGTATTTCCGTCCCCCAGGCATGGCAATGGCCCCTGAAGAAATTTCCAAGAGGGCAAAGGTCCCTCCTCTGAACAGCATAAGATGTGTCTCCTCAAGAGCCAGAGGCCAGTCGCATACGCCTTGAAATGTTTAAAAAATTTAGATGATTTTTGTTGGGAAATCCCACACAAAAATTCAATGGCGTGCATTGGCACAGAGGGCTCAGGGTTAATTTTCCCGCATTTTTTGAAAGGCGTCCAAACCGTCTCACTTTTAGACGCTGTTTTTGAAACACTTAGGAAAAAGAGAGAAAAGTCCAGCCCAGAGGTAAACCTATGGAGGACTGGATTGGAGAAGATATTTTTATGAAATGACTTTTTTCTTTACTTAATTTTGTATGAACTCATGGTTGGATTTTTGAATTTTTTTCTTTACTGTAACTAAAGACTGATATATGAACTACTGATGTATGGTAATTTTATTTGTTTACATGCTTTGTTTCTTGTAGAAAATTGAGATTGAAAATTGTATAACTGACTTTTTTTCCAATGCCACCACCTACCCGGCAGTATAGACTCAGGGTGGTCCCTGAGCCAATTAAGTTGTATCATTGGCATTGAGGGGTTTTAAAAGATCAGAGGATTTTTGTGGAAAAATGCTATTGCAATGACAGACTGGCAATCTGTGCACACCACCTCAAATATCATTACATTCAGAGTGAGAATCTGCGCTACACTTTCGAGGTAATCACAAAGCGATTAGCAATCTGTGTACTCCCTTCACTCCATACACTACAGCAATCTGTGCAGGTCATTTCCAATAATACATTTATCAGACAGAAATTGGCAATCTGTACACACCACTTCTAATGGCATTACACGTAAATTAAGTCTTTAGAGTACAGGGTTATCCTAACCTAGATAACTGAACAAATAGACAATGTGCTTCTCTAGGCTCTGTTACACACATCTAATTTCTAGTTTTATGACTAAACATATTGAAACATGGTGCATCCTCATTTTTTATATCTACATCAGACCGTACTCTGCTATATACAGGTAGGTACGGTACTTGGCACTAGGTTATAGACACAACCGTCTTCTAGTGGACAACCGCCTTGTTTTTTCACTCTACAGCACAGGTGCATACACCCTCGTATAAACCATGAGTCTGCTAGTCTAACCTATTCTACTTCCATCTGCATTGATGACTTTGTTTAATCTTATGCAATATATCAACATAAGGGCAAGCATAATGAAAATAACATAAGGGTGTCAATAAGAGGGTATCAGCATGAAGATGTCAACCTACCTGATGCAATGCTGTTAGACCATCCTCATTCGTAACATCAGGACTCACACCCTTCTCCAACAGCGTCCGAACTGTAATATAAAGAGAAATACAGGAACTTATTAAACAAACTATAATAACACACGTAAAAGTACAATCCCAAATGAGTTACAGCTAACACTATGTCATCGTTCATAATTGAGATGTCACTTTATGTGGTAACCTGATCAGGTTGTTAATGTGACGTAACACACACAGAGTGTGTTACGAGTATTGATAGGTAGGGGGCGCTTAGGTGACCAGGGTTAATCCCACACCGCGCCAGGTCAGTCAGCTCCGAGCACTGGTAGCTTCAACAGCGCCATGAGGCTAGCTAGTGTTGTGGACTCATTTATTGGTTCTTTGGTTTGTTTGTTGTTGTCACACTTTGGTTTAGTGATGATGCTCATGTTCCAAACCAGTTGCTTGTCCATTGTCATTCCAACTAACAGTGTCAATAAGGTTATTTCCAGATTTGTGCACAATAGCGTATGATGTCAGAGTAGTATGGTGGGAGGATATTTTCACGAAATTACTCTTTTCTTCGACAATGGGTAGCCGGAAGAGCAATTTGCGGTTAAATAAACTTGCATGTTCCTCCAAACCTAGGCCGAAATACCTGCCTGCTCACAGGCAGGATCCAAGATGTATACAAGTCTACAGTGGCACAAACACATGGCTAGTCTGAACTAAGTACTCACTTTCAGTTCCTGGAAATTGTCCCTCCTATTCACAAACATGTAGTTTTCATGTACATCAGCTTATATTGAATAAAACATGAGATATATCCAATAAATCTGACATGTTTATCTTGAGCTTAGATATCACTACCTCAATGGCCTCTATTGTCAACATGCTGGGGTGCTTCCTGGTGTTAGCCTGCTCTTAAAACATAGGGCTAACCAACCAAGAATAGTGTAGTCTTTTTGGCACTAGGTGGCTACACCTGGCTTCAAGATGGCCGACAATGATTTGGAGTTAGGGAGGGAGATTTGAAAATCACCTGGATTATTAATTATCACAAGTATTTCAAGTGCTTTGTGTATTGTGAATTTTTGGATATACATTGAGAGAAGTGTTGGTGAAAGCATTGGACCTGACAGTAAGTACTTCTTTGAGAACTGGGCACTCTGCCAATCTGGCAGAGTAGATAGACTACCAACAGACACCTTGGATCCTGCCTGTGAGCAGGCAGGTATTTCGGCCTATCCAAACCATGACTGTGTTATTACAAGATAATATTTCGTTCATTATGTTAAAAGGAGGTAGGGAAGAAAATGCCCATTGTGTCTTTACAAATGGCCCCAGTTGTTTGCAGTCCGGGTTTGCACCGTTGGTCTGTTCGTCAGAAATGCAATTAAACTCCGACTGTTCCGTTCCAGTGCAAGAAACCACCCCAAATGAAATTCAAACTTAGTAGAGTTGAAAGTCAATGTCTGACAATGCAACGAAAACAGTGACTGGGGGATTCGAGAGGGGCTTAAAACAGCCACATCGTAATCTTATAGCTGGCTCCTGTTTAACATTGTCCAGTTTTACAGCTTTGCTTCACTTTTAATATTAAATTTTAATGTTTCAGTTTTTCACATTTTAAACAGGACTCTGATGGAACCGTGCAAGGGACAATGTCGTGTTTAAACCCTCTTTGGTAATAAAATGTACAGTATTATTATATTGTAAGGATCAATGTTTATTTCCCTGACATACTGCCTTTGATAATTGTGGTCGATTTCAGGATAGTAGGTAATAGACTTAAAATGATATTATATGTTGCACATGTTGCCAACGTCTAAGTTACAACATGCTGTATTACCATGGTGACCTCTATTGTCAATGTCCTAGTTTATATTTAGATGTATACGAAGTTTATCACTAGTTGCCCTCCTAGGTTTCCTCTATCTCCATCCCCATTAAGTAAGTACTATATTCAGTCTGGGGGGGAGGGGGCAAATTAATACACCCTGCTATCTATACCTAAAATAAGCAAAGTAGGGAAAATATGCCCGTTGTTATAGTATTTGTGTGTGTGAAATTATACCATTGCATGTATCCGGAATTTTTACTTATGACAGTGTCATCTAGTTTTCGCAGTATATTCTACCAAGGACAAAGAAGTGGCATGTAGTCAGCCACATTCAGGACAAAAGTATATATCAAAATGTCACCACACACACCGGGATGTGCGTGTAAAGGATAATATGACAGAAATTAACGACCCATCCACGTCATCCATACTGACCAAATTTTAAACAAACCCTAATGATAGTTGTCTTTCTTAGGAGTGTGGGGTCATTGCGAACATACTCTTGTATGTAAAAGAATAATAATAACTCTTTAACTGAGGTTAAGGACCGCCTAAAGCTTCAATGTACTATATTATCATATTCTTTGTTGTTGCCTCTGCACACATAGTGACATACATACAGGGCGACCGTGACAGGGCATACACGTAATGCACCAAAAACAATGCTATAGTGAGTACTTGTCGGTGCTTTATTTACATACAACGAAAACATATGAACATGAGTCTTGTAACATCTTGCTGTCCTTAAACTAAAGGGTTTATATATATATATATATATATATATATATATATATATATATATATATATATATATATATATATATATATATATGGGTGTTATAATTATCTAGCTACTAGTCATTATCAGGCCTGATTTGGGGGGGGGGAGGATACTATCAAAGTTCAAATCGACCCAGAATACCAAAATCCACACCTCAACTTGGTTACTGTTGACATTATTAACCCTCCACCACCCACCTTTCGTGCTCCCGGTGTCATTGAATATGTTCCCGGTGTCAATGAATGTGCCCCTGGTGTCAATGTGGGGGTCCCCAGTGTCATTGGAAGTGTCCCCAGTGTCAATGTACCCGATGTTGTGGATTATGACCCAGCTGTACCCAATGTTCAAGAATGTGCCCTATTTAAACCCAGTGCTGGTGTTGATAGTTGTGACAATTTTGTATACAATGTTGATGTAGGTACCCCTACTGTCTGTGCCAGAGGTTCTATATGTGATGGCAGTGTTACGGATACGGGACTGTTCCCGGCGGGTGACAGTCATGAATGTGTTGTTGCACAAGATGTCTTCTCTGACCCTGTATGTAGTGATGATATCAATGTTGGTCTGTCACCCGTGGGTGACGGTGCGTCACCCGCCGGTGATGGCTACCCTACTAGCAGTGTATGTGATCCTGATACTTGTGTTAGCAATGTTGTTGTCATTGATGTAGCAGATACCGTTCCAGTGTGTAGTAACACACCCGTATGCCTTGTATACATACCTAATGTCCATGAACCAATTGTAGTTTACAGAGACTGTGTCCTCAGTATTTGTGCATGCGAGCACAAAATTGGACCTGTTCGATCTCAGCTTAGCCCTTGTAGGTTAGCTGCAGAATTCTACAGATACAAGGGTCATATGTGTGCTCATGATGATTTTGTATTAGCTGGTGTTTACAGTGGTTTCAATATAGTGGACAATACACACATAGACCCCTATGATTGTAGCAACTACTCCAGTATTCTGGATGATGAATTCAATGTAGAAATGAATGACACAATTCTCAGAGAATTGCAGGAAGGCAAGGTCACCTTAGCTATTGACTCACCTAGGTGCATTCATAGTCTGGGTGCGATCAGGAAAAAGGATGGCACCCTCAGACCAATCACTGACTGTAAAAGGCCTTTAAACAGATCCATAAACAACTACATGGACCACACCTGTGATACTTTCACGTACAAAGGGGTAGATTACCTCACAGAGATCCTTAATCCCTATGACTATATTTGTTCTATTGACTTATCTCAAGCCTATAGGAGCGTGAACATTGACAAAAACAATGCTTCTTACCAATGCTTTAGATGGGATTTAGGAGAGGGAGAGCAAGTATTTGAAGACAGAGTCCTTTCCTTCGGTCTCAGGTGTGCCCCATATCTGTTCACACAGTTGGGAGATTGGATTGTCAGGTGTATGCATCGCCGAGGATTCTACCAGGTTTCTAACTATATCGATGACCTGACAGTTATGGGACCCACTTATGATCAATGTGCCTATGCTCAAAGTGTCCTCATTTCAGTGGTGAGAAGTATGGGCTTCCATGTAAAGTGGCCCAAAGTCACATGCCCTTCTCAGCGTGCAGTCTGCCTCGGTATAATGGTCGACAGCAAGGCGATGGAAATTAGCCTCCCAAGTGAAAAATTGCTTATGCTTTATCAGACCTTGTACGATTTTGCTTCAAAGAAGACTGCCACTAAGCGCGAACTCCAGCAGCTGGCGGGCATCCTCGGCCATTGTTCCACTGTGGTTCGGGGTGGCCGTACCTTCAGTCGCAGAGTGATCAACTTGACCAATAGCGTCAAGGAAGCACACCATAGAGTGAGACTAAATGATCAGTTCCGAGCAGACTTAAGGTGGTGGATAGCCTTTGCGGGGGTCTTCAACGGCAAGGCCAGAATTTTGTGCCCCAAGACTCCTTCTGCTGTTATTTCGTGTGACTCATCGTCCCGTGGATTTGGGGCCTACCACATGGGAGATTGGCTCTATGGTGTCTGGTTCTACAAGTACATACCAGCACTCCCCTACTATGCTGACCATTTCTTCCCGGTCCCTACTTTTGATGATTTGTCTCATGACATCAACATCCAGGAACTTTGGCCTGTACTGATGGCCTTGGTCAGGTGGGGTCCAGTGTATAGGGACACTACCATCCTCATCTTGAGTGATAATACCCAGGTTTGCAGTATGTTGAGCTCTGGTAGGAGCCGTAATAACGTCAGCATGGACCTCCTGCGAGAATTGTTTTGGCTCGCCTTCACATACAATGTCAATATCAAATGTTCCTACATCAGGTCTGGTGATAATATTGAGGCTGATTACATTTCTCGCTTAGCATACCCCCAAGTTGCAGCAGTCTCACCTCCCTTTCCCATGTGTTGTAGGTCTGTCCCTGTTACGTCAGGAGGCCCGGAGTCTACAAGACCAAGCCCTGGCTGAGAGCTCGTACAGATCGTACAGGTCCAGGTGGAAAGACTATCATGAATTTTGTGCCTTATTTGACATTCAGCCACTTCCATGTACGCAGGAGAGTGTTTGTTTATATGTGGCGTACCTAGCCCGGAGGCTTAAGTACTCAAGCATTGAACAGTATGTAAGTGCCCTGTCATATCTCCAGCACCTGCACGGTTATACTCCAGTCAATGCTACCAATTTCATGGTCAAACGGACAATGTTAGGAGCCAAGCGTAAGCTAGGTTATTCGCCAGTGCAAGCTATGCCTTTGGAGCCTACACATCTCCTCCAATTCTACAAGCATCTGGACATGTCAGTGTCGTTTCATTTGTGTTGGTGGACGGCAGCCATTACTGCCTTCCGCGGCCTTCTACGCAAAGCACACGTAACAAGTTCCTCCCAAGCTATATGTCTCCAGAATTTATCCTTCCATGACTGGGGGCTACTCCTGACCTTGCCTCGTACAAAGACGATTCAATATGGTGAGCGGGTGCTTGAAATCCCGTTCAGTAGCATACCAGGATCGCCTTTATGCGTCACCTCCTATGTTCGCCGGCTCATCGACCACACTGGGTTGGGGGCAGGTCAGGAAGTGTTTCAGTACTGGGAGCGAGGACGCTTACGGCCAATGACTTATTCAGCTTTTGCCACTGAACTCCATCGCCTGTCAAAATTGTGTGGCATTGTGGGCAAAGTATCCACCCATTCCCTCCGCAGAGGCGGAGCATCTTACCTGTCCTCGATTGGTTGGAATCTTATCGACATAAAATCCAGAGGCGATTGGCAAAGTCTCGCGGTATTGTTATATCTTGTGGATAGCCTGACTCAAAAGGTGTCAAAGGACAAGGTTGCAGCCTCCTTTCTTCGTGTTTGTGTTTAGTTATTTTTCCTTACACTAGGACAATTGTCTTGGAGGTCTTGGGCGTTAAGAGCGCCAATTGTGACAACTTAATTACTGTTTGGTTATATATCCTTAGTTAAGTATAGCGGTCATATATGGGTGTTATAATTATCTAGCTACTAGTCATTATAATGGTATATATTGTAGCGGTTCTGCTACTCAGGTGTCTGCTACACTGGGACTCACATAGGGGGCAGGCCTGCATAGTCTCATCTAAGTCACCTGACCCCCTCCCAGGTAGCCACCACACACACAAGGAGGCCACCATATTGTTTTGGTTGGACCCCAATTTTTTTCTTTGTGATTTCTTAATAAATTAAGGGCGTTAAGAGCGCCAATTGTGACAACTTAATTACTGTTTGGTTATATATCCTTAGTTAAGTATAGCGGTCATATATATATATATATATATATATATATATATATATATATATATATATATATATATATATATATACATGTATATGCGCCTCTAAAGCATATTAGGTCCCCAATGAAAATATAAGTATAATTATGATCTCCCTGTGATGCCTCCCTATACACCCGTCTCTACGAATGGTGAGTCAATACATTCATAACATGTCCCTGACCGCACCACAGAGGCTGACAAAGCTTCCTTTTAAAGCTATGCATGGTTGTGTACTTATAGCACAGGAAGTCAGCTAACTTTTTCATTTTTATTGAGTATTTACTTTATCGAAGCCCCTCCACTAAAACAGCTCACAAATAATACCTTCCTGTGCCACTACGGGACAGCCTTCTCTGTCCATCTAAAGGCCGGTTTCCACCTAAGGATACTTGGAGATCAGAGGCTATCGCATGTGTCCTTTATTCTTAAATATATCTAGACTTGGAGATTAGCAAGCCCATTTGTCCTGTAGCAAAAATGTATACTTGAAGTGAACTCTGAAAGTACAAATGAGCCTTTATAATCCATGATAATAGACTTGGATTTACTGGATAGGACAGGCAGGGTCTGAGTTCTGGAAATCGATACATATTTGCCCCATCTGATATCATGGTGTGGGTGGTATTTGGGGTGATTGGATGGCTCATCCATATGGATCATTCTCATCTAAATAGGTTTTTGTTGGTATGGCGCCGAGAGGGCAGCGAAGGTAGACCCTTATGGAGGCCAAAGTTATCTAATAAGAAACTTTAGATGAGGAAGCTGTGGCTGGGGGGTCTAGATGGGGGGTGGGTCCCCATGTCACATGTCGATTTAAGAAAAGGCCATGTCACTTGTCACTAAATTTCTATTTTCCCATGTCCTTGTCACTAGGCTTCATGTCACATGTCGATTTTAAGGAAAGGCCTTGTCTCATGTCACTAACTTTTTCCTTTCCAAGTCCTTGTCACTAAGCTCCATGTCACATGTCGATTTTAAGAAATGGCCATGTCACCCTGTCGAATTTAGGGTCTAGACCCATATGTGGCTGCCTGTTGTAATTCAAACAGTAGGGGCGGAGCAGCCTAAACGTGTTAGGGATCGGTTTGTAATATTTGCTTTATGATCTACAGGGCCATCCTGATAAAGTGTAGGGGATGCATCCCCCACGGCTCCAACGCCACTTTAATTTACTTACAATGACTAGTATATCGGCTATTTACATATTTTTAAAGTGCTTATTTATCTTGGTATCTGAAGGCCTTAGGTCTGATATCAAATAGAACGTGACCAGTAGCCTCGTACACCTGTGTACCATACATCGAAATCCCAGCAAAAAGGATGTTCTTTTAAGTATTGCCACACCACTGTTGACATAAAGGATTGAGAACAAGGAAATTTCCATTATCACCCCGGGCCGCCCCGCCGCCCCGTTACGCGAATACACGTTTATTTAGTATTGGCATAGATTCAGACTGATATTTGTTCCTCTATTTGATGCCTTGGCAAAGAGTCTACTGTTAACTCCCCTTTTCAATGTTCGGCAAGTTCAAATCAGCTAGCATTCAGCCCTATAGCTATGCATGACGACCATTGAATGACAAGAATCCCATAAGGTTAGATTCAATTTGAATGTATGACCCTTTGAGCAATGTTGTCCTGCTTTGTGTAATCAACGATTCGACATGATGCATAAATGCAGCACTAGAAAGTCTACTTGCTTCGGCTGCATGAATGCATCAGGGCGACAGGCATGCATTAATGCATTACTGCCATATACGCCAATCACCCGTGTTCAGATGTACCTTTTTTGCTCCACACAAGCTACCAATGCATGAACTGTAGGAAGTGCTGAAACAACCATGAGAATAATATTCCTGTATTTGACATTGGTAACCAACGAAGAAAGAAATCCTGGGTTGGCCCTGCATTACTATGTAAGGTGGGGTTAGCTGAAACCTAGATGTTCTTTTCTTGGCCTGATTAAAAAATCTGAATTGAACTGCATTAAGAAAAATAGGTAAATTTGATTAAAATATATGATTCTTTTCCTTTCTTCATCAATAATCTTAAAGATATACTGTCACCCCTCCCCCAACAGACACACGCAACAACTTAACCTTTATTCTATGGGGGGCTATATAGTTAACCAGGTGAAGAACAGCAGATTAACCTAAATTAAGGCCATCTGATCACTGAAGGAGAATGCTTTGTTACAAATACGGTCACCAGGACGCTGTATTCTTAGTACACGGATCACCATCTGATTGAGCGTACAATGTGTTACTGTATTGGTCCCAATGTACTTGTGGTATACAAACACAGTGCATCTCCACCTTGAAGTATAATATGATGATTCAGTCAGGTCGGATAGAAGGTGCAGAGGTAGACAGGTAGGCAGATGCAGAACTAGGCAGACAGGCAGGCAGACAGATGCAGACTAGGCCGAGAGGCAGATGCAGAACTAGGCAGAGAGGAAGGCAGACAGACAGCTGCAGAACTAGGCAGAGAGGCAGATGCAGAACTAGAAAGAGAGGAAGGCAGGCAAACAGATGCAGAACTAGGCAGAGAGGCAGATGCAGAACTAGAAAGAGAGGAAGGCAGCCAGACAGCTGCAGAACTAGGCAGAGAGGCAGATGCAGAACTAGAAAGAGAGGAAGGCAGCCAGACAGATGCAGAACGAGGCAGAGAGGCAGATGCAGAACTAGAAAGAGAGGAAGGCAGAGAGGCAGATGCAGAACTAGGAAGAGAGAAAGGCAGGCAGACAGATGCAGAACTAGGCAGAGGGGAAGGCAGGCAGGCAGATGAAGAAGTGTAAGCATGTAACTAGGCAGGTAGAGGGGAGGGAGGCTTAGAAGTAGACAGACAGGTAGATGCATAGGTAAGGGTGGGGAGATAGGGCAATCTATACTGTACAGATATACAGGAGGATGCACATGTGTAGATGGGTATTTGTGAGATGCAGAGATACGTATGTAGATGTGGGCAAGAAGATATAGAGGTAGGCAAGCATTTAGGAGATGTACATGTAGAAGGAAGTAGGAAGCCAGGGAGATGCAGAAGTAGATAGAAAAGCAGTAAAGGTGATGATGCACAGGTATAGGCATACAGAGGGATTGTGTGGTAGGTAGTAAAGCCAATGGGTACACATACAGGTCTCAAAGTAAGGAGGAATGCATCTACCGTAGGGGCAGTTTCATCGTGCCTGTACCAAATACCACTTTTTCTGCACTACTACCTACATTCCAGTCAGATAACAAAACGCAGATTGCCTGAGTGCGACTCTACTGAAACCGGACTGTTCAATTTATATTTTAAAGCAAACTGAATGTTCCTCATTCGCCCACCAGGAACTACAGTACAGTTCCATCAAGGTTTTATGCAATAAGCTTTCAGGCTTTCAATCGCCAGGCACCCCTCTGAACCCTATGCTCCCTTGAAAATCAAGGCACCAACCGATTCCCTGGAGATTGTGAACTAAAATAAAAGATTAGAGTTCACGCAGAACAAAACCCTGGGAAGCTGAACACAATCATCAACTTGGTGAGAGCAGCTTGTGCTATCACTGCACCATAGTGCATCACTATACTATAGTCCCTTGAAGGGCAGAATTACCGAGCTCTGAAAACCACACGGCCCTAGGAGACTACTGAATAACACCAATATAGTATTATATTACCAGAGACTGCGGCGCTGCTCACACAGCACAGTTAAAAAGAAGTAGTGCCACCACGCACCAAAAGCATTGCAACTTCTACCGTTGTAACTCTGTGCTTGTCACGCAACTTCTAATGTTTTCTAGTTCCCTTGGTCACTTTCGCTGGTTGCTGTCAGATAGAGTGTGAGTGGCCAACTACGGGAACATCCAACATCAAAGCCGACGACTTCTGGGGTAGCCATTTTGGATAAGCAGTGCAATAAGTCTTGTGGCATTTCAAAGCAGGGATGGAAGTGTCTGAGCAGAGAAACCCCTGAAATTCTCAATTGATCAGAACCCCTTAAATATAGGTTTTGTATTGGAATGTGTAAGTTTTAAGAACTTTAGATCAGGGGAATTCTGTAGTGAAATTATTCACCCAAGCAACATTTATAATTAAGTCTTGAAAATCATAATGTAATCAGCTACCCATACTGCATCCATCTCTATCACAATGCCATTTCCCACCCTGACATCATGGTGTCAACTTCTGGCCTTTAGCGTAATCAATCACTCTGACATCACGTTGTGTGTGTTCATCGACAATAATAACAGTGTACAGTATAGTAATTTATCAATCAGACACTATGCAATACCCCCTGTTCCCCAGTGTAATTAACCAGTAATCATCCCTGTCATATTGGGATACAGGACCAGCCCCCTGCCATTGTCCATTAAGGGACTACACCCTGGAGGATGGGAATTCACGTGACGTGTTATCACTGACCAGGGCAGACCAATCTGTGGAACATGTAAATCACCTGTGGGCGCATCATTCCTATGTTACCATCCATGCACATTTACCGCTTGCATCTTCCAACTTCAAACAATTAATTGTATCCTGTTTAGTTGAAATAAGAACCCAGAAGAAATTGGGTACTGTTTCGTCAATTTGTTAGACAGTCTAGGGAAAAACATGTTCTTTCTTTTTACACCTAAAAGACTATCGTTTTTAAAATCTAACGTGAGGCGTCATGTGCATCACATAACACCATGCGGTGGAGCCAATAACTAAGGCCTATCGCAAAAGTAAGTACCGGGTTCTTCCTTTCCATAAAGGGACCGAGTTGTGCCATCTGCTATCGGGAGGGGAACCCCCTGGAGCCAACATACAGGTGTGTTATACAACACAGAGCCTCTTGAGTTTGACCACTGACCTGGAGGTTTGGTTTGAGGTTTTAAGGGGGCAAGCCTGAAGACCCAGTTAGTACATGTTGCAATTGCACATTAAAATCTTGTTCACTCAATGTCACTTGTAAATCCTATACGTAGGAGTTTAAATCATAACCATGACCTGACAAGACCTCTTCTATTCGCTAAAGCTGTTTATCCCATATGGTAATTCTTCCTTGTACTCAGGGGGAAACTGATGCCCGCCAGCCAGATGGGCCAAATTGCGGCTCTTTAGGGCTGGAATAGGATGTATAGCCCAATCAGCCAAATTATAGCCTGTTAGATCTCTGTCTACGTTAGACGTAAGGAACAATGATAGAATAGACAATATATCGGTCATATATGGTCTGGTAAGGACGAGGTCATGCTAGAGAGGAAGAGAGGAAAGAGGAGAGGTTGGGTGGGTGGGGAATGAGGGACATACTCGTGCTACTGTGGTCACCCAGTGTATACACACATTGTTAGTATTAGCTAGAATAGGTATTAGATCTATGTATAGTATAGTAACTCCTATATACATCATGTCACAGAGTATTGGAGCTTTATGGTACCGTCTGGAATTCTATACTAGCTGATTCATTGCTTTGGAGATATCCCCTTGTAGAAAATAAGTGTTAAACCACATTTCATTCATATAAAATATGAGCCCTTTCATACCATACCCTGCTGAAAGAACATTTTTGTTTGTTGAATAGCTATGTGTGTGCACTCCTTCCCGGGTACCGACATTTCCTAATAATTCCAGCTCACCCATATAGCGTGGGATGAAAAAGAACCCCTGTCTCAGTAAAGTTAGAGGTGGGATTTCTGGCTTTCAAGTTTACTTCAACTGATAGATTCGATCTTTATCATTGCCTACGGAAAGGCCAACGACCTGTTTATGGCACCAAGCAACCTGTGCACTCAACTACACTGTGCCATTTTATAGAAATAGGCCTACATACAAGTAGGCCTTTGGTGGTAGATAGTAGCACTTTGTTTCTATCACCAGGCTTAGTCATAATCACTTCTGTTTTAAATAGTATGTTGGTATGTGTGCCTTTAAATCCTTCTTTTCGTCTTTACTTAAGTGACATCGATTAAGCCAACCATGTCGGGTAGATCACGACTCCGGCCCCTTACTTAGTCACGGGGAATGGGCGAGTCCTGTGTATGTTAAACACACCTAGAGGGTAGACACAGGTACCCCGGTGTAAACTATAGTACCAAAGAGTTGGTAAGACCGCATGCTAGAAAGTCTATTCAA
The DNA here is from genome assembly GCA_949317995.1 of Acholoe squamosa. Lineage (NCBI taxonomy): Eukaryota > Metazoa > Annelida > Polychaeta > Phyllodocida > Polynoidae > Acholoe > Acholoe squamosa. The sequence continues at coordinate 62,906,476 of OX439038.1, read as the reverse complement.
AGCTATACAGACAACAAGTGACATACTAGTATACTATATATGTATCAGAAGGGTCGTAGAATTTGGCCACTCCATCAGCAAGAAAGAATGGAGGACACACAGTATCCTTCAGTTAGAAATATACCTGTTGTCTCTTTGTAGGTCACCTACATCAATATACCAAGTTATTTCTCACAGGAGCGCTGTAAATATGATAACATCCTTGATTTCCTATATTCCCATACCAACACCCTTTAGGAGTATCCATCTTCTGTTGGGACTGTTTGACTTGTTCAACAAACCTACACATGTATTTTGGTGTTCCTGCATGGCAACACTCCCAACCGCAGCCCATCCCCATAACCCCCAAAAAGGGTCGAGAAAATCCTAGAGAATTAGCTCTTGCATACTTTGTCTTCCTCGTCAGATCCTCCAGAATGTGAACAAACAGCGGTTGTAGGCGTCCAGTGTGGGCTGAGTGTGCACCTTTCTGTTCTATGTATCATCCATACATTCCTATGGGTCATTATATACCTTCTTATTATTCTGCATTATATACCTTATGGCAAAGACATGCGTGTACGTCAAGCATTATCTGTATCAAAGCATTATTCTTCAATCGTGTGTGTAACGTGGAAATCAGACCTAATGCAAATACATGAGGCAAAGTGGTAACTACAGTGTCTGCAATTGGTTTGGGTCCGAGTCTGGGGAAGAATTCTCGAAAATTTACACATTCATTATGATTAGCCTTTCGTATAACATTCCTCAACGTGCAGCCTCTATGTCATGGTAGTGTTGTCACAGTATATAGAGTTTCCCTTTGATTCATCCCCAGCACAGAATTAACCTCCATTTTCACTTTCTCTTAATTCTGGTCTATTCTTCCCTTAAACCTGCTGCATAGATCATTAATGTATAGATCAGACCTGAAGGGTCAGCACCGCGGTCAGCATGATGGCAATGCATTGCTGAAGCGTGCATCATGGCATCCAAGGAACATCTATCTGTAGGGCATCATGCAAAGCTTACAGGGTTAAACACGACATTTCCTCTTCCTATACCTCCTGACACAAGCTCGTATAGAATCTACAATACTCAATACTCTATCACTGGGACATTTATTTTGTATTCACAGATATACAATAAAGCAAAGTGTCCCTAAAAAGCTCGATTCCCACGACTATAAAGAGGGCTTAACCCCCTAAGGAACGCATGATGCAATTACATTAAATTTTGTCTTGATGATGCACCAACGTAGTACGGCGAGTAACTCGGGGAGTTACTCACCAGGGTTGCATTCATTTATGCATTGTGAAGAAATGATAGTACTATTTCAGCAATAGGCTATGAAGAAATGATAGTACTATTTCAGCAATAGGCTATAAACACTTAAAGGACAAGCAATGCAGTGTTGTACATACCGTGCCTCAATATGTGCCATTTCTTATCCATAAGGCCAACCTATCTGCGTTAAACCTATGGGGCAGCGGCACATCAAGGGGGGAATTAAATGAATATGATACTCTCATTACCAGCAGCCCTTCTCTTAAATGGTTTAATGTTGGCACCGATTTTCTCTAGTATTCCCAAAAGTAAATCCATTTCATAAACACAGAGTGCCACTCAGTGAGATATTTTTTCATCCCTAAAAGCCGAAGACTGCGTGGGATACAGCTATCTTTATCATTTGTGACATGTATTGGGAATAGGGACCTTAATGTACCTTGCACTAAGGGCCCTTTTTGCAGATCCTGTCACATGTAATGTCACCATATTTCCTTTAGTTTTGATAGAATATCGACATAAAACATGTCGTAATCCTTAATCTACATGTATGCAAAACGTTGTGTAACACTGTAAGTGTTTTCTAGATGGGCAAGTGTATTATTTTTAATCATCTGTATGACTGAATGGTAAATAAAAAGCGGAATAGCACAATATTAATTCCTTAATGACGCCGTTACTTAAGCGTTTAATAGAGATTAATGGGAGAGACAACTTGGTTTTAGCCTGCTGGTTTTCCTGTTTCAGTTTTTTTTTTGACTTTTTTTTTTATAATCGAATGAGCAATAGCTGTTTAATTCATCTTGTTCCATTTCACTGGATTGAAAAATCCAATTTACTGCTAGTAGGCAATGGGTAAATTGGAAATTTAGTAAATAAGCAATTAGCATTGCATGAGCCTGGTAATACAGTCGATTAAGGCCACCGTATGAAAGGGACCAGTCTAAGAACATCTACATAGATGATTCATGGAGGTTTGACAGATGACGTGTTCCAATCCCGTTCCTATAGAGACCGCAAATGCTATATAGTTCTTTTCCTTTCATGGCAATAATGTTGGAAATGTGAAGATTTCTGTTTCAAACGCACCCAGAGGTCCCTTGCTTCATAACAGGCAATGGTGATCTACTCTCACCAGTTTGACCAAAATTAATGCCTCATTCTATAACACTACATCTTCACTATAAAACATCACTCTATATAGTGGATAATATATCAAGGATATAGTACTTAGAATTTGAACGGTTGTCCACTCAGCAAATGAAAATAACAAGACATCCGTCAAAACCTGTGCCCAGATGAGGGAAAACATGCCTCCAAGGGGGAATCGTTTTTTTAAGGTTTAAGTCACAGGCTTTAAAATGAGATATCTTGAGCTAAAATATCTCCAGTAGTTTTGCTGTAATCATTGCTTGTTAAACATAGGTTGCAATGTGCAACTGAAAATGGCAAATAAGATCTAAATGCATTATATCCTGTCATAAATACTTATAATGTAAAAAAAAAAAATAATACAGTTTTGTGGAAAAATAACCAGAGTAATGTGATGTTTATATTGTAAAATTGGTTCTAGAGGGAATTTTTGAGCCCTCTCTTCAGTTCTGAGTTCCTGAAGGGATTTCCAAAAACAATTGTGGCAAAAATTCCCATTTGGAATAATGGGGTGGTTTCCAGGACGTTTTGAGGATGGCATGGTTCCTACGACGTCATTTGTCATCGTGACGCATCATATCACATTGAATGCATTACACTACCCTTTGCAGCAGTGTATCATTTCTGCATGGCCGTCAGTATCTCAGTAAAGGAGCATTGTGAATTGTAGCGCTATGCTGCCCTTAAAGGGCTGTTATACTGTTGGCTCATAGAGCTTGTAACATTTTATATGTTTGTCGTACTCTGCTATCGGCAACACATTCCCCCTTTTTGTGCCTACCAGCTGTGCTGGGCATAATGGTGAAGCCCCTGGGATTTTAGTGATTTCTCTATGACAACGACTGATTAACCTTAGGCCAAAAAAATAAAAGTTGTTTGTTTCAAGTAACATGCTGAAAATAAATTAGGCAGGGTAGGTCGTTTCTTTCTAATCATTTGGCATTTTTAAAGCTGCTACCGTGACGCGCAATGTGTCACGGTCACTCAGGGACGAGTCCAGACAAAAAGGAAAAACTTGAATCAAATGAAGAAAATAATTAGGGTCGGCCCTGTTTTTGCTAGGTAGGGCCGGGCTACCTGAAACAAACAATTTATTATTTGTTGGCCTCATAGATACATACTGTTGAGCTACTGGACCTCTTTCCCGAGATGTATTTATGGTAACACACATTGATTTGTGCACAAATACAACAGTGTATGAGTGAAGAAAACATTAAAAATCAATGTATCCATAGAAATAGCTTATGATATAGACCTACAATATTTCGCCAGCTTATGTTTCTTTATCATAAGATGTACAATATGCATTTACTTTTACTACACAGAGAGAAGAACACTGATCGCTTTGGTGCATACTGCACATGTCACAATTTGTCTCCCACATGACATGTATGAAGGCATGCCAAATGAGGTTGACCCTCTCATATTTGGTTCGTCAACTTCATTTGACATGTGTAATGAAGACTGAGGACCTCTATGCAGTCCATAAGACAAGGGCATGGAGGTGCATGGCAATGCCATGTCTCCCTGTACTGTAGATACTGAGATTATAGATTGTGGGTTAGAATACAGTCCTTTGGTATTTTCACTGACCCACACATAAGGTGTCTAACCACTCCAGTTGGAGTATTCAGGATGGTGGGTGTCTATTTTGATATTCAATAACAAATGCAGATTTAACAATGAAATAGAATTCACTACCATTCATTGATAGTATTTACAGACCTTAGTGATCTATTCTTCATGAAAACAAAATGACACAGATACATCAAATGTCTCAAGTGTTGGTAGTACTTCTTGGTAGTGATTAGTCCTGGTACCAAAATGGTTGTTTGCTCCATCTAGTGGAATATCCTAGAACAATTATGCATGTCAAATCATCACATGTCAAGTGCCTTCGACATGGCCGTGACCCTAGTCAACTCACAGATGACATGGCATTTTAAGGCATGTCAAATCATATGAGGATTACTGTGTGCTACAGTTGTCATGGTGACATATGTGCACATGTCCCAATGACATGTGCTCTCTGTGTCAAATCAAGTTGACATGTGTATACATGTCATTTTGTCAGGAAGACTTTTTTCAGTGTAGGCATATGCAAAGAACATGTAAGATATCATATCAGGGTAATAGATAACACCTATCACACTGACAACTTTACTAGTACAAAGAAGGAAAGATTCCCTCCATTGGATATCATTGTCAGCACGTTCCACATTGTCTGGCTTGTATTTCCTTATCACCTAACTACTGGGTATAGGGCATTGGAGACGGTATTTGGTTAAAGGGACTTGTGAAACATGTCTTCCCTTAGGTTTTATGGATGCAAATACTTGATAGCATTGTAGCACTAGAGAGAAAGAACAGAAAATTATAAAATTTGGTTACATTGACACTAATACACTCAACCACGGTGAAACCTTAGAGCAGACCTTAACATACTGGGTTATTTAAAGTGACCGTGGGTTAACGCAGATAAAACAGGTATTACCGTAATACACCGCGTATGAGGTACACCCCATGCATCTGGTGGTCAGCTCTAAGTGCTATGTCATATACTACTACCACTACCACATCTACCCCATCAGCATCTGGTAGCTCCAGTCCTGTTTCATATAATACTACCAGTGGCACTTCTGTTAGTTAGCTCCAATCCTGTTTCATAATATACTACTACCACCACCACATCTACCCTGTCAGCATCTCGTAGCTCCAGGTCTGTTTCATATACTACTACCGCATTTACCCCATCAGCATCTCATAGCTCCCGTCCTATTTCATATACTACTACCAGTGGCACTTCCACTCTGTCAGCATCTGTTAGTTAGCTCCAATCCTGTTTCATATACTACTACCACCACCACATCTACCCTGTCAGCATCTTGTAGCTCCAGGTCTGTTTGATATACTACTACCGCATTTACCCCATCAGCATCTCATAGCTCCAGTCCTGTTTCATATGTCACTACTATCACATCTACCATGTCAGCATCTGATAGTCAACTGCAGTCCTGTTTCATATACTACTACCACTACCACATCTACCATGTCGGCATCTGGTAGTAAGCTCTACTCGTAGTCCTGCCACATCCTTGTATGTAAGAGGTAGGTAAGCTATAGTACTGATTCATAAACATGTGCTATTACCGCTTCCACATTTCCAATGTTAGTATTGGGCAGATGAAGTCAGTCCTAGTGCCTCTATGCTGCGTTGTGTTACTACTACCACATCTATCCTGTCAGCATCTCGTAGTTAGGTCTGGTAACAACCCTGGAGGCCAGACTAACAAAGGTCAAATGGCAATCAGACACCCCACTCTTTGTGTTTCCATTTGTCACAGCCCAGTGTGTATTGGCCACTAGCTGGTCTGGAGCTGGTTCTAGCAACACACACACTGATAAGAACTGATAAGGTGGGACCAGCATGCCCCTGGAAGTGGGTGTTAACCAGGGACAAGGTACCCATCATTGTATGTCTTATCAGTGGGTTTCAGCTCAACCAGCGAAATTCAAGATGGTGGCACCACTAGGCCTCCATACTGAGTCCTATTGGGCCGAAGTAGTTATTCATAGGGTAGCCGGCAGGGCACCCACCACTAAATGAACTACTGACCAGGCACCATAGCTGATGGCCCACTCCTGACTCACATCTCCCTCCAAATACCCCATCAACACAACCAATAGAGTGTCCAACGAGTTGGCCCTAGTTCCAGTTGGTATTGGACTGCTGTGTACACGAACATTAGCGGAACAAGTTCATTTATTGGACATTCCTACTTTGTTTGTGAACAGTGTCCCTAAAATGGCTCCTGTTAACCAACACGCGAATAACACTGATCATGACCATGATCTACATCAGTAGAATTCACATTTTCAAAACGAGATTAAATTGCTATCTGTTCTGGTAGATATTGCTAAGGGTCTGGAACCGTGGACACAGAAGTAGAAACAAATGTATTCATTGTAGAACGTTTTTGAGAGACTCTGTATGTTTTGACTTGGGAAAACCAACGCCATAAGAGAAGTCGACAGATTCACTAAAACGGAGCTACAATCATCCTCAGTCTCTTCCTAATTCCTGTCTTAAAAAGCTTTAAACAGCTTAATGATTATGTCCTTGACCTAAATTCACGTCACGCTAAGTAGGGGAAACTGGGGGAATATGGGACACTTAAACAAACAATTTTCACAAACATTAAGCCCTTTTATATCATTAATTATTCATAGGAATCAAAATGCTGATATGCACTGGATTGGTGATAATGGGCACTTTGAAATTGTCCTGTATTAGCCCACACTTCTTGTAAATGTGGGCTAATACAGGACACTTCGGTGGGGTAAGACAGGACGGAGGAGGAATTTTTATTCAAAGGGATCAAATTTTCTCTAAACAAAATATGAACTGTTTGAAATAAATTCCTTTGATATGTTTTAACAAAATATGTATTGATTTCAATTAGTCTAATACATTATATAGGTATTTTGTTTATTCATTTAACACTATGTGCTGATCATCATTTGAATTTGACAAAAAAATAAGGGTTTAAATGGCTGCCATGGTAACCAGGTTACTATGGTATGCCTAAACCCCATATCTTAAATAGTTCTCACAAAGACCTTTCATTTGAGCCATTTCATGATCATATCCATCAAAATTCAACTGAGATTCATGAATTTCTGAAATTCAATTCATTATGGTTATAGCTGTGGTGGTCATCTTCCAAAATGGCCACCACAGCTATACCCAATGTATAAAAGACTCACAAAATGCTGAAAATGAGAAGGCTGTATCTTTGTCTTGAGAAAGGTAGTGGGTGCTCAAGTCTATCATTGTCAGGAAGGTTTTAATTAGGATAATTGCTGAAATTGGCTCTTAGATATTATAAAGGTTCTCCCCATACAAATTCCCATAGGTAATGCATTGTCCTGTATTACCCCATATGGAGATTTATATGAAATGTCCCTTCTTCCCCCGTGTCCTGTCTTCCCCCGCTTTCCCCTATCCAATAACATTTAGGTAAGGCCTATTACTGGCCGAGGGGGGCCTAATTTAGGCCTATGCCGTTGACTTTGAAAGCCTGGGGATCAAACCAGACATTCCCACTATCCAGTCCTACCTCTCTTTCCTCAATGGCTGTAGTATAGCCTTTCCACCTACCCGTGTACCTCCCTCCACCCATCCGCCCATATCCCCCATACACACAAATTCCAATCTCGCTTCTATCAGCGGCTCCTGGACGTCTAGTCAAACATATCACTAATGCGCATGACCATCAGTGAAGCTCTTCTGTACACGGAGGAAGGAATGCCTTTTTGTTTGGCTTCCGCTCCGCCTCCGGAAGTCAGCAGCAAAGACCCCAGGCGCATCGTGTTAGTCGCCAGGGGATGGGAAGGCCCTGGGTAGACTTCTGATCCTTAATCTGACCATCCGTCCAGCCTATCGAATGGGTCTGTGTGCTTTCGATTTGCAGTTTTGCTGTGGCATTCAAATGGACATTGGAATGTCTATACATATACCTCTAAATGCATATGACGTCTGTTATGTGCCCTAAGCCTTAAGATGACTTTCTAGTGTTTGACACTGGGGTAGACTTGGGATAATAGGTATGTAGCTTAGATAGATGCAGAGAGACATGAGCTACTCTCAGTATGCTGTCTTAACATGAACTACTTTCTGCATGTTATCTCCACACATCTACATTGAAGGGTTACTGAAAAAAAACACAATGAGCTGTTCCATGTGCGCTAATTTTACACACCTTAAATTAAGGGTAGATGTAGAAAGCAAAGTATTACATGTTAAGCTGCTCTCGTTATCAGTAGATGCTATTCTCAAACATCTTCATTTAAGCAAACGCCATGAGCTGCTCCCTACGTGTTATGTCCATGGATACATCTACACTTAAGGGGAGGTAGAACACAACATGAGCTGTTCATGGTATGCTACGTCCATACATCTACACTTACGGGGAGGTAGAAACACAACATGAGCTGTTTACGGTATGCTACGTCCATACATCTTCACTTAAGGGAAGGTAGAAACACAACATGAGCTGTTTACGGTATGCTACGTCCATACATCTACACTTAAGGGGAGGTAGAAATGCAACATGAGCTGTTCACGGTATGCTACGCCCATACATCTACACTTAAGGGGAGGTAGAGAAACAACATGCGCTACTCTCTGTATGCTTTCCATATTCATACATCTGCAGTTAGGAGATTTATAAATCACCATCAGCTGCTCAATGTATCTTAATACATATGTGGTTAGGAGGGCATATAGAACACCAACAGCAGCTCAAAGTATGGTATCGTCGTACATAGATCTGCAGTTGCAGACAAGCAATGTTAGAAGAGCGACCACCGGCTATCTATCAAACCGATATGATCTACTGGACTCGTACCCCCTGGGGATAACAGTAACATTACCAGGTGCATTAAGCAGGACAAATCCTACAAAGCCTGACCATCCTTCATAAATGGCCCCCACAGGGGGCTATCTAGCAACCTTTCTAAGTGTACCTGTCATATGTATCTTTTACCAACCTCACTATCCTACCATTTATGATATGAAGAGTGGGCATTAGCTTTGCAGTAAAAATGAATAAAAGGAATACATAAATGATGCAGCATGAGGTTAAATATAAGATAGATTACGTGTACACACCCGATCGAGAATCGAGTAGCAGAGTAAGGCCTTCCAGCGGATTTATCGACACACTTTCCAAATGCCATAGTAGGATTTTGAGTTGCTGACTCCATGAAGGAAGTTTAGGCCACTGGCCTTTGTTGTCATTGGCGTCTATGTTCTATGTCATTGTCTATGTCCTATGTGATTGCTGCATGAGTTATAATATTATATACAGACAACAAATAGGCATTTATGCACAATTGGCCCTTAAAGGGTTAAGCCTGATCCTTAAGGGGTTAATGGTCAACGGCTGGAACTAATCCTCTTCGCACCTTTAACTGTTTGTATAATGACAGCTATGACCTGTGAACATGTTACCCTAGGCCAAGAAAAATAAAAGTTGTGTTTCCAGTAACATAGCTCAAAGTGCTAGGGGCGGTAGGTCAGATTTTTTTTTTTTTTAAATTTTTTTTTACATTTATATAGGAAATGTTAATATCAATGGATGTATCAAATTCTTTGATTTCATTGTAAAATAATGATGAGAAAATGACAAAGATTGAACGCGTGCAATGCATAATGGCCCAGGTCTTCCACTACTTACCGTAGGGGACTGTCAATATAGTGACAGTGTGTCCAAGTTGTCAATGGTTAAGGCTATGGAGAATGCATCCATTATCGCTCGCATTTATCATTGGCGAATAACTCCTCTCCTGGCCAGTTAAGCATTGCACAATATCAGCAAGTCTTGAATAAGGATCCAGCGATTAACCATAAAAAGGCATGAAACACTGTAATTCTCCTCCATTTTGTTATAATCAAGCAGTTTCGATGGCACCGTGAGTCGATCGTCTCACTGTCCGCCATTTTGGATTTTGATGTTCTGTGCGCATGCGCGACCCCTCCTTGCTGGAAGTAGCATTTTCGACGGAGAAATGATATATTCTATCAATTTAACTTGAAATTAATGGCTTTTTGAATATAATCCATGCATGTTTGGCAATATCAATCAAATTGAATGGAATATACCCTATCTATTTACTGCTATACGGAAAATAAAATCTGACGACCGGTCACTCTGCATCAAGTTTCCAGATCGGAAGTGAGGCGGTGGACATAACAAAGAAATGGTGGTCCGATTTACACACTCCTATATAAACGGTCTTACCATCTTACCTGCTGAAAAAAAGTGTCTTAATTGCTCAATTCCCATAGGAATCAATGTGTTATTTTTATCCCCTGTCTACTGCCGAAATTAACCCCGCAATGCAATCCTATGGAGCCTCATTTTCGTGAGAAAGCAGGTCAAATGTCAGGTTTTTTCTTCAGCTTTTTTCATAGCTAAAGAAATTTTTTCCAGGAATTGTGCATGTGCAATGAAAGACTAGATCCTAAAGAACATGTTTCCATGATTTTTTGTTTAATTATCCCCCAATTTCAATGAGAAATTCCCATCTAAAGTTCCAATTCATGATCTTCAGTTTTTAGCTCCAAAGGCACTGCCAATAGCCCAGGTAGACCTGGGCCAACTATGAGAGAGAGGAAGAACACGAAAAGGATACAGGAAAAATCCTCAAAAAGTAATGAAAATTTCTTTAAAATATGAAAAAAATGAGACAAATTCTTCAAAATCACAAAAAAAGAAGTTTTTTTTGCCCCTGTTTTGCTAGGGTCGGTCGGGTTACTGGAAACACACCTTTTTTTTTATTTGGCCCTACCCATAGTATGTATCAACCAAGTTGGCTATCTTCTGTGACAGAACTTTAAACTCAGAATTAACATTGAAGTTGAATAAATATTTGTTTTAGAATTAATATATCATGTGTCCAAATAAGATTCAATATTGGGAAAAAAAACAAAACCTTAAAAATTCATGTTCACTCTCACAAGTTGCAATGATTATCTGCCAACTATGTGAACACTGACTATAAGTGTCTGTCAGGTCTGCACTGTGCATGCCCAACTCATGTTAAATACCTCTTTATGGGCCAAACTTGTAAGACTACATGAGACACACACTCAGCATTTCACTATATTCTAATGTGCCTGTGATAGCCAAACTGCACACCGTCTGCAAATATAGTTACCGCCTGTGCAAGTGTGTAATTTTTCTCTATGTTCAAGCTTCAAATTACAGGTCAATATCACATCTTAAGTTATCGCAGAACTTTACTGACACTCTGGACTAAATCCCTAGTTAGATAATTTTCACGATGAGACAGTCTGACCCCCTGGACAAAGCACATCTTATGAAAAGTTAAAACATGCAGCAGACGGCAACACCCACCCCAAAAGTTACAACATGCAGCAAACAGCAACACCCAACCCAAAAGTCACCACATGCAGCAGACGACAACATCCAGCCCAAAAATCACCACATGCAGCAGACATCAACACCCAGCCTAAAAGTCACCACATGCAGCAGACATCAACACCCAGCCCAAAAATCACCACATGCAGCAGACATCAACACCCAGCCCAAAAGTCACCACATGCAGCAAACAGCAACACCCAACCCAAAAGTCACCACATGCAGCAGACGACAACATCCAGCCCAAAAATCACCACATGCAGCAGACATCAACACCCAGCCCAAAAATCACCACATGCAGCAGACATCAACACCTAGCCCAAAAGTCACCACATGCAGCAGACATCAACACCCAGCCCAAAAATCACCACATGCACCAAATGTAGCATGACAACCCCCAGGACAGACAACAACACTCAGAGCAGATGACAATACGCTGCTCCTAGATACAACTCTGGGTGATTAATCATTGGTTGTCAAAACTTTCCCTTAACAGCTCATTTGTTGGCCCATTATCCAGTAAAAGTACAGTTGAGTTCCGACCCGGATGTCCGGAAGGGGCAAATACAGAACAGGGAAGTGGGGGTAATCGGATTCAGCGTGCGGGCAGCTAGTATTTGCAAGCAATGGGCTTCTGTAGCGGTAGGAGAGTGTCTGGATGCTGGGGACAGAGTGGAAGCGACCAGGAATAGAATGAGGAAAGGTCAACAGGAGATTATCTAACCCTCTACATAAGGCATTGTCGTCCTTAATGCATACAGTGGCATTGTATTACTTAACCACCATAATAGAGAGGTTTACCAGAAATACATGAGTTCCTACCCTTCTAGTTTTACTCTGAAATATGATGTTGGCTGTAATAATGTCCCTTTAAATCATTTCAGCTGGAAATACAGCATAATAGGATTTAGGTAAAGTACTTAGTGATAAGTAAGCCGATAGCACATGTTGGTACTCATCTCAACAGCGCCTTCCCCACCCAACCCCCAACTAACATCATTCTTGATTATGAGTTGACTGCCCATTCTTTGTATATTATGTTTTTCTTCCTACACTGATCCAGAAATGCCACTTCCTGTTTGACAAAAAAAATGTTCGGATATCCTGAGATCTCAGTATCCTTCCCGTTGAGGATAAGAAAATCAAAACTTTTTCTAACAAAAACACATATGTAAAGTAGCATCAATAGCAGTTGAGATGAGGGGGCTGTGGGAGGTGCATCATCCCTCATGGGTTGGACCTATCGATCATAATGAAAATTACCAAATTTACACAGTTACACAGTTGGCTGCTCCTCTCTTGCTGGGGTATCTCCGGTGGTTCCCTGTTGATTCCAACCCCCGAAATATTGCTAACTCGTTCCCTATTCCCTTCCAGATTCCCAATTTCCCACACTGTTGTCCCCACCTCGCCATGGTTCTTCACCTCACATCACCCCCTCAACTCACATCCTATTACACCCCCAGAGCCCCCCCCCCCTCCATTCCCATTCCTACACAGTACACGAACGCCGTGTCAAGCATGACAACTCCTATGTTAAAGTGGACACATGTCTGTCACGTTCCTCCCCTCTTCAGGTGCCAACACCCTGGTACACTACCCACCCGTCCTCCAGTGTGGTAAATAGACACCTTCAGCCTGGGCCTCCACTGCATACGTACTGCCGACTGCATGATATTGTTGAATCTTCTACTTAGCCCATAGGCTGGAAGTTGACTACAGTGAGCTGGGGACATAAAAGTGCCTTAGAAACATTGGAGAGCCAGGCAGTTTAAATCTCTTTCTGTGGCCTGCCCCAGCGGTCCTTTATCATATACTACTCACACTTTACATTGATCTTGACATAAGGCTTGGCTCCCTGTCCTGGCTCACAAGTAGGTCAATGTCACAACCAGGCCGAATTTTCAGTGTGAACCTAATGGGAGTTCTTCTATTCTGCTGGCATCTGCAAATGTAATCTGAAAATACCCAACATTGGAATTTTTCCCTCATGATCAGAACAATCACAATCAATTGCTGTCAGATACCACTGCCAAACTTATCAAATCAAATATCTATAGCCCATGTGGCTTTATGACAGGGTGGCGAGATTATCAGCCACCATTCAAAATGGTGAACCCACTGGGTAGGGGTGTAGACTGCTTATAGGGGGGTATCACCAAAAGGAAAAGTCCCTGTTTAGTTAATCTGTAAGGGAGCAGGACTAGGAGCAACAAGAGACTACGGATATAGCTTGTTTATCTATCCAGTGGGGGTATTAACAACAAGAGACCCATAATTAATTTTGTTCAGCCGTAAGACTGTGTTTTGGGGCTATCAACAACAAGAGAACCATAACTTGTTCAGCTGTAAGACTGTATTTTAGAGATACTAGTATAAGCAATAGAGGCCCATACCTTGTTCTACTGTAGGCCTAGGGCTGTATTTTAGAGCCATCAGCAACAGGAGACCCATACCTTGTTCAGCTATAAGACTATTTTAGGGTATCATGAACAAAAGGCCCATACCTTGGTCAGCTGTACGACTGTTTTTAGAGCTATCAGCAACGAGGGGAAAACTCTCTAAATTCTAAGATTTTGAAGAGCTAAGATATCTAAGAAGGCACAGCACAGCTGTGATGTCAGTTGGTGCTGATGGTTTAAATCTAAGATTATGTTTTATTCCAAAAAAAAAAATGAAAACAAGGTTTTTATTAGAATCTATGTATTGTTCATAGTGAATGGACAATGATTAAGATCATTTTAAAGTGGTAACAGTTATGATGTGAGTAATAGTTGAGATTTATGTAGGAAGTTATTATATAGCTAGGTGTATTTGTTTTTGTTTTTTTCAAAGGAGACTTTTTGTTTGACTAATTTATTATTACTAAATTGTAAATGGCACCAATAGAATCCCCAGGGTCTAATTAGGGGGGATAGGTATGGTTAAATACCTCCTAGACCTGTCTTTTCTGCCCATTTCTAGGCAAAGAATGTTTTTGATTACTGTTGCTAAGCAACATGGGCATCAGACAGAAACCTCAATGTCACCTATAGAATACCAGGGTCTACATGGGGGGGGGGGGGTAGGTATGGTCAAATACCACTAAGACCTGTCCTTTCTGCCCATTGTTAAGCATACCTCTTAGGATAATTCATATTAAACAAGTTAGGTTTAATATTAGACTTGTTAACCCACAGCTTATCGAGAATTAAAGGCTGAGGGTTCTAAAGCCTTGGTCAAGTCTAAATGGGACAAAACCTGGCTCTGTCTACATTGATGAACAATGGTCAGTTGGCTCTGGCCAACTGACAACAAGGAGCCCATAACTTATTCAGCTGTAAGACCGTGTTTTAGAGCTATCAGCAACAGAAAGCCCATACCTTGTTCAGCTGTAAAGACTGTATTTACCGCTATCAGCAACAGGGAGCCCACAAGACTATTAGGGACATTAAGAACAAGAGGCCTTAGGTTGTCGTGTTGCCAGACTTGACCACAGACCACTGACCAGACTGCTGACGGCCTGACAGAAGGCTGGGAGGGCAAACACGTGACGCTACTTAGTCCACAAGGTCAATCTCCAAACACACTCTTCTTATCTGTAGCATTTTACAGGCCCTTATGGCAAGAATGAGGCAATACATGCCGGTAGAAAGACCCTATTCCAAAGTCTATCGAGACTAGTCAATGCCTCTGCTTGGTGATTGTACTGTGGAGTCACGTGACCAGCATGCTCATCAATGTCGAGGGGACATCTGGCAACAGATGGGAGAATTACCGTGCCCCTGCAATCCAGTATGTGCAGGGGATAGGCCTTAAGCCCATTGGGTAGAGCAACATAGTGGTAGTGCATTATGAGACCGGCAAGCTCTAGCATGCATCTATGGACCCATCAGTACTGGATTTATGTATCATGCCAACCCTAGGGGCTCAATACATGTATAGGCTTATATGACACCAATGTAGTAGTCCCTGTCAGTTCTACACTGCATTTTTACATATTCCGACTTCAAGTCTACTGGGATCAAGGACAACCTCAAACTTAAAGGGTTAAGTTACAGACCTGAAATGAGGCAATTGCATTTAGAATGTGTTTGTAGCTAGAACTAATGAAAAGAGACATGACTACACATGAGTAAGAATGTTCTAGATCTCCATTTCCAAGAGTTAACTGTTTAGAATGATAAGATGGCTTTGGCATGGGCGGTTGACCTCTAATGTAGATAGGGCACAGTATAAATTCTGCGATGACTATGCAGGGTTAGTTTCCAGCCAATTATTGCTCTCAATGGAAGAACCATGGGAGTCGGATTATGTACGTCTTAGAACAGAGTTTACACACAAGAACCTGAGATCACACTTTCTTGTCGACAGGGCAACGACCGCTGGGTGGGGGTGGGAGGCACCTATGACACAAGGCTGTCAGGACATCTAATGATGTGCGTAAGGGCAAAGTGGTGATCCCTAAGTAAGATAAGTTATGATCGTATAAAAGCCTCAGTAGAGAGCTACAAGATACTCCTATACAGCCCTCATCCATCTAAAATGTCAGCGTCTGCTGGCTGGAGGACGCTGAGTGTAGGGAGGTTAGGTATCATCTTATCTACACGTGGAAATGCCACAGGGAGGGAAGCTGTGCGAGATATCAAGATGCGAGATATCAAGATAAGTAATCTCTAAACTCCATGCCTGCTTCTTACAGACGTATACTCAGCTCTTGGTGTAGTGTTATGTGATCTGGCTTTGGATCGGGTGCCAGCAAAGTGATAAGAACTGATAAAAGTAGAAGTTTCGCTGCATTGATGTGGTTCAGGGCGCTTCTGTTATGTTACTTTGTCTCTATCAGTGGACACATGGCTACTCTGTGCATAACACATTGATATACAAAATGTAGGGATCCATCATTGAATCAGGTATCTATATTGTACTGAGATAGAGATCATCTCCCTTGCCTTATCTAAGGTGATAAATGCTTGACTGGGTAAGACATTGCTTCACTGCACCATTTGATATCAGATATACAACCCGCATCTATTATACACCTATTGACACTGACACGGGTATTCCATCAATATTTAACCATACATACTATTACTGCCAGTTTTCACTACAAACAGTAAACGTATGAATTCTACATTCGTGACTTCACCAGGATCTGACAAAAATAAAAGAATACATGTATGTAGAACCACACTACTCTATTATTCTAACCAGAGAGTTAACTTTGGTTACCTTTCTCTTTCCTCTAGCCTACATACTTCCGTTCAACCTCATTGTGGTTAAGCACTAAATACACATACAGATGAAATAATACGGATGTATAGCTCTATTCAACTATCTGACCTAGAGCACTTGATGTACAGTCACATTCTATATATATATATATATATATATATATATATATATATATATATATATATATATATATATATATGTGTGTGTGTGTGTGTGTGTGTGTGTGTGTGTGTGTGTGTGTGTGTGTGCGCGCGTGTGTGTGTGTGTGTGTGAGTGAGTGAGTGAGTGCGAGCAGCAGTGGTATCAGAGGAATGACTGTCAGCTACTGTGCCCGGGTCATGGACAATATGCCATGGCCACACTGTTATCAATATACCACGGCCATCCTATTACAGGCCGTAATTATCTTAGCATATAAATAAAACATGGTCCTGACTCTATTTTATATATCAACTATGGGAATATACATTCTACGTCGTATACAACACGGTCCCTGTACATGGCCAAAGGGGAAAATACGCACTGGTAACACATACCCATAAAAGCAATTTACTAAATCAAAAATGGTTGGATTCCGCTATGTCCAATTTCTTCATCTATAAAAGGTTGATCCAGATATAAGATAAGATATGGGAATGTATATACCTGCTACCCCTTCTCTAGCTGTACCAAGACCTGAGATGTTGCACCTGGGTGATGTCACTACCAAACCACAGACAATCTATCAGCCAATGGCCTCGTAACAACCCATTAGGCAATGATAAAAAGTGGACCAACCAAGATGAATACAACTTCCCTCACTCTCCCTCCCCTATAACCCCAGTTCTAATAAGAATCTCTGTATCCCTAACCCTTTAAGGACTGGTTGTACATTAATGCATCATGCCCATTGGTCGTCATGATGCATCAATGCAGCCCTGGCGAGTTACTCGCCAGGGCTACAGTCGTGCATCATGATGACCCTACGGGATTGCTTATAACCCCGGAGGATCGGCATGATGCTCCAAAGCAGACTCGCAATCACTTCATAAGTGTATCATGCCAAACAATGGTTATGATGCTCTCCTGCATCAGCGACCCTTAAAGGACTAATATGCCTATAGGCTACATGTGGACTCTTCCTCCCAGGATGAGTAGGGTTTCCCATCACTGACTGCAGTCATAAAGCAATCTGTACCCCTGCCATTGTCACGAGCAGGTCTCTTCCTCTTCCTGTCCTATGGGTCGGGAGCAGCTCGGCGCTAACACGTTCCCGAGATGGGGAAATAACAAGACTTGGACGCCGCATTATATGTCCGAGCCAACGATTTCGGCTCTGCCTAATCCAATTGTACGTGATACCCCGACAAGCAATATGCAGCGGCATGAGGCCTACTGGTTTCTGCCCTTATGCAGTTATGGCAATGTGTTCTGTTTTTTTTTTTTTGTTTTATAAATTTGGGTCTTTCATATAAGAATACCCATTTGGGCTTACCGTAATATCTCGCGTAGAAGGCGCAGCCCGCGTAGAAGGCGCACCCACAACTCAGAGAAGGCTGGTTCGCGTAGAAGGCGCACCAATCTCCTGTGAATTGGAATTCCGAAAAACCCCTCGTATAAGGCGCACCCCAAACTCAAGGGGACTGGTCCGCGTACAAGGCGCACCTTGTGCATGGCAGGAGTCTCCTTGTAGCTGGGGATAACCTTAGTTAGAGTTGAGAATGGTTTGGGTATGATGCTGACCATATATCCTTTTTGAATGCCACAAATGAGGTGTAACCAGAAGTAGAACTTATCTCTAGCATTTTAGCATTAGTTCTTTTGGGTTCTTTTCCTATATTCATATATTCTATCAATGTTGAAGCATGTGAGGGAATGAATTTAAATCACAACATAATCTAAACATAGTTTGAACATCTGTTCTTATGTCAAACATATAGCAAGTGTATATGAATGGTAGAGTGGCTCCATCTGGTAGATCGACCACCTCGTACACCACGGTCGTTTAGTTCTATCTATATACATGTATTCTAAGTACAACAATATCCACATGAAAGCTTATCTATGTTGGATGTATGAAATATTCCATACAGATAGACATTGACAGTACATCTCTTGATTGCATTGTCTAATCTGTACAGAAACTCTGGATGGAATAATACTACAATAAAATATTCAAATATGCTTCAAAAGACTACCAGCAGTGAGATTTGATAGCTATCCAATGTCCTGTCTGCACAGGAACGGTCGGGCCATCATTGTCTCACTCTTCTATATCAGTATGATATTCCATGTAAAATACATCCCCCTAGAAGGCTTCCATTTCTTATGTTTCATATACATACCAACACACAAGACTTACGTTTTTTTGGATATTGGATTAATGTCTCACATAACAAAGCCATTTAGAGGCTTATGTTCTGAGTTTCAGTGTGCTATTTCAAATCAAAATTCCTCTGCACCGATTCCTTGACAAATGGACGAGGATTTTATTACCTGCTTCACCTATGACTTGTTGACTGTCACTGTAATAATCTTTCGAGTTTTTTTCCTTATCACCTCCAGCTTCTTTTGTCAGTGACAAAAGGTCTCTCACGTCACCTTCCCTGATACTTGACGTCTTTTGTTCTCTACTCAGATATTTTTCAGAATGTCAACCTGGCTGCACGGCTCCCATAATAGTCCACGTATAATCATCTCTAACAGCTAACAGCATCTAAAATAGCCATTTATTTACAGATGATTAATATGGAAAATGAGCCTCTGTGGATAAAAGGCATGAGGAATCCAACTGTTTTGCACATCGGAGATGACATTTTGACAATTATTTGGTCAGCTTCCCACACACAGGAACGTGTGCCACTTAAGCATCGCGCTAACGGGATTTTTGGTGTAAAATGAATTGAAAAACGCCATTTCTTTAAACCTGCTTCCAACATGAAACACCTGATGGAAACACTTCATTAATGTTCACAATGGTAGAAATGGTATTGATTCTGAATGGTATTGAACGTGGGTTATAAGAACTCAAGAGTTATGAAATGGAAATTACAACGGTTGACCTTTTCGTCGATGGACATTTTTGATTTCACCATAAGGAATTCAGGACATTCCCTTACAGTAGACCCTACCGCATAATGCCTTTAATGCGGACAAATGCCACACTATGAGGCGAATCTGGGATCAAAGTTTGGTCATTTAAATATTTTATAGTTTAAAAATGTCACGTATGTTGCCAAACCCTAAACTTTGGCGAATCTTAAATGAAGGAGCTGAGTCCATTCTCCTTGGGAAGCTGCGCCTCACAAATACTTTTCTTTTAAACTAATTGTTTCAGATCTAAATTCCGTTAGAACCTTTTTTGATTGAGGACCTTGAAATATTCAAATTGAAGAAACCTCGTATTTACACAGGAGGATCAGATCTCTAAACAGATAAAGACATTTCACTTAGACGTCCTTGTTCTCTAGAAATTATCGGGTAAGTCTATAAATTCCAAATTTCCCCTCGGCACCTATCTGTGTCCCCTAAGAATGCGCGCTTGTGGGGCAATCAGAAGCCACTCCATGGCAAATGTAGCTGATTCCACCTAATAGGGGGCAAAGCCGAACTGGGCCTTGGTAGCTCACCTCTCAATTCCTTACAAAATCCCCCACTTTCACCTCTAGCATCCCCCGGAGAACTACAGAAGAGGTACCTGGAGGATAGCAGGAGCAGCTCACTTAAAGACCCTGAGCAGCTCCTCCTCGCCACCAGAACAACACATTCACAGCCCCTGAGCAGCTCCAACCTCGCCACCAGAGCAACACTCTCACAGTTCCTGAGCAGCTCCAACCTCACCACCAGAGCAACTCTCACAGTCCCTGATCAGCTTCCACCTCGCCACCAGAGCAACACTCTCACAGCCCCTGAGCAACTCCAACCTCGCCACCAGAGCAACACTCTTACAGTCCCTGAGCAGCTTCAACCTCCCCACCAGAAAAACACATTAACAGCCCCTGAGCAGCCCCCGCCTTGCCACCAGAGCAAGATTTTCACAGCCCCTGAGCAGCTTCCAACTTCCCACCAGTGCAACACATCCCCAGCCCCTAAGCAGCTCCAACCTCGCCTCCAGAGTAACACTCTCACAATCCCTGAGCAGCTCCAACCTCGCCAGCAGAGCAACACATTCACAGCCCCTGAGCAGCCCCGCCTTGCCACCAGAGCAAGACTCTCACAGCCCCTGAGCAGCTTCCACCTTCCCACCAGTGCAACACATCCCCAGCCCCTGAGCAGCTCTAACCTCGCCACCAGAGCAAGATTCTCACAGTCCCTGAGCAGCTCCAGCCTCACCATCAGAGCAACACTCTTATAGTCCCTGAGCAGCTCCAACCTCGCCACCAGAGCAACACATTCACAGCCCCTGAGCAGCCCCCGCCTTGCCACCAGAGCAAGATTCTCACAGCCCCTGAGCAGCTTCCACCTCCCCACCAGTAGAACACATTCCCAGCCTCTTCACAGTCCCCACCTTGGCACTGGAACAAAACATCCACAGTCTATGAGCCACTCATGCTTATTTCTCAGGTACAAAGCACTTCAATCCTCTGAGCAGCTCCCAGCTCCCCTACAGGAGTCACACTCACAGTCGCTGACCCAATCCCTCCTACCTTACAGGGGCAACCCCTGAGCCCTCCCCAGAGAATGGTATTCACGGCCCCTGGGTCACTCTCGTCTAGCCTACAGCAAGAAAAATCAAAGCTCCTGACCTGCCCCCATCTCCGCTACAGGATCCTACAGGGGAATCCCAAGCTGCACCACATAGTTTCAAACATTTATACTTGGCATTTCAGTCTTATGATTCACTGGAGACGTAGGCGGATATGGTGATATAATGTACATGTCGATCAATCAATGTAATGACCATACATTCTTTGGGTCCAAACCTCTATGGGATAAATGTAATGCCAATTACCCGTTATTATATGAGTGAACGTACAAGAACCTAAATGACACTCAACATCATTTACCCTTCGGTACTCAAATGATCGATTATTGGGCATGGCGACCAATGGTGGTGTAGATAAATGATTATCAACAGGACTAACTGACAGTATACATATTGTTGGAATATAGAGTCGACATCTGTTACAACATTGCTATAAACCATGAGTCTTTTTCTTATCTGCTATAAGAAGCCAAACATTTTGGACGAGTTCGCGTTAAGTTTGACATGTGGATTATATCCTACAGTTTGTTGTGTATAAGTTAGTGGTCTTCTTCTGAAAGCGGCATCTATTTCAAGGTTCACTACATTTTCAAAAATAAAATTTCATCAACCATCTAGATTTATGATTTAGGGGATAATCATGCACCTCTAGACAGGCATACCTAGACTGAAAATTGTAAAATCATCCTAATTTCTCAACGTTCTATTACATATACATCAATCATTCAATACAGACCCCAAGTAAAAGAAGAAGAAAAAAAAAGGAATCGGGATGGAAAAACTGCATCTTTGCATCACATTTTACATAACGATGGAGAGTCGGAAAAAGTCCTACTGCAAACGCTCACACTTTTTAGGGATCACTTTACGTATACTTAGCTGTATGGATGTTTGAGATGCAGGATGCTATCTTTTTGTACCATAGGGACAGAGTATCTGCACAATGCCAACTCACCTGCAAAAGATAAGATACAGAAAGATAAGCGAATGAAAACTTAAAAACTCTGCTGATTATTTAACGGATAGTCTAGGGTAGGGGAAACAAAGAATATATAGGTTTCAAGTTCCCTATGAATAGAAAGCTTAAAGAATTGAAGAAAGTAAAATTGAATTGAAGAAAGTAAAATGGCCAGGTCGCTTCACACCTGAGGTAACAAATGAGATGTTTTCAAAGGCAGTCATTGTGACCAATTCTATTTCATGAGAAAGAAATAACACCTCCGGTGATATTGTAACAGAAGGCCGAGACCATATGGAAACTTTATCCAAATAGCATCAACTGAGAAAACGAGATTCAATTTTAATGTAACTACAGGTCTGCTCCAAGCGACTAGGTAAATGTGTTTGATGATACTCATTCCAGCCTTTCCCCTCTAATCATGACTTAAAGTTACAATGACTAGTCGTGTGAACGGGGCCCCAGTCTAAAACAGAGTACATTAAAACTACTGGAGTTCCTTAGTAGGATGCAATGAATTCCCAAGTCAGGAGGCAGGGAGTGTGCAGTCTATACGAAAAGTTTTCCCCCCACAGGCCATTCGGGCCTGCAGATCTTATTGTTCTGCAGGCCCGGACTGATTTTGGCAGGACCGGATTCCTCAAGAGCCCAAGGTCCCAAGATTACAGCCGGACATTCAGTCTCGTGGTCTGGTGATTTCTGCAGGACCGGCAGCGATTTTGACAGAAATGGCCTCGGTCCCGCGAGTTTTCGGATTGACTGAGTGTGAGAATGGGGCGAAGAGGGCAACTGCGGTGTTCATCAGGCCACTGTCTTGTACTGATTACACGAGATTGGCTGCCGCCTGGAGGCCTTTCAACTCCACCCACAGCATGAATTACATTGGTCCCACAGACCCTTCAACTCCAGATCGATGGTACGATAGGCCCGTAGGATGATCGATTTAGCCTGTTTAACCACACGTGCCTTGTCTCCTTTGGTAATAATGGAGGCAATGAGGATAGAGATGGTGAGAGCGGAGAAGGGAGGGTTGAGAGAGTTGTGACGGGGAATGGATGAGATTGAGGCGCAGGACATATAGAGAATTTTCCTGATATATATGGTACGATAGTGGGTTAATAGTTGTCTTTCTAACCTGCACGGGATGCAACTATTCAACTGTTAGATATTGATTTAAGGGAACATGTATTAAATGATACCTTTGTGGCACACAACAGAAACTTGAGAAATGCATATATAGGGACCTAGGCCTTTTTACTGTGTTTACAGTGATAGCTTATCATACATTGACATTGACAAAGAAACTCAGACCTCTATACATGAGATCAAATTATCAACACCAGACTTTGGTTTATTATTTGGACTTTATAATATATTTAAAGGACATTATTGTATAACTGTATAACTGATTAAAGTCTTCATAAATTAACTGCACACATTGATACTTCCTCTGAGATGACAAGTTTATATCTGAGTTCAGCGTCTATCGGTGTATCGTAACCACATGAAACACTTATGAGCATCCAGTAAATTCAGATTTTAATGACAGGGAGCTGGACAGTTTAGACAGTATATTGATTATTGAGTCGATAATGTGATACATTGTATGTGGAACTTCAAAAATAAGCGCATTTATAAGCTAGTGGGTTCCAACAGTATGAAATTGCTTCTTACACTCCTCATATTGATTTTGCATGTTAAAACGAAATTGCACATTTTATAGACGTAGGGACTAGCAACTGGCCTACAGTAACTTTATAGGCGAGGTATGCCTTTATGATATTAGTGAGGTTAAGATATGAACCGGAACGGCTACGTGTACGTATAACGTCATAGGTCACGCGGGGGGGGGGGGTAGCAGTACACAACTGTAGACTAGATGTTTTGGACGAATAGGGGGTGTTCTACACGTACAGGAAGGGGGGATAAATATAATAAAGATAACAAATGTAAGCAAATGATAATGGACAAATGGGTTATGAGGTATGTGAGTACCTACTGCAGCCATGGATTGCATATGGGTTAATTATATCTGTGTGTAATTACAAGTTGTTCATACCACACACCATGCTCAGCTCAGAGCAGGCACCTGAAGTGTTGATAGGGCCATAGAAGACTAAATCTTAATCACTGTACTTGTACCTGTACTGGTACCTGTGCTTGTAGCCCTTGCTGTACCCTTACAGGTACACGTTCCTGAATCTTAACCTCTCTATTAGTATCAAACTGCTCACGTCCAGGTCTCAGAGTGCCCTTTTAGATACTCTCAAAGGTAAATGTGCTTTATATGGGGTTGGCTTATACAGGAGCTAATGCAGTACACGTTTGCTGATCACTGAATAATAAGGCCTTTGATGGATCTCAACTGGGATTCGAACCCAGGACCTACTGACCATGTATGTATCAATGCATGTACAATGGATTACCACTGAGCTACGGAGACCTGACTGAAAATATTCATCAGTTACTGCAGCGTTAGGGGACAGTCCAATCTCACTGGACCTTCATTTATTACAGTTGCCTTATTTATTTAGTGACAAAAATACTTAACTCTGAATATTTTTTCAAGCTTTAGGGTTTTGATTCAGGTCTCAACTTTCCTGTCTGCCTGCCTTTCTGGCTGCCTTAATTCCCCTTTTTAATCATTTTTTGAACGCAACAATGTTAAGCCAAATAAGTGGAGCAATATGCCTTCACGGGCAGATACCGGTACTACAAACTGATAGTTGATGAGTAAGATGTGTACCCAGCACAATGCATGAATTTGAATCTGAAATGAATCAAAGGCGCCAATATGATCACTTATTCTCTTATCCATTGGCACTTGACCGCCATGCACACAGATGCTATATATCCTCTAGAGAACCACCTTAGTCCTCCATGCTATGCTAATAACACTTATCCCTATTCCCTCCAAGCTCGATTAAGTGGTGCCTCCTGCGTTAGTTACCCACCTTACCCTCTTTGTCAGCCATCAAGCCCACTGCCTTCATCTATATTTGCAAGTCATTCCTATTTACTTAACCTGACCTGGCAAACTTGGGCAAGTGTCCTTCCCATTAGTGTGTACTGCGTGTTACCTAATACATGTAACTCCCTGTATTATATTAATGCCTCTAATAGAGGTACCGGAGTTCTAGATTGGGCATGTGTTGATGTAAGGTTCCTTGGGAAGGTTAGAGTAATGAAGCCAAAAAAGAAGCCACTTGTACGGTAACACTAATGGTCTAACTATTTCTTTACTCATAGGTATCATTGTGCAGTTGCTATATTCTGCAATTCAGTTCTTTAGTAGGTAATAGGAATACTACAGGAGTAGTATGCAGATATTTTTTAAAGGTTATCCCATTGTTCATTTTCAGCTTACAAACTCTTATCAGAATGTGTTAGATCGAGGATCGTCCTTAAGTGATCGTCAGGCTTTATATGACAAAATAGCCATTGGGGCTTTCTTGTGACTTAAAGTCAGACCGTGGCCCCTAACATACCAGCAGAGACTCCTAGAATGGGTAATTTTGCTAGGTGTCTTGTCTTGTAATGATCATATCCATCTGAACTAGTTCTATAAAATTCTGCTTTGTCAGGTTGTTCTGGCATCTGGCGGAAAGCAGGGCAAAGACAAGGGTCACCCAAATAAAGTGAGTGACACAGGAGGGAGGTCAGAGACCCAGGAGGTCATAGCATCAGGTACCTTTTGTCCTATGGTAACTGCAGCAGCTTGGTCTTCCTATTGGCTTGGCCTGGCCGCCTTCCGCGCCCTGTGACCTGCTCATATCCGTCTGTGTGCACAGAATCCACTGACTAAGAACTGACTTTGGATATGGGTGTAGACCTAGAGGGGGCGGGGTTTCTCACTATTCTGGATAGACTCTTTATTCCCCTTGCACTTGCTGGACCTGCATGACCATATTTCCAGGACACATTCTTCTGGCCGTACTAGGTCCTATCATACTTCTTACATCTTGATATTTAATATGGTTGCAGGCTGAAATACATAAAGGCTCACGGTCTGCAGCATAGGGCATCAAAGTTCCTTTGAGTGGCACATTGCTACCCTCTACTGGGTCAGCTTCGTACCTTTGTGTATATGGGATGCCTCAGGTAATAGATTTTGGTAAACTTTGTTCTATATATAGGTTGTCAGTAAGATGTGTACTGAAAAGCAGGAGTTGCCCTAGTCCATACATGGCGTTCACTGAGTTTCTAAAATGGACATGTCGCTCTGTCTATAAACAGAAATGTCGGTAAAAGTTTTTTAAATGAAATTCATAACCTCGTTATTCAAAATTTGATAGCCTTTTTATCATCCTTGTATTACAGGCAGCACCTTATACCTCCACCTAAATATCTTTGTATACATATCAGGAATGTGATTTGAAAATCGCCCAAATGTAGGAAGATATTTTAAGTCCCAATATATGGTATTTAATGCCACAAAATAGACTTGGAAAACAATCTGTGCGAATATAATGGGGGGGGGGGGGTCGGGGGGGGCTTCTCCCAAATGGAGGAAAACCTCCAATTGGAGGAGAAATCACATCCCTGCATATGTACATATTTGTTCATACCCTGTAATTACATCGGGCCATTGTGTTCCAAGATGGATTTGCTGATCAATGTTGGGATCAATGTTCAGATGTACCTGGTACAAAATCAAACAGGGACAAGTCTAATCCAGTCTGTTTCACCTGATGATCCAACAAGGAGTCAATGTTCTAGCTGTTCAATACTACCTCAATGAGATCAATCTAGCAGAAAAAAAGACGAGGCCTATTTACATTGAGGTGTTGGCCAGATAGTAAATATAGCAACTGCTACGTGTAGTCCTCATTTGGTGTTTAAGTGCCTAGGATTCACCTGCATATTGATGGACACAATA
The DNA here is from genome assembly GCA_949317995.1 of Acholoe squamosa. Classification (NCBI taxonomy): domain Eukaryota; kingdom Metazoa; phylum Annelida; class Polychaeta; order Phyllodocida; family Polynoidae; genus Acholoe; species Acholoe squamosa. Next base: position 62,879,375 of record OX439038.1, on the reverse strand, counting down.
AAAAAAGCTGTTGAATCTACCAGGGATCCTCATAAAACTGAACAGTGAACCACCATAAGTGTATTGCAGTGAACCATGTAGTGTTTACAAGAAGCCCCAGGTGGCAATGCAGTGTAACACAAATGCACAAGAAATCTCTGAGAAAATAACGATGGATTTCTGCTAACCTTGGGACGAGGATTCCGCTGTTATTTTGATGACATTATTTTACAGTGTAGGCCTCTATGTACCAACCTGGCCCCACCACCCCTGCCCACTCACACCACACTCCAGCAGACTCATGATGTGTCACGCTCCAATAACTACTCAGGTACCACGCTTAGATGCGGAACCCACTGAACATTGCCACACCTGGAGGACTTTGGGTGTGTGTAAAGGGCGAGGGGGGACGTTGGGATGGAGGGGGTGCATGGTATTTCCCACAGGAAGTGTTCCCCCATGTACTGACATACTGAACAGGTATCTGGTCGAAATTCTAATACCCCTCCCCCTCAAGCAAACGACCTACTCCCTGAATCAGCGCACCCTTCCCCCATTTAATTCTTCAGTACCAATGGTATTAACGCTTGCAAGCAATTGTGTAGTACACTTTAGAATCTAGAAGATAACGACGGAATGGATAGGAACATCGTTGGAACAATAAACTGTGCTATAATTCTGTAGAGAAGCAGGGACAGGAAGAGTTAGGAGGTATGCAGCGAGACGGACAACTTAAAAGGAGCGATATAGAGAACAGGTCATGGGGAGGAGGGGGATTTGAGGTCAGGGGAGGGTAGATATGTAGATTAGAGTTTGTACAAGATTTGGGGAGGGGATGCTTCTTTGAATGACTGTCACTGCAGAAAATTGGGAAACATGTGGCATCTTAATATATGCAAAATTGGCATAAGAATACCATTTTGCAGAATACCAGCCAATTCATAAATGCTATCAATGAAAGGTGAAACGTCCTAGGAATCCTTGTTTGGCATGTCATTAAGGGTTCATACTCAAATTTCAATTTGAAATGTCCCGTGCTTCCCTTGCTATTCAAGCAAATACCCCGGTACCCTCTGCCAACAGCTCTCGCTTTAGTTGTTCCATACTTTAGATAAGTCTTTCGTGGTAAATAAATTCCCTGTGTTTCCTATGGGTCGTATCATATGTCTTTTCCCCCAATCATCTTGGCTTTTCTTTTCCTTTTCAATCCCCTGTTTTCCCTGGGTGTTAAGTGCGCGTTATATTACAAAGGCATTCATTGGCGGGGAAGCCAACAACTTAGAGATGGCGTATAGAGGTGTAGGAGGGTGAGTTTTGATGCGGGAGTGGTGTGTGGGGTTGGGTGCGTCTCGTGTGGCTGCCTCCCTTGTTTGTGTGCACATTCCCATGGCAATGGCCTCAAACACGTACCGGATGTAGCAGGGTTGTCCTGCCACATTCAGGGACGGAAACCCTAGCTAGGACCAGGGCCGTTATACTGACAGGGTTCTTGGACACAAAGTGCTGCCTGCTATGGTGGGCTTCACTTCACCTTCACAAGGCAAGATGCTGCAAATGGGCCATTCACTTCACCTGTCCCACTACCTTACTGCACAAGGTACTGCCATAAGGTGCCTCTCACCTCACATGTCCCATTACCTTACCACACAAGGTGCTGCCATAAGGTGCCATTCACTTCACCTATCCCACTACCTTACCACACAAGGTGCTGCCGTAAGGTGCCATTCACTTCACCTATCCCACTAGCTTACCACACAAGGTGCTGCCATAAGGTGCCTCTCACTTCACCTATCCCACTACCTTACCACACAAGGTGCTGCCATAAGGTGCCTCTCACTTCACCTATCCCACTACCTTACCACACAAGGTGCTGCCATAAGGTGCCATTCACTTCACCTGTCCCACTACCTTACCACACAAGGTGCTGCCATAAGGTGCCATTCACTTCACCTGTCCCACTACCTTACCACACAAGGTGCTGCCATAAGGTGCCATGCACTTCACCTGTCCCACTACCTTACCACACAAGGTGCTGCCGTAAGGTGCCATGCACTTCACCTGTCCCACTACCTTACCACACAAGGTGCTGCCGTAAGGTGCCATGCACTTCACCTATCCCACTACCTTACCACACAAGGTGCTGCCGTAAGGTGCCATTTACTTCACCTATCCCACTACCTTACCACACAAGGTGCTGCCATAAGGTGCCATGCACTTCACCTGTCCCACTACCTTACCACACAAGGTGCTGCCGTAAGGTGCCATGCACTTCACCTGTCCCACTACCTTACCACACAAGGTGCTGCCGTAAGGTGCCATGCACTTCACCTGTCCCACTACCTTACCACACAAGGTGCTGCCATAAGGTGCCATGCACTTCACCTGTCCCACTACCTTACCACACAAGGTGCTGCCATAAGGTGCCATGCACTTCACCTGTCCCACTACCTTACCACACAAGGTGCTGCCGTAAGGTGCCATGCACTTCACCTGTCCCACTACCTTACCACACAAGGTGCTGCCGTAAGGTGCCATGCACTTCACCTATCCCACTACCTTACCACACAAGGTGCTGCCGTAAGGTGCCATTTACTTCACCTATCCCACTACCTTACCACACAAGGTGCTGCCATAAGGTGCCATGCACTTCACCTGTCCCACTACCTTACCACACAAGGTGCTGCCGTAAGGTGCCATGCACTTCACCTGTCCCACTACCTTACCACACAAGGTGCTGCCGTAAGGTGCCATTTACTTCACCTATCCCACTACCTTACCACACAAGGTGCTGCCATAAGGTGCCATGCACTTCACCTGTCCCACTAACATACTACACAAGGTGCTGCCATAAGGCACCATTTGCTTCATCCGTTTGTCTCTACACCAAGATTCCTATCAGGCTTACCAGGGTGTCATTCAATATGCAGCATGGCATCAGGGGCGTGGGAAGCAGTTTCAGAGTGGGTGGGACCTTGTCCGGCGGGCGCTGACTCTTACCTAAAGGGAGAGTCAGGCTTCCTGCATAGGGCTAATTTGTCAGGTGGCTGGAATTGTAGGACATAATTTTTTTATGTCAATTTTCTCTTAAGGATGGCTTCCTAAGACATGTTTGTTGCCATTTTGTGAGAAAGCTTTCATACGGGGGCCCAGATTATTTGGTTTTTGCAAATCTGTTAGCCTTCACATCAAGTTTAGCTGCCACGGTCGGCCATGATGGAAGTGGTTTCAGGTCTCACAACAGAGGTGTTATTCATGAAATAATGTTATCCATGAGAATCTGCTTGGTGAGTGGAGATTGACTTCCTGTCTGGCAGAAAATGCACCTGCTTATGGCTACCTGTTGCAGCCCACACAGCATATGCCAAACCTTGGAAAAAGGTGTGATCTAAAGGTTTCCAACAAGAGATGCTCTTCCCACTCACAGACAGCAAAACTAAGGTGGTACTCTTGATAATATTATAAGCCGATTGTTGGGGATTTGTTTCTGTCAAATGTTATTCTTAGAAACTTACTGTTTCTAGAGCACCTGCAAGTTTTAGCTAAGGCAGTCCCAGCGACTCAGTCCTTAACTGAGTCGCGTACAGTGACTAGTGGGACCAGGGGGGTTTTCTGCAATTTCTGACCTCCCTTTGCTTGACCTTTTAGTTTTGACCTTTTGAGGAGTTGGCCAAAAGTGGAGGGGACATGCCCCCCCCCCCCCCTGCTTTCCACGCCCATGGCATGAAATATTCATTCCATTACATTTTTATATATCACATTATGTGTTCTATTGAAAATCAAACAATAGCTCATTTTGTAAACCATTTCTTTTTCTTATTTGATAATACCCATCACATATTTAAATCTGGTACACCATGTTCTGTAGAGAATCTGTATAGAAAGAATCGCCATGCCCAATACATAGAGATTAGGCTCAAATGCATCCAATACAACAACTCTTGTGTACCAGATGCATCCTTTACACCCCTGACACAATGAGACATCATGGAGCTAGTGGTTTTTAACTTGACATGAGAGGTTGAAATAATTCAAAGAGTCAAGTCTACTGCCGACACCGTCAGAATACTGACGGACCATTGTCAAACAGACCTGTGTGAATAATCAATGGACATCAGTGTGGCTCCCACTACAAGGACGGGCTGACAACACACCTCAGCTGCAAACTATAACACTGCCAATAGGCCTTATTCAAATTATGTTCTTTGCCCTGCTTTTAGACCTCATTGCAGTAGTCCCAATGCCTCAAGCTATGTGGGTATCCTGACATTCTGGCCCCAAGCCACATTCTCAGCATGTACTGTATATAGGTTAATCCCAGATTAATCAAAGGCCGTGCAGCTTCTTACATGAGCTGCCTGTCTTACCTTACACTGGAGGAGTAAACTTTTATCACCAGGAACTCGAAGTTACCATATTATGTAGTAATTTTTGTGTTTTGTGATGAACTGCATATTATTTTTTTTCAAATAAAATGGTATGTTGCTTCAATAAATCAATATAGTATAATAGCAACTGAAGTCCAGTTGACTGCCGTTAACAACAGTGCTTTACGGGGATGTGCTATAAGGATATGCCTATGGGGATACTTGAATAACCAGACAAGAAACAATTTAGTCATGTGTGAGGTGTCTCTGCCAAGGCCAGCCGCCGGCTATGTCACAAGGTGCATGCCACTGTGGCCTACAAACCGGTAACCAACAGCTATTTAAGAAAACCTATACTCAATTCATGAGCCACTGACTGTATGTGTCATATATGCCGCTAACCAGCAACTAGTATAGCTATACTTGATTCATGAACCTTTGTTCCTGACTGCAAGTGAGGAATAGCTGTTCTTCCTAAATGTATCCTAAATGCTGTTATCAATTGACTTATCTCCTAATCTCTCTCTTAAATCAAACAATGCAGAAGAACCCTAACACATTTAGTACTATAGCTCTAAGTATAGCATGCATTGGCATTCAGAAATCCCTTATCTCAGAAATAAAAGTTTACAATATTTCTTAATGACATTGGAATCTTGCCTTGGCATAATAAATGTGTCTAGAAGCTTCAATCCCCTGTAGTATCCCGTAGCTGTGTCACAAATAGACCGGAATTCCCAGTTATTTTGATAATACATAATTCAAATGGCATTGCAGTGTTCGTACAGCAATCAGGCAAGGTTGGCCCCTAGCCATAATCCTAGAAACATGAACTATGGGTACATATAGGAGTGCCCTCACTATGTTGACATACATCTAACAGTCAAATGGACATATGTGTTAACTGCTGTATGTACTCAAGGCTAACATCAGGTAGCATATCTATATTGAGGAGAAGGATACTGCCCACTGCAGAGATAAGAATATCTTCTTAGATATGAAGAGAACTCCGTTGTCAATATCAGGAGTTAGGAGGGCCGACCTTAACATATGACCTATGACAAAGGAGTGGGCATACTGCTCAGCGTGAGGAAAAATGAGAGTTCTTACTTGTCAATGACAGATAATATTTCATCAAAGCAATATTTGTGCACAACAGCCATCTGATAGGTGACATAGATGGGATGCCTCGCCCTTAATTTCACCCTTATGAGCCATGATTAATGACATTTTTATGCATTATGTGGGCGGCCTTTTGTTAAATACAGCACTATCGAGTAACAGGCCAGGGCTCCCTTTCAATACCCATGCATCATTCAGATCAGGCATCATTAAGGTTGAGTTACTCGTCGTGGAAACATATGCCTATGAATCCTTGGAGCGTTTTCCAGCTCCCCTCAATGGGGTTAACGTCAACCAGTTCCGGCAGTAGGGGGTGCTGGGCCCATGGGTATTGTATTTGTTAGTTGATTAATTAATTAGATGTGGATCCAATTCTAACTCAGTCAACAGCATCCTGGTATCATCCTGGGTACCTCGTCCATTTAACCAGTGTAAACAGACACACACCGTGAAGTACCAATACATTACCCTACACCAATGACTATGTATAAGAATCTCACCATGATATACCGTCATCTCTGAAGCCGTGCCAGCGCTACATGGCACTTGTAATAAACTCCCTTGGGACTATGCCAGATTTTCCTTCAATGATATTCTACTTCTATACCAGTATTCTATTTCATAACTGCATCACGAAGATGAGATGGAAACTGAGGCAGCATTAGATACCATAAAAGTATATTTACCTAAAGAAGTCCTACATATGCTTACAATATCATTTTAATATGCCATACCCCGGTAGTGGTTTATTCAAGTTAATGGCAAAAAAACCTCAAGATCCCATCATTTATACTTTGGTCGTTTTACAAGGCAGTGAGCCAGGGAGGAGTGATATATCATTCAGTAATTACAACCGGTCTATGTTTTGTGACATATAATGATGGAATGTACATGTTGGAAGTTCATCCATACAATGATTTAGTTTGCCTCTTTAACACTAGGATGTGCAGGGGTCGTGTTACTGGAACCAATTTGTCCTGCACTCCACAGCCTGGGCTGACAGATAGTATTACACCAATGCCTTATGGTGATATTATTTGGGTGGAACCCAGCTACATCCAGTCAGCCAACTGCCAATATTTTCAGCTATTTATTCCTTGCAATTTATACACTACAGTTTTATCTGCTTCGCACTGGGCAGTGGACTGAGTGTGAAATTGAAATTAAGTGTCAGAAGGGCCAGTAATTTTAGAGGCAAAGTGAATATTTTGTTCATTATATTTGCTATACATGCATTGATCTAAAATATTATGTTATATTACAACCTTTGCTTTACCGTGTAGTACTCTGTATTAGTACCATAATCAATACAACGAAATTAGGGAGTGATAATTTTTTAACAACAGGGGGGCTGGTGGGTTTGTGCGTGGCCGCACGAAAAAAAAATTTCAGTCCCCCTCCCTCGGAAGGCAAAAATTGTGTGTGAATGTGCCATTTTAACCTATACACACGTAGTAACGCACTGGCTTTTTCGCTGAAAACAGGTGAAATTATTTTGACCCCCCCCCCCCTAGCCAAGGGGGCGGAAAAAATCCTGAACCCCCCCCCCTCAAACCCACCAGCCCCCTTGTTGTTAAAAAATGATCACTCCCTCAATGACTCTCACCCTTCATATTTTATAGACGTGAATATCATAAGATCCATAGAATCAGGTGCAATATCTGTGCTTTAGGTGAGTCCTCTATTCCGTGTGAAAACAGCATATGTATGTTATACAGCTACTTCTTTATATGACCAAGCCCACCTGTATACATCCAATACAACACGACATGTACACTTACTACCAGCATATATCCCTATATCTACCGTATTCGACCTAGAAAGCGCCATTGAACGGCAACTCCCATTTTTGGAACCTTTCACAAACTAGGAAAAAGGCCAAATTGTCACAATTTTGGAGGCAGTTAGTACTCTTTAGTACTGAACTACCATAAAAACTATGTTTGAGTACTCTGTGCGCCTATTAGGTTGAATATGGTATTCAGAGTAGGTTTATTGCATATTTCCCTTTTTGTCGATTCAAGAATGCAGCACTGGCGATGAGCTCATGAATGCTACATTTATATTGACCCTACATGGTTGAAACTCTCTCCTAAGTGATGATGCCGATAAATGAACATGAAGACTCAGTCTTGATGTATAATAATGCCTTCACTATAGGGTTACTTACTTCATAGGCGCATGTCCCTATTATGAGTACTGCACTAGTGTTCTCTGTAAGAGATGCACAGGTAACCAGTGGAAGTGTGACAGACCTTGCTGGTCCATTACTACAGTATACCATGGTGCAGTCCTGTCAGTATCAGTTGGTATGACAGAAGCAGGATCGAGGCTTCTGCACACAAGACACGATATTGATTGATGCTAGTTTAACTAATGATCTACATCATGTGTACCTTACTCCTACTATAGGCTGTATATCTCTTAGGAGGCATGTCCATACTACCTGGTGTGGCAGCATATATAGTATACCACACGTGAGGGATCAAAGTGAATCTAAGGCTATATGTATGGTAAATGGACGGGTAGAGGATGAGGGAAGCTGTGTCTATCCAAGGCCACAGGTGTATAGCTTGTATGCTAGGCCTACGTATCCAAGGTTGTGCCTGGGGGTTTTCCACTTGTACAGGTATTAACACATGCCCCCCCCTCCCCATCTACTAATAGCAGTGGCAGTGGAGCCGTGGGGGATATGGGAGGTGCATCCCCTACACTTTTTTTTCAAGATTCACTATAGATTATAACCTCAACGCTTTTGTCAGCTGCTCCACCCCCACTAAGTAGGCAAATGAATTTCAAAGTATGGGCCTGGGCTAGATAAAAGGCTCTGGACCGATATGCTATGACACGACAGTTATCAGTCAGTTAAACAGTCACAATGATGATTATTACATATGTATAGCTTAATACTGAAAATGAAGCTGCGTGCCTGTCAGTTTTGGATGTGATATTAGACACCATCCTGACGGAAAACAAGTGGAAATAAAACATAATAACTTCTGATAAGATTCAGCGTCCCCCTAAAACCACGTTCACCTGATCCCACAGCCCCTATACTGACCAAACCCCATTGTTCATTTCCACCTGAGGTTCAAGTCATTTATTACCAATGTCCGACAAATCGACCGACCTTCTCAACAAACTGGTCACCCCAATTGACCCCAAGTCCTCTCAATAATGAAACCCAGATTCAGGTAGGCCTATTTGTATTCGCCATGGCTTTATTTCTTCAACCTCTTGTACCCTACAACGATTGCTTTCAGCATGATCTCTCTCTCCCCCAGGGATGACTAATATTTAATTGTAGTGTAATTCCTGTTTTTGTCCATGTGGCCCCATTGGTATGCAGGCCAAGGTAGCCGTGCACATGGCCTACTTGGGATACAGGTCGATAAGGCCGCGTTCGATCAGTGATCATTAATTATCGATCATCTTAGCTGACCTAGTTAGGCTGTGTCTGTGTGACCTATATTAGAGATCCCCATCTCTCTGCTACCTTCCCATGCCCCCAGCACTTACCTGGCCAACGCCTCTCATGGTGTACTCGTGCACGTATGTGTGTATGGAAGTGAGTAATAGATGTTTAACGCCATTTCGACAGCTAAGGTCATATTCATGGCAAGAACTATATTACGCAATTTCACAGGGGAATGTGTTGGTGCCCGCGCATATGTGCACCACACATCCGAGGGGATAGGAAAGAGGAGATATAGACCCTTTTAAGTGGGCTAGGGAAGCCCGGTGTGTGTATGGAAAACATGAGAGGGTTATTGAGCCCATTGAACCACCGTGCAGTGCAGCATGGCTGTTGTAGAGAGAGAGAGAGAGAGAGAGAGAGAGAGAGAGAGAGAGAGAGAGACACACACACACAGACAGAGAGAGACAGAGAGACAGAGACATACAGACAGACCGAGACAGACAGACAGACAGAGATAAGAGACTCAGACAGACAGAGACAGGTTGAGAGAGAGTCTGAAAGACAGGCAGCGAGAGAGGGGGAGACAAGAGTACAGACAGATAGGGAGAGACAGGCAGACAGGACAAACAGACAAAAAAGAGAGATACCGAGACAAAACATCCCTTCTTTATCAGATATGATGCATGTTTTTAATCAAATTAGGAGACCTACAAACGATAAAAAGTGCAAGCATTGACAGTTGCTTGAATAGATTCACGTGCATGTATGTGCATGCACTGCAAATGTGCTGACACTGTTCAGGTTCCACCTAAGAAGATTTTTTGTAGCAATAGAGCTGGTTTACGACGGAGCAGATATGCAATGATATGAATGTCGCCACTTCGTTTGTGCACTTTGTATCTACCGGTATTGAGCATTATCTTCATAACATCTAGAGGTGATTCCCTTTCCCCTTGACTGGTCCAAATGATCGCTGATGCATCTACGGTCAGTTTCTACTTAGTTGTGCCTTTGACATTTCAATAAGTCTGTTGGAGCGTCTTTGGTCTAGTCCAGATTACCACCTCCATATAGCAGTGGGGGATTAGCCATAGTGCTAAAACTGCAGTCGGTGCAGTTCACTCAGGTACCTGGGCATGTCTTGGGTACTTAGGTGTGCAGGGTGTGTTTTAGTAGGTAGATAGACCCTGGAGGACTCGTCCCACCCACCCACCATTCCAGCACCATCAGGAGCACCAAGACCAAGCAGAGTAATTAATTTCTGATCAGAAATTCTCCTGCCAGCGCCATCATCATCCAAGCCGAGCACCAGGCGAGCCGACCGAAATATCACCGCCATTTGTTTTTCTTTTAAAACGGATTTCTAATTATTTCGTAAGTGCTCGTTCTTTCTTCAAACACGGTCAAATGTCAAACCTCGGTGACTACGTCCAACACAGGAGGCGTTGATAAAATATCTGCCGCCGCTGACCAGCTCGGCCGTACGCTCCAGTCAAAGCAGATTTAGAATGAGATGAAAAGGTGTTCTTGAAATTCTGAAAATGTGAGGGGGAACTCCTGCATTTTATACCGTGATCCTTTTCATAAATGCGTGGATATTTATTCCACGTTGGTTTGGAGAAGACTTTTCGCCGGTCCTGGGCGGGAAAAATGATTGCTCTGAGTTTTACTTTAAATCATTTATTACCACCTGAACAATGGTGTCAGGGCTTTGAGAATCACAAACATGTTAAATGACATTTCATTTACACGAACTGTGCACGTAGTAGACATGGTTGTGGTGAAAATGGTTTTTGATACACATGGATTCTCTCAGGTTTTATTTTATCATTTTGACTCTTTATATGAGTTACTACTAGCTGGTGATAACCGTATGTGGTCAACATTTGCATGTTCATAGCCGCTCCCAGTACTCACATTTCTATCGTAAAAATGCAGTAAGTTTGTTTTTTCTTGACATAGGCTAAACATTGAAGATAACCTTCATGTTCTTCTTATACCGTGACATGTGGCCTTGGTAGGGTACAAACTGGTGCCAAAAGACAACGACCCCTGCGTGTACCTACATCAGCCGGTGCAGGAGCTGCTACAACAAAAGGACAAGGTGGTAGGGGGTATAGGGCTATGTCCTTGTCTTGTCTATCTTTGATCCTGCCCACAGGAGGTCACGTGGGGCGGTGGTCCACTCTGTGTCCACTCCCTGTCCCCTCAACTTAGCCTTATACCATTCAGAGTACACCATTCAGAGTACACCGGTATAGGAACCACAATGGGACTGCCAGCTTTACTCAGATCTGACAGTGGCAGACCCAGGATTGGCGAGAGTGGGGGAGGGGGGGGCAAGACTTTCTGAAGGAGTGAGTGAGTAATAGATGTTTAACGCCATTTCGACAGCTAAGGTCATATCCATGGTGAGAACTACAGTACACAATTTCACAGAGGAATGTGTCGGTGCCCGCGCATATGTGCAGTACACACATCCGAGGGGATATAAAAGAGGAGACATAGACCCTTTAAAGTGGGATAGGGAAGCCCGACTTTCTGAAAGTGATGATACTACATGACCACTGCTTGAAGAGTCGACCAGAATCTGTATGGAATGGCTAGACGCACCCTATCCAAACCGCCTACCAGCACTGTTAAAACTAATTATCAGAATATAATCTTTTAGTTCAGACCAAGTCACATGTCTTCCAATAAGAGTAAATAGCCTCAGCCTCTTCCCTAAATCCCTTTATTACACCAGTGTGTGTACATTCATCCGGACATTTATAGTCATAATTGCATGTTCCAACATAGACACTCCATACCACCATTTTCACATTATACAACACAGACTGGACAGTGTCAGGTGAGGATGAAGCTATTGAAGTCACATCAGATGTGTTCCATACAACACCTGTCAGCACCTATGGTGCTAGGATCACTTTTCACTTTTCAAATACGAACTGAATGTCTCCCACCCCCAAGCTCTGCCCAATGTGTGAACCCCAGGGAGCCCCAACGTCAACAATTGGTGTTATTGGCATGCCAATAGGCAGCGGAACCATGGCTTAGGCCAAATAAAAAACGTTTGTTTCCAGTAACCTGACCGACCCTAGCAAAACAGGGGCAAAAAAAACCTTCTTTTTTTGTGATTTTGAAGAATTTTGTCTAATTTTTTTTCATATTTTAAAGAAAATGTTCATTAATTTTTTAGGGTTTTTCCTGTATCCTTTTTGTGTTCTTCCCCTCTCTCACAGTTGTCATATTCCCATCATTACCCCGGTATTTTACAATGAAATCAAAGAAGTTGATACACCCATTGATATGTACCCTAACATTTCCTATATAAATGTGAAAAAAAAAGAAAATAAAAATCCCACCTACCAACCTTACCTTATCAAGTCATGTTACTGGAAACGCACCTTTATTTTTTTTTGCCTCAGCAGAATTAGGTGTGCTTAGTTGCGCTAGGTAGTGGTACTATTCAGGAACCAAAAACCTGTACAGGTACAAGTAGAGTGGGTGTTAAAGGGTCCGTTGGACCTGGAGTGGTATTTTTGGCAAGGCTTAAGCCCACTTTGCTAGGTGTGTAGCCCATGGAGGAAGGAGGCACTGTTCACTTGTCACAGTCCCAACACTGAGTTGTGTTTTTTGAGGGAGTTAATCCATCATCCTTGCCATGTGCAAAACGAGACAAATGATTCTATATTTACTACTATAGTGCTATGACAAGTAATGCAGATATATTCAGAATCAGATAAAATGTGAAGTAAACGGTACAAGGGAAGTGGATGAATCTTTTTAATTTCAAGGTATAACAACAAATATCTTTGGTGACGAGGGTGTGTCCCTCAACAGGACTGGGACAGTGCAATGGGGCTATACTATTGCTATTTGAGATCACGTGTCCTTGTTTAGATATGTAATGGTTCGAAATACCCGATCTTGTTCATTATGCTGCTGTTTGATAAATTGCTACAATTCAGGGGATCTGCTTGGATTTTGGTAATCCTCTCATTTACCGCGTGCAATTTTGACCCATACCTATACCCTTAGTGGACACATATATTGCTCCCACACTCTGTCTATTTGGCAACTTGCTGCATAAATGCTTGTACCTGTCAGAAAAGACTAGCAGGACCACTATGATGAAAGGCATCAAGACATTCCTGCTACGCATTTATATCATGGCTGACCATCAGACTGACCTGACTGTTATAGGTATATGATAGAGCCAAAGATAGATGATAGAATATGTACATTATGCACTTGGATGTCTAAGACTGTGACATCACTGGGTGTATTAGGGGACACCTGCTGGTACCAACAGGTGGTCATCATAAGGTAGATGCCTTTCCTTCTACTGTTATGTGTTACAGCATCAGAGAGGCCAGGACCATGTGTCTAACTGGGACTCTATGGAATCACCCTGCCCAGCTCTATTATGTTAGAATGCCAATTTACTGTTAAACGTTATAAAATAAAACATACCTCTATCCTTTCATACATAAGTTGTTCTATGGTAGAGTAGCAATATCTATTGACAATAGATCTACTGCTCCCCGTGGCAAAATTGTTCTAGCCTAAACTATGCGAAGATCTAATATGACCGCCTGGATATCTCAATTAGTTCTATATTCATAGAGGGTATGAAGTCATATTCAATCTATAATCTATGATTGTGCCTATATTGAAAAAGCTTAGGGCCTCGGCATTAAAAATGATGGATATATCATACAAGCTGGTTTTGCCACCACCCTTGACGATTTAGCAGCAAAAACCTACACGTAAGTCAGTCAATTATGCATGTTGTGTATTTGGTATTTGAGGTGACAGATACTCCAATGGACAATTATAGAAGAATGATCATATTACCTTCAATATTAGACCTTGCTATTACCACTATGGGACCAAGATCCGGCCTCACCCATTAACTCATGGAAACATGAGGCCGGGGATGCTTGTTCCGGACGTGTCGGCAGTAATTAGCCTATTGCCCAATGGGCCATAGGGTTCTGTTCAAATATCAGCAGAGGTGATGGGATAGTAAGGTGAGGTTAGAGTGTGATTGCACTGACAAGAGTTTGATTTTGAGGGGACAGGGGCATTAACCGTACAACATCCGTACAGTTCAAATGACTCCCTCTGATTGATAGGAGTGTGGCGAGAAAATTGAAATACTTAAATTACTAATAAAGAACTATGACAAACCTCTACCTTCCTCCGTGTATACAATTCAGAAGTGTCAGTTGGGTATTGGTCCAACCTCTGAAAATTTTAGGGCCCTCTAACACTTCACAAGGATTTCTCAACATATGATACTGCACTAAACTCTAAATTTAGGGGCCTCTGAACCTCTGAAAATAGAGGAACATCTGCGGGTCTGACATCTCTCTTATGTCACAGAATTTACACAGACCATGCTATACCAAGCATATTGGCCTACTTCAAGAGTACATCGTAAAAACTGAGTGTACATGTGAGGTAGTTTCTTTGTTTGTTTAGTTTTACGTCCGGGGGCCATCGAGGAACTCAGACATTCGATTTCGGAAATGAAGTCCTTTCCTTTCTCTTAGGACAGGTATATATATATGCTGCTTGCCTGACATAGCAGTGATCGCATCTATGGATGACCAAATCTATGAGATGAATGACCGAATGTATGAGGAGGGTTGAGGGGGAAAACTGCTACCAGGGCTTCATTCCCCTACACTTTTCGAAGGATAGTAAGTGTTCTTTTATTTGCCTGGTCCCATAGGCAGGGCCAGAGGTAGTATCTATAACCGTAATCTCCCGCGTATAAGGCGTGTCTTATACGCGGGGTTTTAGTTCTATCTGGATCCACAAGGGGGACACCAATATCTTTCTTTTGATATGTTACACTCCCATATGGCCACATATGCTACATATGGGGTGCAGTGGGGTCCTGGGGGTCCAAGCAGCACATAGCTTTTTGATTTTTGAGAATCCATTAAGTAGAAGAGAAGTTATGAATTTTTTATTTTGTTGACCATATTCTAAAACTCTAGGTGCGCCTTATACGCGGGGTGCGCCTTATACGCGGGAGATTACGGAAGGTAGGCACAGTGTGCTTTTAGCTGCAGGTTGAATGGAGTATGGTAATTTATGGTCAACCTACATATAAACCTACACACATAGATTAGACATGGCACAAGCTGGTGACTGACCAGCTGGTGAGGCTGTCACAGTCCTTTCAGATTCACTGAACTCCAACTCCTATCAATACCCACCATGTGGGTGTGCTACCACTACATGGGTCTATTCTATACACTGCACTGCTGCTAAAAGCCACAATATTCAATACACAATGCTGCTGATAAACCGATGTTGATGCTATTTGGTTCCGCGTTTTATGACTTGGTTCCGCATTTTATCATTTTAATAGTTTTATAATAGTTTATGCCCGTGCTGCGAAGAGCAGGTTTTCAAGAATGTTAATAATTATTTTAATTATGAGTTTACAGCGAGTCTATAATTCATGAATCAAGATGACGTGTCTGATTTACATGCCAAGAGAACCGTATCCGAAGTAATAAGGGCACATGCCCCAATAAGCGCACAGCCTTTCCTTCTTTCTCATATTTCAGTCTAGAAATGACCACAAAAAGCTTCTGATTTTGAAGCCCAATTAAAATCTAAACACTATTATACCTACATTTTAAAGCACACTACATGCTAATTAAGTCGAATGGGTTATCATTAAGAACTACACTTGTGTATCCTGCGTAATACTAGCCACCATCAGAAATACCAGTATTTTCGAACAGAGAAATACAGTATCTTGGGTGAGCAACTCCACATTACATGTAAAAACACTCTTAGTCTTACTAACTTCATATATAATGAAAGTACTGGCGGCCATTAGTCAAAGCTCTCTCCATGTGGTGTAAGCATAAGTCATATACATCATGTAACTCCCTTTGCCTGAGAGCCTCAGGGGATGGACCTTTTCATAACTTGCCCCAGCCAGATCCCAGAGTTGCATCAAAAGAGGAATCAGAGTGGAGAGAAGGAACCCTTTGGCTGCCAGCAGGATGAGCCAGGGGAGGCTATAGATCACCTGGTTGCTGTATAGTTTACCTCTCACTGGTGTCTGGTATGTGGCCCGATATGAATATGGTGGATTACAGGTGAAGGCTATATATATATACTCTGTACAACTGACACTACTGTTATCTATAAAAGGCAAAATGGTATACTCATTGACACCTTCACTATTGGCACTCTTATAAAAGCTGACGAAAAATAGACATGTCGGATATGGATATATGAATACACCTGTTTTTTTTTGGGCTAGTGGTTAAGAAGGTTGCTGGACAAAAGGTCCCACGTAGCATTCGCACAGTTTCCTCTATCCCAATATCATACACTTAGCCTAGCACTATCTCTTCTATCATACAGTAAAAGGCAATACATGTGGTCTGAACGTGTCACATAAATGGTTCAGCGACTTGATGGATGAAGGAACTCCAAGATGTAAACAAGTTTCAACAGTGTACTGTCTTTTTTATACTAAGGCATAAAAAAAGGTTGTTTCCAGTTACCCGACCAACCCTAGCAAAACAGGGATGGTCCTGGAATTTTTTTTTATTTTGTAAATTTTTAACATTTTCTGGCAATTTTTAGGCATTTTTCCGTGATTTTCATTTTTTTTCATCAGTTTTTCGTGGAGCTTATCTAGGTACTTATCTATTGGTATACAGTTCATAACATTCATTCATATTTTTTACATGAGCTTCACATTCCTTGTGTTTTTCATAACTCTACTGTAAAATCATAGAATCCAACATGTCTCCCCATACATTTCTATACAAAAAAAAAAACAGAAAAAATTATATCTTTCAATACCTTAAAGAAAACATTCTAACCTCAAACACCATGTACATTTTTTGCATTTTTTTTTTACCTCTTTTCATGCTTAATTTCAGACATTTATTCCCACTTCCTGTCCCCCATCTGCCTCCAACCAGAGGCACGGAAAATCAGTTTTTTTTACCTGGCTCTTATACGGCACATGGCTATTGTATTATTGACCAATGGGAGGCATCCCTGGCATATACTGCGGAGTCGGGGGCTGAAGGTGTTAGTCATAGTGCTGTCGGGGTCTAATGGCGGCCCCCAGCTGATAATGGCTATGTGAGCTATAACTCGCTTTTCGAGTTAATAAAAGTTACTGAGCATCTAAACAGAATTTTCGGCATCTTTCTCCATGTTAATGAAATACATTTCACCCATAAAATTATGTAAATTTTCAATCTTTTTTCTACCTTTTTTTATACTTAAGTTTCAACCTGAAGTGTGTCTTCGGTTTCTGTTTTTGGTCTACCGATCCTTTATGAGTAGGTATAACGGGCCCACTAAACCCACTTCCCTCCCACATTCTCAATGTGCCTGATACCAATTTTCATGAGTGGGTTCCCACCCTTCATCAGCCAACATCATGGTACATAGAGAGCAGCTATGGGTATATACGGGTTTCTGGAGCGTGCTGAAAGCCCTCGTTCTTGACACAAGTAGCCTAGATATTGTGGCCACTGACGTTAAAGTGGTGGCTGATTTACCAACCCTAAATACATGAGGCCACACCAAATTAAAAAGTTGGTCTATGGATTTTCATTTTGAAAAAATGGAGAGGGAGGGCGAAATTTTTTTATTTTTTTTTTGAAAATCTTTTTTTTTTGTCAATGGATGCTGCACATCACAGATGTGGAGAGGGCGATTTTTTTTTATAACCAAAGATTTCCCAGGAAAGGAGTTGAGAGGAGTTGGCCAGTTTTTAAAGCTAGTATCTGCCTAGTCAATTTACATCGCCTGTACCTAGTGTGTATAGTACAGTCAATAACAGTGTCCCATTCTATCAGTGGGGGCTTGGAAAGTCACTGAGTTTGAGACATATGCACCCTAGTCTTTACCAATAAGGTGGGCTGATATGTAAAGTAATGCCTTATTTTGTTTGTCTGTACCTCTCATAGATTCATATACTCAACTGTATAATTGTTGTAGTCTCAAAGGTGTCCCAGTTATCAAAATCCTAAATTCAAAACCTCCCAGTTCCCCATACTGCCTGAAACGATGACTTGTTTTTTGACCCCCTTGGATTTAGTGGGTATGCCTTGGCTGGCCTGCTAGCTAGTATCTGCCATTGTTTGTTCAAAAATTATGGCCCCAAAAAAAAATCTGATTTTTGCAGAAAATGGTGCGGGCGCAATCCATAGACAAAATAATTTTCAAAAAAAATAAAAATTTGTATTTCTGAAAATATGATGCGGGAAATCCATAGACCAACTTTTTAATTTGGTGTGGCCTGATCATAAATCTTTCAGAATGTATTAAAAGTCATATAGTGATATCGTCTACCTTATAGAAACACAAGTATCACCATTCGAATTTAGGCCACTAAATACACCAACTCATTCAAAATCCTGCAATAAAGTGCAAAGTAATGCACGGAATACTGATTTAATACATGTATATAAATATGGTACTGCAGTTGTCTTGTAGACGATCTCATAATAAAACAAATCATAATTTATAGCAAAGCTTTCAGGAGAAAGCGTGCGCATCCCAATATGGTTTCTAAGGCTGGACCATAGAAAAGATTATTCTGACCCTGGCCTGGAGGGACCATTCCTTCACCCTGACCACAGTTGTTAAGGCCAACGCTGAGGCGAGACAGGGCATGTACGTCTATTCTCTCTTGAAAAGTCCTGAGGTATGGTCGATATGACCTATGGCTATGGACACTCACAACAGAAATACCTCTCCTGTTATTAACCCAGGCAAAAAAATGCCTTTGTCCATGGAGCTAGGTAGATGGAATGGACGTGTGTAGAAGCAATCCCTTCCCAGGGGCGGTGAGCTGGGCAAATACAGACAGAAAAAGACCGGGCCCAGTATGTAACCTACACTGCACTATAGGCCTTAGTATGGACGCTTAGTGTGTCCACCATTGCTTGATCTGGTACCTAGCGAGATAAACACTGATAAGAACCAGCATGATGGGTACCAGGTGTTACATGATGTACCCAAAAAATTCTGCAGTGAATACAGGGAATTATCTGATTGGTTAATAATGCGTCCCGGGTCAACCCTATAGACCCAGGCATCCAAGGGGCTGGATACTACTGAAGGATCATACCTAACCCACGTCCTATCTCCAAACGCCCTGTGTTCCCATCTCACCTATATAAACATAGTTTGCGGTTCCTTTTTGTGTGGTGATCTAGTAACCTCATTTCCACAAGAACAGGACTTGGTGATTCTCAGGACTGAAGGGGCTGAAGGTGGGTTATAAATACACCTACATGTATGTACATGTTGGGTCTACATGCTACCAGTGGTTTGGGATCTGTGGTTGTAAGGGTCAGAGCTTAAACTAGACCTAAGGGGTGGGATGTTTCTTTTTGGATTATAGGGTTGGGTTGGGTTGGATAGATTTTCCTAGGAGAGCAATAAGTCACCCCTGGACTATTATAATGCTGACCATCCCCACAATCAGAAGAGAAATTATGAAGCTTCTTTAATTCCCCCATAACCCTCCCCCTTTTCCCAACCCCCCCCCCTTCCCTCATTCTTGAAGCCTCTCAAGCCACCCCTCCGCCATTATCTTAATCACCTTTTAAGTCCCTATTCAAAGTAGCTATGTAGATCGACATACATGCCAACATTTTATGCCCGAAAACCAGGAGACCGTCGGGAATCCTGAGCTCCATGCTACGAATGTCGTACGACAACTAGTCCAGGATACTTTTGAACCCATTTCCCCAAGAAATTTCTAAAAATCAAGACAAGAAATAGAACATTTTGGTGCATTTTCTTAAGACTTAGGTTGATGAAACCTAGACACATCAAATTCAGGAGCTTTTTAACCCGAAAGGGGTTATAAGAGCCGGGGTAAAATTGCTACTTTTAAGACACTACTAACGGTGGGAAAAACTAAGTGGCTTTTAGCCCTATGTTAAATCCCAAAGGAGGTGCGAAAAGCTCAATTTTCCCGTGCTTTTGGACTGAAGTGGTGCAAATAATTGATGAATGTTGATGAATTTGCCGTCATTCGATCCGCGCGCGTCTCCATTGTCATAACAAAGGTTGTTATTAATCTTTTTTAAATTAGTCAGTGTTATAATATAGAAATATGATAAAGTATGGCAAAAGGATACCATTTGAATCGATATGTATTATCAAAAAATTAAAAAATTACTTCTTCGCCCTGTCGTTAATTCGCATCCCAAACCCCGGGGTGGTGCCCATTGACCCAAATACCCATGGAAATTTGGTTGCGCATGCGCAGAGATAACCAACATCCAAAATCAACATATGGTGCCATCAAAACTGCTCAATTATAACAAAATAGAGGAGAATTACAATGTGTCATGCCTTTTCATGGTTAATATGGATCCTTATTCAAGACCTGCTGCTGTTTTGCAATGCTTAACTCACCAAGAGAGGAGTTATTTGCCAATGAAAAAAACGAGCGATAATGGATGCATTCTCCATAGGCTTAACCATTGACAGTGATAACGCTCGAAGAAAACATGAGGTTAGTATCAGAAGGGGTCTAAAAGAAGAGATTAAGTGCCCCCGGGTTACTTGCATTGCAAAATGCTACCCTATATTTTAAGTTTAAAGTGCTTAGACCTATCAAAATCCGGGAGAAGTCTGAAAATCCAGGAGAATTCAGGGGAGAAAGCTAATCCAGGAGAAACCCTCAAAAATGGTCAAAATCCGGGAGTCTACCGGCTAATCCAGGAGTGTTGGCATGTATGGATCGAGGTTAGGTATATAAATATGGCAGCCGTTAGTCTAAATACTCCACCAAAGAATGTGCCTTGTAGAGATATATAGGTGAAAGTGTAGTTGTTGGTGGTACCATTACAGTCATGGTCTGGTAAGGGTAGATAGATGGCATGGGTAATGGGGGTAAGGTTAGGGTTGGGTGGGGTATTCTATTGTATGAGTCACATTCAAAAACCATGAGGCACCAGTGACCTGGCCGAGGCTGCATATTCAGCAACCACAGCAAACAGTGTGTGCCCTGTTCAGTTAGACTTGCACTTAGGACTAGCACAGTCTATATATGGGTGCTTCAGAGGAGGGGTCCCAAAGAACAATGTAAAAAAAAAAAGATGCCAATCGCCTGTATACTTAAATGATGTGTTTTACATGGAGTGGCAAGAGGGTGAGGACAGACTGGGCGTGGCTGTGTTAAGTCTCCTAACCTGCTAGGCTCTAGTGTTAGTGACCTAATCTAACACAAATAGGATCTATTGTGAAATACAATAGGGGCTACACAAATGGCTATATGATGGAATACATGTTGGTGTGCTGTAATAGGGTGTGCTGGTCATGTTGTGATTCATATTACACAGAGCCCTATACCTCCACATGTACTACACACTACCCCTATACCCACCAGTTACCTGATACACCAAATCAGGGCTTCATCCTGACTCCAAACTACCAGGTAACCAAAGCTCAGCTTGTACTGCATATAAGACCCATAGTATCTATGCTATGTGGCAGACTGGGTTAAGTATTTGGGGGAAAGTGTATTGAATATAGTTGTGTATATTGGTGTTTAGTAACCTGATAGACCAACGTTGTAAACCAAATTTATGTATCTCATATACTACCCCCTATAGATCTCTGAATGTGGAAATCGTTCATACCTCAATAGAGTCACTCAATGGTTGACCAACTCATACTAGAAGTATTAATTGCATCTCATTTCCTGTCCCTTATCTCCCTAATTCAGGATCCCAATTACAGTATACACCAAACTGAAAAAAAGCAAAGATTCTCAATTCCTTGTGGTATACGAACAGTGGTAAATTCGTCCTATCCCAGTACAACATATATAGTATAGAACTGAAACAGGCAATACCAATATAATGGCCTCCACCCGGTAACACACACTATTGAGTCGTGACAAGGATGACGGCTTATGATTGCTGTGTTCCATTGGCTGCCGTGTAAACATGTTGTTCCACAGGATTGGGTCTCTGAATGGCACTAATATATTAGCACCTGAGGTCTTCCGGAGTCAGCACATTTTTTTTTTAAATGCCTCACGCAGCCCATCTCTGAAGTGTCCCATACCTCAGTATCGGTCCAGGATAAGCGATACACTTTCTACTGAAAATAGTCATCATCACTCTATTCTTTAAATTGCCAATCTGTCCAATTTGCATTGCTTTTAAGGGCTTTAGCAGTATGTTTTGATTTCCAAATGACTGGCGAGGCACACATACATAGGTTGCAAATGAATGTCAGGCTGAGAAGGGTGTCTGTGAGATTTATTGTTAATCTTGACCGATGCCTGTGAACTGCAGTTTGAGCCTATTGCTGTTTGATGGAGTGGTCTTTGACATTTTGAATAATCCTGAATACTCTGGTATCTATCACCAGAGTACACGGTCACACCAGCTCGTGAGAACCCAAGTAGGGTAACTCACCCCTGACTCGACTACTTGGCTTGTTGGTACCTTTTAAATTCGACCATTCCCAATTTTTACTTGTTCTTTTCACAATAAATGAGTATTGTTTGTATCATGTACAAGGTCTTCATATTGTAGATAAGATTAAAAATTTAACTAGAAGTTATATGCTATCTACAAGAAATGAACTAACCTTGGGTGGTCGGCACTAGGCACTAACATGCCTAGTGGTCGAGTCAGGGGCGATTTACCCTATACGTACAAAAACCTGTATGTCTGATCTGGCCGTGACACACCTATACCAACCAAACAGCTGGTGGTGGACAGAGGTAACCCTTTAATGGCGTCTTGATGCCTCCATAATTTGTGTTTGTCACCAGGATGCACAACACAGCCTAAATAAACCGGCACTGCATTAGTGCATCAACTTCAAGGCAATTGTGTATCAAGCTCAAAGGGTGACTTGCTGCATGAG